>JAZKLR010000386.1:0-600000 GCA_037103525.1 Ganaspis brasiliensis | reverse complement strand
GATACCACAGAATCGTACTTATGTAAATATTAACGATTTTTTGTAGTTAGAGGCTCGAGATTATGGAATAAGACACCAACTATAGTATTCGGAACGCCGCGCCGGTACAAGAAATCTATTTAAAAACATATTCTACAAGTTTTTATTTAATATTAGTCGAGACATTTTCGAAATCATATATTTGTCATAATGTTTATGTCTCTTAGAATTATTAGCTGTTACTATCTTTCGGTTTCTTAAATTTGTTTTTATTTCTTGCTGAGATTTTATTTTAGTTTTACATATAATTTCCTACGTCACAGATGTACAGTTTACTTTTCTTGTTATATGTTTAGCGCACGCAAAAATATGACTTGTTATGATGTATTATTATGTTTATTAGATTATAAATATATATATATATATATATATATATATATATATATGTGACGCTCTTTGAAGAAAGGGACCTTAGAGGCAAATCGGTAATTTTACAGGAGAGCGAAAAGAAAAGACGAGCGCGCATGGTGCTCTGTACAAATCGATGATGTTTAAATTGTCATAACTTAAAAAATAAATAATGAAAACATTCTCTGACTTCAAATAATGAAAAAGGAACTTTTATTGAAGTTACATCAACCATAAGCCGAAAATCGATTTTTTGCCTCCAAGGTCCCTTTCTTCAGAGCGCGTCACATATATATATATGTTACGGGCAATGTCGACAATGCCCGTCTGTGTCCGGGTATTTCCAGACTCATTCGAGCGATTCCGGACCCATTCGGGTGTTTCCGTCTGTGTTCGGGTACTTCCGGACCCATTCGGATGTTTCCAAACCTTTTCGGGTGGTTCCGCCTCTGTTCGGGTACTTTCGGACCCATTCGGGTGTTTCTGGATCCGTTAGGGTATTTTCGTATTGGTTCGGGTGTTTCCGGCCACGTTTGGGTGTTTGCACCTCTGTTCGTTAGTTTTCGGCTAAAACGTGACATGTCAAAACAAAGCAGAACTAGTGACACTTGCGGAAAAAACTTATTGCAATTCTTAATTGCACATGCGCAGTTTACTTTGCTCCCTAGGAAAAAGTGTTTTGCCTTCTTTGCTTACTAAGCAGCTTAATATTTTTTACAGTGTACTTATTGTCTTTGAGGAAGAAAAGATGGTTATAAATTCTTGAAAATTTAAAAGTCAAAGTTAGAAAATTGTTTAATAAGAAATAAATAAGTTATACTAAAAATAATTTTTTTGGTTAATGAAAAACTTTAGCTCTTATGCAAAAATTTAGTTTGATGTTTCTACTGCAACATAGGGTAACTTTTGTCAGAAGTCCGACAAAACTCTGCCCTTTAGGCGGAAAAAGGATGCATGTAGGCGAGAGGAGATAGGTGCGAAAGAGAAATAACGTCAATTTTATCTTACGAATAAGGCATATTTTAATTCTTATTATTTATAAACAATAAGGTACATAGCTAGACTTTGAGTCAAAAAGCATACTGAATTTTTCTTACTGTTTTGTAAGACTGTGAATTATTTAATGTTATCTTGAACACTAATGATAATATATGTCACTACTAAATAATTTTAATAAAATAATCGAACTAATACAAGTAAGTAATATTTTTAGTATTATTAATATAGAGCGGGCGAGGTTCTGGAAGATTTTTCTGGTGCAGATTAAAATCAATCATGGTTCAGAAAGTCAATCAAATGAGTTTTTTTACGTCAGTCAACTCTGCTGTTTTATTTGGAGATGCTTTATCCTTATTATGGACCAAATTAATACCCAATTTTTATTTAGGAATGATCACACTTCCGGAATTCTCAGCCACACTGTTTTTCAATTTTGCACCATACTACACGATTCAAATTTTATCGCTATCGGCGACACATGTGTAGATATGGCGCAGAGGACCCTTTAATTTATCACAAGCAGATTGATAAGGACAAAAATACCTGAAGTCGATCAATTTAAAATCGCGTCGAGACTTTCCCACTCCCTTAAGACCACCCCCCTTAACCATGATCGCCTTCGTCACGTATTTAAATATTTCATTTTAAAGAAGTAGATAATTTCCCTAAGAAAAGCTTTTAAATTTTATATTCAGATTAGACAATATGTCAAGCAAAAAAGAAAAAAAAAGAAAATATAATAATTCAAATCCTTTCACATTATATTATACAATTATACATGTATTCCAATCAACATGTCAACACAAATATTTAATAAACAATGATCGTTACGAATTTAAAGGTCTTTTTGGAGTTTTTAAACATATTTAGCACATATGTCACTATGCATTGCTTAGAGAAGGTGGGGGAGAACCTGTTTTAATTAAGAAACTAATTAACCAATTTAGATCATTTTCTGCATAACATAGCACCGTTACGATAATTTTTGATTAGCCAAGTCACTGATTGATGAAACCGAATTTTTTATTTGCTACATAAAAAAAACTGTTTTTGACGATTTTCTTGTCATTTTTAGGGTTCCGTACACCACAAGTGTTCGCACGGAACCCTATTGGAAAGACTTTGTCAAAAATCGTATCCCCCCCCCCTAGCCGCCAAACTATTTGACTTAGAAAGTTCAAATTTGGCCCACATATGTATTTTCACGTGTAGATGAAAGGAAAATTATAGAGAACATGATTCTAGGGGTTGATCATAGCGTTGTCAAGAAAATAACAAGATTTTTGAGAAATTTTGATATTTTTTGGCTGATAACTTTTGCCATTTCTTTGACAGCGCTATCACCACAACAATCTCTATAGTTTTTCTGTGATCTACATATGATACTACATTTTTGTACCAAATTTGAACTCTCTAAGTCAAATATTTTGGGAGATAAGAGGGGAATACGGTCATTTTTTCGAAAAAATGCGTTTAATTTGTACCATTCCTGCCCTTTATCTGCCAAATTATTGTACTTAGAGTGCTAAAATTTAGTACACATATGTAGTTTGACGTGTAGATTACAGAAAAACTATAGAAAACCTTGTTGCAGGCTGTTATCATAGCGTTTTTCAGCAAAAAAAAACGATTTTTTATAAAAAATGCTAAAAAATGGTCGTATCCCCCCCCCCCCCCCCTGAACTTCCAAACTATTAGACTTAAAGAATTCAAATTTGGTACACAAATGTATTTTCACGTATAGATTACAGGAAAATTATAGAGAACATGATTGTATGTGTTGAACATAGCGTTGTCAAGGAAATAACAATATTTTTGAGCATTTTTTTAACATACACGGAAAAAAAAATTTATTGATATTTACAAAACTTTTTTTGGACTCTTGGATACATGAAAAAGTTTTGTGAAAACAAGAGTTTTCACAAAACTTTAGCATGGTTTGTATGAATTACTAAATTTCTTCATATATATTATACTTAAATTACGTTAATTATACAAAATGAAGCAATAGTATTTCTGTCGGGGAGTTTGTAAGAATTCTAGAGGAGTTTTGTAAAATAGAACCATGCAGAAAAGAAAATAGAATGACTCATCAGTTGTCTGATGAGACTGTGTACGCTTCCTCTTCTCTGGTTATTAGTAGGAGTGGTATTTTGACTGTTGTTGGTGAGATGCAAGGTGATTGGTCGAAAGTTGACGATTCGCAAACATACATACATACATACATACATAATTAACTTAATATTTTATTAATACCTTAAACGCAAGTAAACGCATAGAAACTAATATTTTAAAAAATCCTAGCGACGCTGAGATTCGAACCCTGATTTTCTAAACCGAACGCTAAATGCATATACGAGTCAGACGCACTACCACGGGGCCATTGAGGCTAATGATTTCGATTTCCAAGTACTCGGTGACCTCTAGTTCTGGTATGTCATTCAAATAAATTTTCACCAAACGAGGAAATGACAATTCCTTTTGAGTATCTTTTGTTAATTACTTATTTTAGAGATAAAGATATTTTTTAGAAAAATAATATTGTAGAATCTTATAAAAATAAAAATAATCAAAATAAATATCAAAATTGAAGTGAAATAATATTTAAACTCAAGAGGAATTTTTAGTTTTCATCTAATCTTTGTAAAATTATAAAATAATAAGAACTGAAAACATTTCTATTATTTAAGTTTAACATCTCATTTCAATCATGTGAAACGGTAATAACGTCTTTCTGGTAAAAATGACAAAAAGTTAGTCTAGTTAAATTTAGTATAACAATAGTTATTAGCAAATTATTAATAAAATAATTAAATAAGTTAAGTATCTCCAAAAAGTTGTTTTTTCAAAGAATTTTAGACGACACGTATTTTTTTGTTTGGCTGAAAAAAATTTTTTCATGAAGTTATAAAGATTTTATTTTTTAAAACTCTCGTTTACTTGAAATTTAAAAAAAAACCTTTTAACTGTAATAACTTTTTAAATAATTTGGATATCTTATTCTTTTTTTTAGGATCGGCCTGAAAGAGTTGTTAGTCCTCTTTAAAAATCTATTGAAAATTTTTTAAAATGTTCTAAAATAACAAAATGGCGGCCGTTTTACTAAAAAATTTTAAATTTTAAATTTTCTCAAACATATCTCATTTTTATTTTAATTGAATTTTTTACATATTTTTTGCTTCCTCATAGAGGAAGCTTTGTGATCGTTAAAATTTTCGATTTTCCAAAAATAGTCTAAATCGACTCATTTTCATCTAAAAAGCGAAATTTTCATTCCTAAGCAAATGTCCAGATGTATGTGTGTGTGTGTGTGTGTGTGTGTGTGTATGTATGTGTGTGTGTAGCGTTTTTTGTGTACAAGATATTTTGAGAACGCTTAAACGGATTCCAATAAAATTTGGATGACTTATTAAGCTCATGAATATCTAAATTTGGACACAAGGATTTTTGAAAATACCCAACCAAATTTTTTTGAGCACCTTTTTTCATCGAAAAAAATCGTTTTTTGCCAAAAAATTTTTTTATGCTAAAAATACAACTTAATGAATACGAAAATCATATTCCTTATCTCAAAACGAATCGATTGACCTATATAAATTTTATAATTGATCAAGAATTCGTAAAATAATTCATGTTTTTTGAATTTAAAATTCTTCATTTTTAAATAACTTCCTCAATTAACTTACATATTATTAATTTCTTGCTTCCTCTACGAGGAAGCAAATTATTTTGCTTACTTGGAAGCGAAATGTCCATGAAATGGACATAATTCTCACCTAGTTTTAACTCCTTTCGTTAAAAATTCAAATTCAGAAATGGTTTTAGCTAAATAAAAATATTATTAAAGTGAATTTCACCAAATTTTGAATTATCAAGTTTCACATTTCTTAGAAAAAATTATGTTGTGTCAAAATTTGTTGTCAAATAATAATTTTTTAACATTATATTTTTCTTCTTTGAATCTAGTGGAAATATGTAATTTTTATCCAATCTCGGGAAATAATAGCTCATTTTTCTCTTTAAAACGTTATTTGTTGGCTTTCGGTGAATAACATTGACTTTAAAAATATATCTAAATCAAATCTTATTTATCCAATAACTTTTGAATAAAATATTTTTAAAAATCCAACCAATAAACCAATATTAACCAACATTACCTGTTTATCAAAAGCAAGTGACTTAAAAAATCAAAGATATTGTAAAGTTTCATTTTCTGGTTTTCCATAATTTTTTTCAGACATTCTTTAAAAAGTACTTTTTATTTAAACTAAAACTAGAATATTAAACATTAAAAACAAAATAATTAAAGAAGACTTTGGATTGAAAATTGTTTGTATTGGAAGTATAAACAAATCATAATTTATATTATGAATACAAAAATTTAAGGTATTTCTCTTTTTCTATTAGTTTCAAACAGTTGCTAAAAGTTTGTTGTAACAGATACTAATAACAATAACATTTTGTATGTTATGCACCTGTCTAATAGATTACCTTTGAAATTCAACTGTGATAGACACACGGCACACTGTTAACTGCGCGCGCGAGCGCAGTCAAATATTTTACGAAACTCATTCGTAACTCGTACAAATGGACATTTTGATATTTAGATAGGACTATTTTGTACTTTCCACAAAATAATTTGATAACTTTTGCTAAATTAGTTTTATATGAATTACAGAAGTTTTTTTTACAGACCTGTTTTATAAAATGTACAGAAAGTTTCGTAAATAGTTCAGAACAGTTTGACATTAAGAGCAAAAAATTTAGTAAACAATATGATTGCTTTGCAAAGCGATTTATCCCAAGTAGTATAGCAAAGAGAGAACCAGCGCACAGTTCCGATTTTCGCCACCAGGTGGCGCCCTAGTCAGTTACCTGCAGTGGATTTTTAGCGGTTTGTTGATAAATTACCGTCAGTCGGTAATGCAGATTTCGTGCGTGTTACCTTGTGTCGGTAATGCAGATTACTTGCTTGCTTGACGGTAAGGTAGATTTCCGAAATCGGTTACCCTTAGTCGGTATTACCATATGTCGGCATTCTCTTGGGGATTCTCCTACGTCATTTTAAATTTTTACCCTTACTTTTGCGCGGAAATTTAAAAGTTTCCTCTACTTTTAGGTTTTTTAAGCGGGGGATTTCTCCATAGACGGCGCTGCAATCGAATCGCACTAAGTTTAACTTAAAATCTTAACCTTTCTAATTTGCATAAACTGTGTATTGTTGTTAACTTTTACCTTAAGACTAATTGCATGTGTTTATGACCTCATCCATCTGTAGAATTTGCATAAACCATAAATTGTTGTTAACTTTTATTTTAGAAATAAGTTACATGTCTTTGGTACTACCACCCACTGTCCACCTGGTATATGTTTTCAATGTATGTATCATATGCCTAACACCCCCCCCCCCACCCACCAACCCGCCACCCACTTATATAGTATCTATCGCTGTTACTGACGCATGAACTAGAAAGGAACAAGGAGAGGAGGATGAAATTGCCACATCGTTTTAAATTTCACCTTCTCCTTTCAGTACAAATGTACTAAATTTTACAGTTGTAAAATACATAATTTACTCTCCACCAACAGAAAATGCATTGGAACTGTAAAAAATTTAATTGTATTTTGTATTGTATCGAATCACATACAATGGATTGTACATGTAATACTAACAATAAGTCTTTTTTAACATTCCTAAGCGCTGAGCAGTCTATATCTTATAAATTTCATATCAACAATTATATTAAAAAAGAATTATCAAATATGCTGTAAATAATGATAAGTGTAATAATATAATGATATTATCGGTATTATAAAGCGTACAAAGCTGACCTTTTAGACATAACCTAAAAGATCCGGCCATCATATTTGTTTACATACGTCCTGGAGCTATAATGTCAAACGCAAGTACGCATGCTTTCATAATGCGCGCGTTATTTGAAATTTTTAGAAATTGAAGAAAGGGACCTAAGAAGAAAATTGGTTATTTTACAGGAGAGCGAAAACAAAAGTCGAGCGTGCATGGTAATCTGTACAAATCGAGAGATTTAAATTGTTATAACTTGAAAATTATTAAATAAAAACCTTTTCTCACTTTAGATAATGAAAAAGGAACCTTTGATTAAATTAAAACATCAATAAACCGAAAAACGATTTTTTACTTCTTAGGTCCCTTTCTTCAGAACATGTCACATTATTACTATCTTTTAACATATTTATTATGATTAAATAATTTTACTTTAAGAAAAAATAAACTTCATGAAATATATTTTATATAAAGAAAGTATAAATACATTTTTTAAATATGTTTAAAATTAATTTATTAAAAGCATTTCTAATCAACGTGTGTATTTTGACCAATCGCACTTATGCCTGTACTTTATGTTGTCAGCAGTCAGGTTCGCCAACCAAAAAACAAAAACTGCTGCGTTGCAGCACCTTTTTTTAATTATTCATATCCGAAAAGAATTTTTTAAAAACACTTAGGTTTCTTTTCCTTTTATATTACAATATTTCTTATGACTTTATATTTATTGTTTATAAAAAAATCTATTCTAAAGAAAAAAATACTGTGGTTAAGATAGCACTACTTTATTTTGTTAAGTTGGTGTATAGTAACAGCCAAAAGTTTTTTTATTTTACTAAATCTTTAAATTATATAATATTTATATTTTATAATTATAAATTACTTTGCATAAAATAAAAATTGTTTTTTTTTCAGGAAAACTAATACCTAACCTTTTCAGATAACTCTTTATTAATGTTCACAAAAACACTCGATATGGGATTTACATGTTAATTGCATTTAACTTTTTCACAATTTAACTTTTTAAAAAGTTAACTTTAACTTTTCCAAAAGTTAACTTTAACTTTTCCAAAAGTTAACTTTAACTTTTCCAAAAGTTAACTTTAACTTTTCCAAAAGTTAACTTTAACTTTTCCAAAAGTTAACTTTAACTTTTCCAAAAGTTAACTTTAACTTTTCCAAAAGGTAACTTTAACTTTTCCAAAAGTTAACTTTAACTTTTTCGAAAGTTAACTTACATTCTTATGGGATCTACATGTTAATTGCATTTAACTTTTTCACAATTTAACTTTTTCAAAAGTTAACTTTAACTTTTCCAAAAGTTAACTTTAACTTTTCCAAAAGTTAACTTTAACTTTTCCGAAAGTTAACTTTAACTTTTCCGAAAGTTAACTTTAACTTTTCCTAAAGTTAACTTTAACTTTTCCAAAAGTTAACTTTAACTGATTCGAAAGAAATCTCTAAACAATTGGATGCTTTGAGATTACTATATAGGTTGAATATAGGTTGATCTTATAAATTCTCATTAATTCTTCAAATTGCGAATTGTAAAATTCTTTACCTTTATCAGTTTGTAATTCCTTTGGAATGCGCATTTCCCACGTAATATACGTAGAAAACGTAGAAAGCTAGGTAATTTAAATGTCAAATGTATAATGTATATCTACCCAGATAACCAGCGTACAATACGTACCATTGCATTATACTACTACTATATACGAGTATAATGATACTGATTTTTGAAGTACTGATTCTAAACTATAATGGCCTGTTTACACCTTCGAAAAAAAAAATTTTTTCGCATTGGAGGGAAGAGTTCAGACTGTGTATCTGAACTCTTTAATCTCATGCAAAAATTTTTTTTTTTTTCGAAGGTGTAAATAGGCCATAATAGTGCCAGTATGTATGTACCTTTTTATTACATTTGTATGACGTACTTGTATCGTACTAGTATTACACTTGTATGTAATTCATAAAAACTTTAAGATTTTCAGATAGTACGCGTACTAAATAAATATGGAGTCATACCAAAGTCGTACTAATCTAGCATCTTGAAAAATAATTTGAAAATTTTAGTACATAGTAAGATTATAATGCAAGTACAGGGCCAGTACATCATACTGTTGAAAAAAAAAATAGGGGAGACCGAGGAGGAAAGTAACAGAGGTGGAAAGTAACAACGCTTATAACTTCTAAACCAATCAGCGAAGAGACATTGTCCCAAAGTAATTTTTTGTCCAGTTTTACCCCCTCTACCTTCCCTATATCATGCGCGAGCTGGTTTGGGAACCGTATGTCTGATATTGACATGTTGTGCAAAAATTACGATAAAAGTAAGTTTTTGCCTACACTGAAAAACTTTAGTGATCAATATTTAGTAAGAGACGTTCAGTTTTTAGAAAACAACTATTAATGTGGGGAAAAAATGGCGTAACTGGAAAAATTTAGTAGTCAGGCGATCAAACCTCCGTTCCTCCACCACTCACAACTACACGCTTTACTTGCTAGTGTGCGCAACCATTTTGATCGCCTGACTACTAAATTTTTCCAGTTACGCCATTTTTTCCCCACATTAATAGTCGTTTACTAAATATTGATCACTAAAGTTTTTCAGTGTAAATTTTCAAAATATCATATTTCTTTGATTTTATAAATATTTCGTGCTTTTCGTAATTTTGAAGCTTAATTATCTATCTTTAGGTTGTACTTGTGTATAATTAAAAAATATAAAATACTTTTGTGTAATTTAAACTTGTTTTTTGAAATGCAAGGAAAAGAGGGGTGAGGAGAAAAGTAACAACGTGTTACTTTCCATGCTTTATTTTTATAAACATCCTCCTTTTTTATAACTATGTGATTTTATATGTTTATTTCATATTTTAATGATGAAATATTGAACTATTGATTGGAATTTTTTTTAAAAACGATGCTTTTTAACGTCATAGCTATGGAACGAATATTAAATAGATAAAAAAAGCTTGATTACAAAAAAGTGTAAAAATATGTGCCAATTATGTACAAAATGTAGTTAATATTACTTTGTCTTTTTTATATGTTCATAATAAAAATAATTTTAATTAATAGCAGTTTTATATTTGAAATGTTAGCCTTAATTTTTAAGTGTTACTTTCCTTCTTCGTGCTGTTACTTTCCACCTCAAGGGTGAGGAGGATAGTAACAAACAAAGAGCTGATTAAAAAGTCCTGCTGTTGACTATCTAATTATTATTTATGTTTAATTCCAATTTTATTTAATAGGTGAAGGTCCAAGCTTTCGATTAGTATGTTTACAGAACTTATCCGACAAATAGTTTTGATGTTATCATCAAAAAATTGATTTTTGTTACTTTCCTCCTCTCCTCTATGCACATACTGGCACTGTACCAATTTAATACAAGTAACTAAACGTTATTAAATGTACGTAAACTGACCTATGCCACATTATCTAGAAATGTAGAAAGGCAAATTACATAGGTAATATACGTTAATGAGGAATCGGACAAACATTAAAAAATGTCAGAAATTTTTTAAATTTTGAGAAATGATATTATTTGGTACAACAAAAAAGCATGCAAAATTTGAAAATTTTTTGCTAAATAATTTAGAAGTTAAAAAAATTATTTATTTATCATGGTCTCTTATGAAGAAACGGTAACCAAGGTAGGGGAGAGTAGTCAGAGTTGGACAGTGGTCAGAGTTGAATCATCGCGTTTATTTTGTTTTATTACAGTAGATCCATATGTCTTTGTGTGTAAATACTTGTTAGCAATGCCAGCGAACTTTTTACATGGATTGCAGTGAAGTGTGCGAACTATATAGACGCATTAAGCGAGTCCGTGTTATACGCTCAACAAAAAACGTTTTTGTAGTTTCAAAATTAGATAATTAAATGTAGCAGAAATATGCCAAAGACAAATTAAGTTGACTAAAATTGTTCATTAAGATGTTATACAAAAATGTGGAACGTAATTTGGTGTTTGTATAAAGCGTTCATGGTGTGTGTGTGTGATATGAAGTTAAACGACGCTTGAGTCAAGGTTGGTACACCCAAAATTTTGCAATTCTGAAGCATGTTTGCAATGAAAATGAATTTGTAAACTTAATAAGGTATCAAAAACTTCATTTCTATTGGAAACAAAGAAAATTCAAATTTTTCGTAATACTCTTTTCACTTTTAGATCAATTTCGCGATACAAGAGGAAATATGATTTATTCCAGTTTCATGTTTCCCTTTGTCATTTCCAAATGTATTTGAGTGCCATTCTATCACGCGAAGGCAAATATATTGTAATTTTCAATCATTTATCTTCATATTTCATTGATTTTCTACAGTGACCCAACTCTGACTACCATGTTCAACTTTGACTACCTTTTTTTTTTTTTTAATTGCCTATAACTCCGTAACTTTTGGTACAAATTTTTTGCAATGTGTAGCAAAAACATTGCATTTGAGTAGAACTTTCCAATAATATAAGAGACATCGCAAAAGTCGGCCTGCAGGAGAAGTTATAGAGAAAAGTCAAAACTATATCCAAATCTGACTACTCTCCCCTACTTTGAAAGTAAATTGCTAATAGATGTCGATGCCAGATTTTCTTGGGCTAATTGTATTTAAATGATGAATATTTCAGGTTTAATAAATCAAAAAACTTTGGTCACCTTACCGATCATTTAAAAGCAAAAATGTTAAAAATATTCAAAAATTCTCAAGATTTTTCGAATTATTCAGTCTAGATGCGGCAACGCTGTAAAGCTGTCAAATGCAGTAAAGAACGTAGGTTACGTAAGTTAGGTTTGAGTTAGGTAAGAAGTTCCGGCTACAAGCGCGCTAAATTCAAATTCATTAATATTAAAGTTTTTTCAATTCACTTACAGATTGTCAATTATTACACAGGCCAACAAGATTTTGTTGACTAAAATATTATAGCCGATTTTTATAGGATTTTTTCCGTAGAATCCGAATCTGACCTTGAAAATGTCGGATTGGCTCTAGTTTTTGAACAATTTAGGTTAAAAGTTGCCAAAAATCGCGTTTTTGGCACTTTTTAACCGCTTGTAAAAAGGTCAAGAGAAATGATAACAGAGGCTACATATGATAAAATGAAAGCTTAAACATTGCCCTTTAAGATCCAAAATCAAAAAACTGTGTATCTTATGATACGACCAGTAGGGAGCTGTTTTTGCATTGTTACCTACTCGAATTTCGAACAATGGCTTTCATTGATTTCTCTCATAGATCATCAAACTTGCAAAAGGGTTATTTCTACTTATAAAATAAAAGTATAAAAGCTATTTCAGACCCTGATCACAAATTTGATGTACAATATGCAATTTGACAGTTGGCAGCTGTCAACATAACTGTCAACTGAATAACAAAGTGAGTTATTTGAATCAAAATGTCAGACAACAGGTTTTGTGGGTCACAGATCCCAAATTTGACGACCAGTTTTTAATTTGACAGATGGCAGCTGTCAACATAACTGTCAACTAAATAAAAAAATGGGTTATTTGAATCTAAGTGTCGGGAAAAAGGTTTTATGGGTCATTTATCGCAAATTTGAACACCAGTTTTTAATTTGACAGTTGGCAGTTGCCAACATAACTGTCAACTGAATAAAAAAATGGGGTATTTAAATCAAAATGTCAGAAAAAAGGTTTTATGGGCCACTAATCGCAGATTTGAACACCTGTTTTTAATTTGACAGTTGGTAGCTGCCAACATAACTGTCAACTAAATTAAAAAGTGAGTTATTTGAATGAAAATGTCAGAAAAAAGGTTTTATATGCCGCTGATCGCAAATTTGATGACCTGTTTTTAATTTGACAGTTGACAGTTGCCAACATAACTGTCAACTTAATTAAAAAGTTATTTGTTTTAAGAAAAATACCAGTAAAATGGTTTTTGGGGTCACTGATCACAAATTTGATATCCAATTTTCATTTTTAAAATTTAAAATTGTCAAAATAACTGTCAACTTAATTAAAATGTGATTTGTTGTACTCGAAATGACAGTAAAAAGGTTCTTGCGGTCACCGATAACGAATTTGAGAACCAGTTTTCTGTTTGACTTTTGACAACTGTCCACGTAATTGTCGACTGAATTATTGTCCTTAACAGGTTAGTCAAAAAAATCCCACTTATCCTAATTGTCTATATAGATCCGATTACTAATTAGATAAATACACTCCAATTAGGATTAAGAAACTTCGACATAATTTTTAATAAATAAAATCTTTCTTTAGCACATTTGGCTGTTCAATTGATAGTTGGCAATAGTCTAATTGTGAAATCGACAAAAATTTATGATTAGTGGACACACACAAAATTTTACTGTAACATTTCATAAAATAAATTACATTTTAGCGAAGTAAACTCTTGAGGTCCCAACTGTCAATTTTTTTAACTGCACAAATTTGCAATCACAATTCCCGAAATCCTTTGTACTTAAACTACATTTTAGCAAAGCTGACAATTTAACAAAAATTTACTGTCATTTTTATTACAACAAAGTACCTTTTCATTAAGTTGACAGTTATCTTAACAGCTGACAAATGTCAAACTGAAATCTGCAAATCAAATTTGTGATCAGTTACCCCACAAACATTTTTACTGTCATTTTTCTTAAAATAAAACACTTTTTAATCAAGTTGACAGTTATGTTGTCAGTTGTCAAAAGTCAAACTGAAAACTGGATATCAAATTCGTGATCAGTGACGCTGAAAACCTTTTTAGTGTCATTTTGAGTACAACAAATCACTTTTTAATTAAGTTGACAGTTATTTTGACAGCTGTCAACTTTCAAATCGAAAATTGGACATCAAATTTGTGATCAGTGACCCCAAAAACCATTTTACTGTCATTTTTCTTACAACAAATCACTTTTAAATTAAGTTGACAGTTATGTTGACAACTGTCAACTCTCAAACTAAAAACTGGATATCAATTTCATGATCAGTGACCCTGAAAACCTTTTTAGTGTCATTTTGAGTACAACAAATCACTTTTTTATTAAGTTGACAGTTATTTTGAGCGCTGTCAACTTTCAAATCGAAAATTGGACATCAAATTTGTGATCAGTGACCCCAAAAACCATTTTACTGTTATTTTTCTTACAACAAATCACTTTTAAATTAAGTTGACAGTTATGTTGGCAACTGTCAACTCTCAAATAGAAAATTGCATATCAAATTTGTGATCTGTGATCCCAATAACGTTGTTACTGACATTTTTATTTCAACAAGCTACTTATTAATTTAGTTGACATTTATGTTGAAAGCTGCCGACTGTCAAATTGTAAACTAGATAACAAATTCGTGATCATCGAACCATAAAACCTTCTTACATACGTTTTTATTAACATAACTCACTTTTTTCTTCAGTTGACAATTACGTTGACAGTTGTCAACAGTCAAACAGAAAACTGGCTACCAAATTCGTTATTGGTGACCCCAAAAAACATTTTAACTGACATTTTTGTACAACAAATAACTTTCAAATTAAGTTGACATTTATTTTGACAGCTGTCAACTAACAAATCTAAAAATTGGATATCAAATTTGAGATCAGTGACCCTGGAAACCTTTTTATTGTCATTTTCATTTCAACATTTAACTTTGTTGTTAAGTTGACAGGTATGTTGACAGCTGCCATCTGTCAAATTAAAAACTGGTCGTCAAATTTGGGATCTGTGACCCACAAAACCTGTTGTCTGACATTTTGATTCAAATAACTCACTTTGTTATTCAGTTGACAGTTATGTTGACAGCTGCCAACTGTCAAATTGCATATTGTACATCAAATTTGTGATCAGGGTCTGAAATAGCTTTTATACTTTTATTTTATAAGTAGAAATAACCCTTTTGCAAGTTTGATGATCTATGAGAGAAATCAATGAAAGCCATTGTTCGAAATTCGAGTAGGTAACAATGCAAAAACAGCTCCCTACTGGTCGTATCATAAGATACACAGTTTTTTGATTTTGGATCTTAAAGGGCAATGTTTAAGCTTTCATTTTATCATATGTAGCCTCTGTTATCATTTCTCTTGACCTTTTTACAAGCGGTTAAAAAGTGCCAAAAACGCGATTTTTGGCAACTTTTAACCTAAATTGTTCAAAAACTAGAGCCAATCCGACATTTTCAAGGTCAGATTCGGATTCTACGGAAAAAATCCTATAAAAATCGGCTATAATATTTTAGTCAACAAAATCTTGTTGGCCTGTGTAATAATTGACAATCTGTAAGTGAATTGAAAAAACTTTAATATTAATGAATTTGAATTTAGCGCGCTTGTAGCCGGAACTTCTTACCTAACTCAAACCTAACTTAAGTAACCTACGTTCTTTACTGCATTTGACAGCTTTACAGCGTTGCCGCATCTAGACTGAATAATTCGAAAAATCTTGAGAATTTTTGAATATTTTTAACATTTTTGCTTTTAAATGATCGGTAAGGTGACCAAAGTTTTTTGATTTATTAAACCTGAAATATTCATCATTTAAATACAATTAGCCCAAGAAAATCTGGCATCGACATCTATTAGCAATTTACTTTCAAAGTAGGGGAGAGTAGTCAGATTTGGATATAGTTTTGACTTTTCTCTATAACTTCTCCTGCAGGCCGACTTTTGCGATGTCTCTTATATTATTGGAAAGTTCTACTCAAATGCAATGTTTTTGCTACACATTGCAAAAAATTTGTACCAAAAGTTACGGAGTTATAGGCAATTAAAAAAAAAAAAAAGGTAGTCAAAGTTGAACATGGTAGTCAGAGTTGGGTCACTGTAGAAAATCAATGAAATATGAAGATAAATGATTGAAAATTACAATATATTTGCCTTCGCGTGATAGAATGGCACTCAAATACATTTGGAAATGACAAAGGGAAACATGAAACTGGAATAAATCATATTTCCTCTTGTATCGCGAAATTGATCTAAAAGTGAAAAGAGTATTACGAAAAATTTGAATTTTCTTTGTTTCCAATAGAAATGAAGTTTTTGATACCTTATTAAGTTTACAAATTCATTTTCATTGCAAACATGCTTCAGAATTGCAAAATTTTGGGTGTACCAACCTTGACTCAAGCGTCGTTTAACTTCATATCACACACACACACCATGAACGCTTTATACAAACACCAAATTACGTTCCACATTTTTGTATAACATCTTAATGAACAATTTTAGTCAACTTAATTTGTCTTTGGCATATTTCTGCTACATTTAATTATCTAATTTTGAAACTACAAAAACGTTTTTTGTTGAGCGTATAACACGGACCCGCTTAATGCGTCTATATAGTTCGCACACTTCACTGCAATCCATGTAAAAAGTTCGCTGGCATTGCTAACAAGTATTTACACACAAAGACATATGGATCTACTGTAATAAAACAAAATAAACGCGATGATTCAACTCTGACCACTGTCCAACTCTGACTACTCTCCCCTACCTTGGTTACCGTTTCTTCATAAGAGACCATGATAAATAAATAATTTTTTTAACTTCTAAATTATTTAGCAAAAAATTTTCAAATTTTGCATGCTTTTTTGTTGTACCAAATAATATCATTTCTCAAAATTTTAAAAATTTCTGACATTTTTTAATGTTTGTCCGATTCCTCATTAACGTATATTACCTATGTAATTTGCCTTTCTACATTTCTAGATAATGTGGCATAGGTCAGTTTACGTACATTTAATCACGTTTAGTTACTTGTATTAAATTGGTACAGTGCCAGTATGTGCATAGAGGAGAGGAGGAAAGTAACAAAAATCAATTTTTTGATGATAACATCAAAACTATTTGTCGGATAAGTTCTGTAAACATACTAATCGAAAGCTTGGACCTTCACCTATTAAATAAAATTGGAATTAAACATAAATAATAATTAGATAGTCAACAGCAGGACTTTTTAATCAGCTCTTTGTTTGTTACTATATCCTCCTCACCCTTGAGGTGGAAAGTAACAGCACGAAGAAGGAAAGTAACACTTAAAAATTAAGGCTAACATTTCAAATATAAAACTGCTATTAATTAAAATTATTTTTATTATGAACATATAAAAAAGACAAAGTAATATTAACTACATTTTGTACATAATTGGCACATATTTTTACACTTTTTTGTAATCAAGCTTTTTTTATCTATTTAATATTCGTTCCATAGCTATGACGTTAAAAAGCATCGTTTTTAAAAAAAATTCCAATCAATAGTTCAATATTTCATCATTAAAATATGAAATAAACATATAAAATCACATAGTTATAAAAAAGGAGGATGTTTATAAAAATAAAGCATGGAAAGTAACACGTTGTTACTTTTCTCCTCACCCCTCTTTTCCTTGCATTTCAAAAAACAAGTTTAAATTACACAAAAGTATTTTATATTTTTTAATTATACACAAGTACAACCTAAAGATAGATAATTAAGCTTCAAAATTACGAAAAGCACGAAATATTTATAAAATCAAAGAAATATGATATTTTGAAAATTTACACTGAAAAACTTTAGTGATCAATATTTAGTAAACGACTATTAATGTGGGGAAAAAATGGCGTAACTGGAAAAATTTAGTAGTCAGGCGATCAAAATGGTTGCGCACACTAGCAAGTAAAGCGTGTAGTTGTGAGTGGTGGAGGAACGGAGGTTTGATCGCCTGACTACTAAATTTTTCCAGTTACGCCATTTTTTCCCCACATTAATAGTTGTTTTCTAAAAACTGAACGTCTCTTACTAAATATTGATCACTAAAGTTTTTCAGTGTAGGCAAAAACTTACTTTTATCGTAATTTTTGCACAACATGTCAATATCAGACATACGGTTCCCAAACCAGCTCGCGCATGATATAGGGAAGGTAGAGGGGGTAAAACTGGACAAAAAATTACTTTGGGACAATGTCTCTTCGCTGATTGGTTTAGAAGTTATAAGCGTTGTTACTTTCCACCTCTGTTACTTTCCTCCTCGGTCTCCCCTATTTTTTTTTTCAACAGTATGATGTACTGGCCCTGTACTTGCATTATAATCTTACTATGTACTAAAATTTTCAAATTATTTTTCAAGATGCTAGATTAGTACGACTTTGGTATGACTCCATATTTATTTAGTACGCGTACTATCTGAAAATCTTAAAGTTTTTATGAATTACATACAAGTGTAATACTAGTACGATACAAGTACGTCATACAAATGTAATAAAAAGGTACATACATACTGGCACTATTATGGCCTATTTACACCTTCGAAAAAAAAAAAAATTTTTGCATGAGAGTAAAGAGTTCAGATACACAGTCTGAACTCTTCCCTCCAATGCGAAAAAATTTTTTTTTTCGAAGGTGTAAACAGGCCATTATAGTTTAGAATCAGTACTTCAAAAATCAGTATCATTATACTCGTATATAGTAGTAGTATAATGCAATGGTACGTATTGTACGCTGGTTATCTGGGTAGATATACATTATACATTTGACATTTAAATTACCTAGCTTTCTACGTTTTCTACGTATATTACGTGGGAAATGCGCATTCCAAAGGAATTACAAACTGATAAAGGTAAAGAATTTTACAATTCGCAATTTGAAGAATTAATGAGAATTTATAAGATCAACCTATATTCAACCTATATAGTAATCTCAAAGCATCCAATTGTTTAGAGATTTCTTTCGAATCAGTTAAAGTTAACTTTTGGAAAAGTTAAAGTTAACTTTCGGAAAAGTTAAAGTTAACTTTCGGAAAAGTTAAAGTTAACTTTTGGAAAAGTTAAAGTTAACTTTTGGAAAAGTTAAAGTTAACTTTTGAAAAAGTTAAATTGTGAAAAAGTTAAATGCAATTAACATGTAGATCCCATAAGAATGTAAGTTAACTTTCGAAAAAGTTAAAGTTAACTTTTGGAAAAGTTAAAGTTACCTTTTGGAAAAGTTAAAGTTAACTTTTGGAAAAGTTAAAGTTAACTTTTGGAAAAGTTAAAGTTAACTTTTGGAAAAGTTAAAGTTAACTTTTGGAAAAGTTAAAGTTAACTTTTGGAAAAGTTAAAGTTAACTTTTGGAAAAGTTAAAGTTAACTTTTGGAAAAGTTAAAGTTAACTTTTGGAAAAGTTAAAGTTAACTTTTGGAAAAGTTAAAGTTAACTTTTGAAAAAGTTAAATTGTGAAAAAGTTAAATGCAATTAACATGTAAATCCCATATCGAGTGTTTTTGTGAACATTAATAAAGAGTTATCTGAAAAGGTTAGGTATTAGTTTTCCTGAAAAAAAAAACAATTTTTATTTTATGCAAAGTAATTTATAATTATAAAATATAAATATTATATAATTTAAAGATTTAGTAAAATAAAAAAACTTTTGGCTGTTACTATACACCAACTTAACAAAATAAAATAGTGCTATCTTAACCACAGTATTTTTTTCTTTAGAATAGATTTTTTTATAAACAATAAATATAAAGTCATAAGAAATATTGTAATATAAAAGGAAAAGAAACCTAAGTGTTTTTAAAAAATTCTTTTCGGATATGAATAATTAAAAAAAGGTGCTGCAACGCAGCAGTTTTTGTTTTTTGGTTGGCGAACCTGACTGCTGACAACATAAAGTACAGGCATAAGTGCGATTGGTCAAAATACACACGTTGATTAGAAATGCTTTTAATAAATTAATTTTAAACATATTTAAAAAATGTATTTATACTTTCTTTATATAAAATATATTTCATGAAGTTTATTTTTTCTTAAAGTAAAATTATTTAATCATAATAAATATGTTAAAAGATAGTAATAATGTGACATGTTCTGAAGAAAGGGACCTAAGAAGTAAAAAATCGTTTTTCGGTTTATTGATGTTTTAATTTAATCAAAGGTTCCTTTTTCATTATCTAAAGTGAGAAAAGGTTTTTATTTAATAATTTTCAAGTTATAACAATTTAAATCTCTCGATTTGTACAGATTACCATGCACGCTCGACTTTTGTTTTCGCTCTCCTGTAAAATAACCAATTTTCTTCTTAGGTCCCTTTCTTCAATTTCTAAAAATTTCAAATAACGCGCGCATTTTGAAAGCATGCGTACTTGCGTTTGACATTATAGCTCCAGGACGTATGTAAACAAATATGATGGCCGGATCTTTTAGGTTATGTCTAAAAGGTCAGCTTTGTACGCTTTATAATACCGATAATATCATTATATTATTACACTTATCATTATTTACAGCATATTTGATAATTCTTTTTTAATATAATTGTTGATATGAAATTTATAAGATATAGACTGCTCATCGCTTAGGAATGTTAAAAAAGACTTATTGTTAGTATTACATGTACAATCCATTGTATGTGATTCGATACAATACAAAATACAATTAAATTTTTTACAGTTCCAATGCATTTTCTGTTGGTGGAGAGTAAATTATGTATTTTACAACTGTAAAATTTAGTACATTTGTACTGAAAGGAGAAGGTGAATTTTAAAACGATGTGGCAATTTCATCCTCCTCTCCTTGTTCCTTTCTATTTCATGCGTCAGTAACAGCGATAGATACTATATAAGTGGGTGGCGGGTTGGTGGGTGGGGGGGGGGTGTTAGGCATATGATACATACATTGAAAACATATACCAGGTGGACAGTGGGTGGTAGTACCAAAGACATGTAACTTATTTCTAAAATAAAAGGTAACAACAATTTATGGTTTATGCAAATTCTACAGATGGATGAGGTCATAAACACATGCAATTAGTCCTAAGGTAAAAGTTAACAACAATACACAGTTTATGCAAATTAGAAAGGTTAAGATTTTAAGTTAAACTTAGTGCGATTCGATTGCAGCGCCGTCTATGGAGAAATCCCCCGCTTAAAAAACCTAAAAGTAGAGGAAACTTTTAAATTTCCGCGCAAAAGTAAGGGTAAAAATTTAAATTGACGTAGGAGAATCCCCAAGAGAATGCCGACATATGGTAATACCGACTAAGGGTAACCGATTTCGGAAATCTACCTTACCGTCAAGCAAGCAAGTAATCTGCATTACCGACACAAGGTAACACGCGCGAAATCTGCATTACCGACCGACGGTAATTTATCAACAAACCGCTAAAAATCCACTGCAGGTAACTGACTAGGGCGCCACCTGGTGGCGAAAATCGGAACTGTGCGCTGGTTCTCTCTTTGCTATACTACTATCCCAGACTACTAAAATAATTTTGTAGTATTCGAAAAACTTTTTTGTTCCGTGTATGGGCCATAGTTTAGTGTTATAACTTTGACAGCGCTATGATCATCACTTTCTCTATAATTTTCCTGTAATCTACAAGTAAATCTACATACGTATATCAAATTTCAGCATCCTAAGTCAAATAGTTTGGAAGATAAGGGGGGGGGGGGATGCGGTCATTTTTTTTAGCAAAAATGCACTAAAAGTGTACATTGCCACCTCCATATCTGCCAAACTATTGTACTTAGAGTGCTGAAATTTATTATACATATGTAGTTTGCCATATAGATTACAGAAAAACTGTAGAGAACTTTGTTGCAGATCGTTATCACAGTGTTTTTAAGCAAAAACCAACGATTTAAAAAAATGTTAAAAAATGACCGTATCCCCCCTCCCATAACTTCTAAACAATTTGACTTAGAGAGTTCAAATTTGGTACACAAATGTATTTTCACGTGTAGATTACAGAAAAATTGTAGAGAACATGATTGTAGAAGTTGATCATAGCGTTGTTAAGGAAATAAAATGATTTTTGAGTATTTTTTATGGATATTTGCTAAAATCTCAGGATTTTTTGTTGACAGCGCAATCGCCATCACGTTATCTATAATTTTTATGTAATTTACACCTGAAAATACATTCCTGTACAAAATTTGAACTCTCTAAGTAAAATATTTTGGAAGATAGTGGGGGTGGGGGTGGTCCATTTTGTATAAAAAATTCATTATATATTATATTTTATATATTATATTATATATAATATGTATATTATATTTATATATTTAATAGTATCAAATATATTAAAAATTATTTTGTTTTGTGTACGGAACCCTCGATTTTAGTGCGAGTGTAACTCGAAGTTGCCCGATTTTTTTCATTTTATTTAGAACGTGCTTGTTATGTAAATAATAACATTTTATATGCAATATAATGTTATTACACAGTATTCATAACGTTTTGCTATGCAAATAATCCATTTCAAATACACTGAGAAAAATGTTTAGTCATAGCAACCAAAATTTGGTTGAGCCAACCAAATTATTTGGTTGGTATTTATTCAACCAAACTATTTGGTTGAGACAACTAAATTATTTGGTTCAGTGTTGTTTGTTGGCATAACAAAAATTTTTGGTTGTCACAACTATATTTTTTTATTCGGGATAACAAAAATTTTGGTTGTCATAAAAAAAATTTTTATTTGGGAGCTAACTAACCCAGGTGCGAATTTTCGGTCAGCCAACACATATAATTACTTAATTCACATGTAATTAATTTAATTACACAAATATAATCAGATAAGAATGTAGAAATTTCATATTAATGAAAACCTGAAACAGAAAAATTTCATTAGTCATGAAGATTCGAACCCGGGTTTTCCAGCAGCCAGTCAAGTAGGCTAACCACCAGCCCATGAGAGACATGAATGATCAATATGGAATAAACCTTATAGCTAAACAGTTCAGTAACAGACACCGTTAGCTCAACTTTCAGACCCAGGTTCGGCCGACCGTGTGGTATTGGTTTTTATTTAGATTTTATTTATATTATTGTCGGCAGCTTACTTACAAACTAATTACCAATTTTTTTTAATAATTGTTTGGTTGTCACAACCAAATTATGTTTGGATGTCACAACCAATTTCTGTTTGGTTGGCACAACCAAATTATGTTTAGTTGTCACAACTAAATTATGTTTAGTTCAACCAAATAAGAGCAACAAAATAATATGGTTGTCCCAAGCCAATACCAATCAAAATATTGTTGTTACAACCAACAATGGTCAACTAAAAAATATTGTTGGTAAAACTAAACCTATTTTCTCAGTGTACAGGAGCACGTAACAACTTGTTTATTTCTGTGTTATAAAAGTTATTGTTTTTTGAGTTTAGTTTTCCAATTTAATTTTACATGACAGAATTAAAATTACGCATTAAAAGGGGTTAGTCGCAGACAGAAGAGGGAAAAACGCTTGTTTTTTTGAAAAATTTTTTCTCAGAGACATATGTATATTTTTTCTAAACTTTTATGAATTGAAAAGTGTACACTTTTATTAAAATTTTCTCAAAATTTTATTACAAAATATTAATAATTATAAAAAATTCAGCCTTATGATGATTTTTAAAAACTGATTTTATAGTGACCACTCTTCTTCCTCAGAGAGTTGCATAATATCAAAAATAAAAAATTATTTCTTTAGTTTATTAGTCTTTACGCTGCTTAATCGTAGCTTATTAAAGAAAAATTATTGTTGACAAAATGGCGACCGGTTAAAGTCAAATTTTGATTTTCGACATGAAAATCACCCGTTTTTTGTCAACAAAAGAAAAAGTTTTGAATGAAAGTAAAAAATGTACGATCAAGCAGTGCGTTTTGTTATATTAAAGAACCCAGCACAATTACAAACCTATTGCGCGACTCAACAAAGAACTTGCATACTTTCTCAATTTTTGGTGAATTGATTCCAAACTTTGGGAGGACATTTTCCAGATGATATATTTTTATAAAATGTTAAACAAAAAAAATCGGGTTTTTGTTAGTTATGACTGCGACTAACCCCTTAAACTGGTTTTTAAGTTTATTTTATAAGATAAAGGTACTTAGATGACAAAGATGAAGATGTAATCTTTACTTTCGAAATTTGTAGGCAAAAATAGGTTGATTTTTATACTACTCTATCTTGCCCCCAGGGGATTCCCCATCTTACCCCCACGTTTTGTAAAATAAAAAATTTGAATTTTTTACTTATTCTTAATTTTATCCTTAATTAAGTAACAGATGTTCCAAATAAGGCTTAGTCATGGAAGACTGATTACCAAAGATTATTATTATAATAAATAATTTATTTTTAAATCGATAATGTTAGTTTTATTGCGCTTTAAACCTTAGGTACCCCGTCTTGTCCCCACCTCCACTATTGACTAAAATCGATTCATCAAATGTTATGAAAATAATATTATTTTGTTTGACATTAAAATGGCAAAATTAATTTTCTATGTTTTGTTTAAAACGTCATTCAAATATTATTTTCCTTACTCTCTAAATTTGGAAAAGTGAAAATTCGTCTTCTTATTCCAATAAGTGTATACACTTTTTAATAAGTGAATATTCACTAATTTCAATAAGTGAACGACTTTTAAATTACAATAAGTGAATATTCACTTGTGCAGATCCTAGATTATGCTCTGGATTTACATGAATGCTGTGGAAATGTTTTTTATAAAATTATGTTGTTGCAGAAAAGTTATGTATTTGTTATAGACCAATGTTCTATAATTAGTGATGCACAAAGATACGAGATGTTCATTTTTTTATCGTAATTGCTCGATCGCGGAATGTTCAATTGCTAAAAAATCTCGTATTGCCATTTGTTAGTATCGTCTCATTTCATACCATTTCTTTATAAGATTGACATGATATGTCATATTTTCGAAAACGCTTTTCAGAATATGATCATATCATGAGCATATTGATAGCTGTCAAAATATGCGTCACTATATAAATTTTTGTTAAATTAACGAGTTTAATATTCATAATAAATTATTTTAAAGTAATTTAAATTATTTTAAAGTAATTTAAATTTTTTTCAAAAAATTTTTTTTCAACATTTTTTTCAAAAAAATGTCTAAATGAGGTTTATCATTATAGTAGAACCCTGCGCCGAGGAAAATACTTACGGCGGCGGCGTTCAACTAAAAAACAACCGGCGTACGTCATAGCGCCGGCGCGCCGATTAATACTTTTTCAAAATTTGAAATGGCGGACCCAATATGGCAAAAGATTTTTGAAAAGGTAATTGGATTCGCTTGATACTCGTTATTAACGGATTCGTAATCAGCGCTGCCAAAAACCCCTATATACAAAGTTTTATCAATTTTGCATTTTCGCTCGCTTGTTTGATCCGCCATTTTAAAATTTAAAATATTATAATTGGAGTTATAATAATCGACCCCGTAAACTCCTATCGGGTGCAAGAGATTTCCCAAAAACCCAAAAGGTAAAATATCCAAATGGTCGAATTTCAAAAAGTCGAATCTCCAAACGGTCAAAAAACCAAATGTTCGAGTATTCATTTTGTCAAATTTCCAAATGATCGAATAACCAAATTGTCGAATATCCATTTTGTCGAATTTCAAAATTGTCGAATTTCCAAATTATCGAATATCCAATTTATCGAATATCCAATTTATCGAATATCCAATTTATCGAATATCCAATTTATCGAATATCCATTTTGTCAAATTTCTAAATGATCGAATATCCAAATTGTCAAATTTTCAAATTGTCGATTTTCTAAATTGTCGAATCTCCAAATGTTCGAATGTCCAAAATAGTATAGTAGATTGGACAAGTGCGTGAAATTCAAAATTTCCATAATGATTTTAAATTAAGCGCAATTGTCCAATCTACAATACCAACACATTTTATAGATGGCAAACTCACATGAATAAAATAATTCGACATTTTGGACATTCGAACATTTGGATATTCGAACATCTGGAGATTCGACAATTTAGAAAATCGACAATTTGGATATTCGATTATTTGGAAATTCAACAAAATGGATATTCTACAATTTGGAAAATCGACAATTTAAAAATTCGACAATTTAGAAATTCGACAAAATAAATATTCGATAATTTGAAAATTCTACAAAATGGACATTCGACAATTTAGAGATTCGACAATTTGCACTTATAAGAAAGGTTTAGTTTTTGCAACAATTTCTTTTGGTTGACCATTGTTGGTTGTAACAACAATATTTTGATTGGTATAACAAAACGATATGGTTGGCGTAACACATCAAGTTGTTTGGGGCAACAATATTATTCTGTTGCTCTTATTTGGTAGAACCAAACATAATTTAGTTGTGACAACTAAACATAATTTGGTTGTGACAACCAAACAATTGTTAAAAAAAATTGGTGATTAGTTTGTAAGTAAGCTGCCGATAATAATATAAATAAAATCTAAATAAAAACCAATACCAGACGGTGGGCCGGACCTGGGTCTGATAGTTGGGCCAACGGTGTGTGTTACTGAACTGTCTAGCTATAAGGTTTATTCCTTATTGGCCATTCATATCTCTCATGGGCTGGTGGTTAGCCTACTGGACTGACAGCTAGAAAACCCGGGTTCAAATCTTCATGACTAATGAAATTTTTCTGTTTCAGGTTTTCATTAATATGAAATTTCTACATTCTCATCTGATTATATTTGTGTAATTAAATTTATAACATGTGAATTATGTAATTATATGAGTTGGCCGACCGAAAATTCACACATGGGTTACTTAGCTCCCAAATAAAAAAATTTTTCATGACAACCAAAATTTGTGTTATCCCGAATAAAAAAATATAGCTGTGACAACCAAAAGTTTTTGTTATGCCAACAAACAACATTTAACCAAATAATTTAGTTGGCTCAACCAAACAGTTTGGTTGATTAAATAACAACCAAATAATTTGGTTGGCTCAACCATATTTTTGTTGCTATGACTAAACATTTTACTCAGTGTGGAAATTCGACAATTTGGAAAATCGAAAAAGTGGAAATTCGACAATTTAGAAATTCGACAAAATAAATATTCGACAATTTGGAAATTCTATAATTTGGTTATTCGATCATTTGGAAATTCGAGAAAATCGATATTCGACCATTTGGATATTCGACCTTCTGGGTTTTTGGGAAATTTCTTGCACCCGACCCCTATATACTAAGTTTTATAAATTTTGGTAAAAATTTCGCAATTCCGTCTGCCATATTGGATCCGTCATATTGAATTTTAAAGAATTATTAGCAGATTCATAATCTGCGACCCAAGAAAACCCTATGTACCAAGTTTCATTAATTTTAATGTAAAACTTAAAGATTGGTCCAACAGATATTAATTTTTTACTTTTTTTTACAATATCCGACATTTTGTAGCCGCCATATTGAATTTGATGAATTAACTAAAACATATTTTTAATCTGTCAACAGTTTCTGCCTTTTTGTGCCACTTTATTAAAAATTAAAAAATTGTTTTCGATTAGAAATAATGATTGTAAAACAAAAAGTTGTCGATTTATCTGTACATTTTTTCAAAAAAGCCGCCATATTGGTTTCACATATGGATTAAAAATGAAATCTGAGCCCGCAAGCTTGTAAAGCGATCCTAAAAACGTAAAGAAACTCTATTCCCATATTTAAAAAAAATGTTTTTACTTGTAGTAATATTCCACAGTAAGGCTACTATTTTTGTGATTCCAAACGTTAGTGTGGTTATAAATGTCGTAAATTCAAACATTCATAACTTCTTTTAAAATCATTGTAAATTAATTTTTATTAAAGGGGTTTAAATTTTGCAGTGCGTACTATATGCAGCCAATATAGAAAATTAAAGAAAAAATTTTGGTCTTCCAGAAAAAATTCACAAAAATGTCGAAAATAGACATTTTTGAAACATTTAACCTAGAATTACTCAAAATCCTGACGTGATGGACTATTTTTGACAACATATTCGTGTTCACTGCGAAAAATGGTTAAATGTTTTTTTTTTTTTTGAGTTTTAAATTCTAAGAAAAAAATTAATTATGACGTATAAAAATAAGTAAAATCTCAAATTTAGCTTTAACGAAACAACGCCGACACGCCGATAGTCCATCGGCGGCGCGCTGGTGTACGCAGTAAAGCTGGCTCTACATGTGAACCTAACACTGCTCCGCACGCACGTCGTGCATGAGATAGAAAAGGACGGAGAGAGTCTCTGTCCTTTTCTATCTCGTGCAAGTCGGGTCCGACATGTCGTGTCGGATCAAAGTTAGCTTTGCATGTAGAGCCAGCTTAAATGAGCAGCGGCGTCGGCGTGGCGTGGTGGCGCAAGGTTCTACATTATAGTTAAAAAAATAAAGTTTTTTTAAAAAGCGCAATTTTTTTACTTAAAATTTTCACAAAAATCAACTAAATTTCCACTCGTCACACTGGTATAGCCCCTTAAAACGGTAATTTTAATATGGCTGCGCGAATAATTTGAATCCGAATTGAATCGAATTTAGCCAGATTCAATTCGATTCAAATTGCAAATGTTCGAATTGGAACTATTCGAAAATTTCGAATCAAACATTTTATTTTAATGCAAATTCGTTCGAAGTTGAATTACTAAATTTCTTCATATAAATTATACTTAAATTCCGTTAATTATACAAAATAAAGCAATAGTATTTCTATCGGGGAGTTTGTAAGAATTCTAGAGGAGTTTTGTAAAATAGAACCATGCACAAAAGAAAATAGAACGACTCATCAGTTGTCTGATGAGACTGTAAACGCTTCCCCTTCTCTGGTTACTAGCAGGAGTGGTATTTTGACTATTGTTGGTGGGATGCAAGGTGATTGGTCGAAAGTTGACGATTTGCAAACATACATACATACATACTTAACTTAATATTTTATTAATATCTTAAACGCAAGTAAACACATAGAAACGAATATTTTAAAAAACCCTAGCGACGCTGAGATTCGAACCCTGATTTTCTAAACCGAACGCTAAACGCATATTACGAGTCAGACGCACTACCACGGGGCCATTGAGGCTAATGATTTGGATTTCCAAGTACTCGGTGACCTCTAGTTCTGGCATGTGTCATTCAAATAAATTTTCACCAAACGAGGAAATGACAATTCCTTTTGAGTATCTTTTGTTAATTACTTATTTTAGAGATAAAGATATTTTTTAGAAAAATAATATTGTAGAATCTTATAAAAATAAAAATAATCAAAATAAATATCAAAATTGAAGTGAAATAATATTTGAATTCAAGAGGAATTTTTAGTTTTCATCTAATCTTTGTAAAATTATGAAATAATAAGAACTGAAAACATTTCTATTAATTAAGTTTAACATCTCATTTCAATCATGTGAAACAGTAATAACTTCTTTCTGGGAAAAATTGACAAAAGTTTAGTCTAGTTAAAGTTAGTATAACAATAGTTACTACATGGTGTCTACTAGTCCTGGAAGTCCTGGAATGTCCTTGAATTTTAATTTGTGTCCTTGATTTTTTTAATTTTTTGCGTTCAACTCATACTTTTTGCTTCCATTCATAGGACATAATTATAATAAAAAAATTGATATAAAATCTATACAAATTCATATTATTTGATCCGACAATCATATGTATTTCTCTTCAGAAATGTCAAAAAAATGAAAACCGATGCCTCTTTACTCTTTATTCATCTTGTTACTTATGTTAATTTAAATGATTTTAAAATAAAAATGCTTTTAATAATAAAAAACATATTACTGTGTCATTTTTCAATATTTTTTAAAATGCTTAAATTATTTATTATTACTTATTAACAATTTTTAGTTCTTCCTTAGAGAATTGTAGTTTTTCTCCTTAGTTTGAAACTTTATATATTTATTGGAATAAAAAAAATTTATTAATATATTATTATATTATATTGTTTATATACAAATTATTATTGCTATTATTTCATAATGTTTTTCTTTTTAATTTGTAATTTTGTGTATCAATAAACAAAACAAAAGGATTTAATAGAAGGTACATACATTAAAAATTGTTTACACAAATTATTGTTATTATTATTTAATTGTTTCTCAACTTTAAATTAAATTTTTTTAGTATTCCTCTGACACGCTGTACAAAAATTCAGAAACATATAATTGTTTTGATACAGATCTACAAAAATTAAAAAATAATAACAATCATTTGTTTAACCAGTTTTTAATGTAACTACTAATAAATCGTTTTTTCTTGTTGAACAATATACTAAATTATAACTTAGGGAAAAAAGTACAACTGTCAATATAAGATTAAAAAATACCTATTATTAATTAACAAACAGAAATTATTTACACAATTGTTAAATTGGAAATCATTAAACATAATTAAAATAATTTGTTGACAAATAAAGCATCGAGTTTCATTTTTTAGACATTTTTGAAAAGAAATAAGATTTGCATGTTGAATATAATCAACTTTTATATTTTTTATATCAGATTTACGAAAAAAAAAAATTAAAAATATTATTTAAAATATTAAATAAAAAAATATAAAAATACATGTCTCATTTTTTTATTAAGAACAAAATTTGGGGGTGGAATCAAAAATTTTTTTTTTTTTTTTTTTGACCATCTTAATGAATATAACTTTTAGCCTTTTTGTAGTTTTATTGTAAAGGAAATGTGCTTTCTATAAAAATCATTAAATTTAATATCCTAGAAAAATAAAAAACTGTCCTGAAAAAGTCCTGGAAATGTCCTGGAATTTCAAATTAGGTTTCCACTAGACACCCTGTATTAGCAAATTATTAATAAAATAATTAAATAAGTTAAGGAGGATGGTGACCAAAACAAAAATGATAAGATCATTCTAAAATTCATAAAAATAAGTTTTTGAGAATATTTTGAAGCCAGAACAATTTTGTTTTTATTTTTTCACTGTCCCGTTTTTTAGAAATTAAATAACAAAGTTGCAGGTATTTACATGGGCTCCCCTGCTAAAAAAATCCGATAAGAAACAGATAGAATCCGGAAAGACACCAGATAAAACCCAGTTCGGGTTCTAGTTGGTTGTATCCGGTTTTTATTCGGAAACTATTTAAAATCTACGGATCCAATAAGGTTGAAGTCGGGTTTTATCCGGGTTATGAAATTAAAATAAAAAAATCGGGCAAGTACGAGTTACACTCGTACCAAGTCGAAGGCTTCCGTACCACTCTAATTTTTTTCAACTATATGAGCCAGAGATTAAAAATTTTCCACCAGGAAACCATTTTTAAAAATATTTTTTATTATTCACTAAATAAAACTTTATTGGTACAAGTTTTTAGCACTATAAGCCAAAAATTTTGCAGCTGAAGGGTCAGGGCCGCTTGTTAGGGTTTCGTGGTTCGGGACCGAAACCCTTATAGAGTAAGACGCTGAAGTGCGCAACGAACGACTTAATGAAACGCATACAACACGAGACTTAACGAGCATTGACAATGTATTTTCTAATATAGAATCTGTCGAAGTGGGTACAATAGATACCTTTTTTAGTCACCACAAACAACTATGGGTGCGATTAAAATCAATAGACTTCCAAACCTTATAGTAAAAAAAAACGTGTCAATATTAATCATATGAGAATAAATAATCTTCCAAATCCATAAATCTAAAAAAATAGAACTATAGTAGTAAAGCTAAACGATAAAGGATATAATATTTGTCAAACCAAAAAAACGTAAAAATGAACCGAACGCGAATAGATTGATGAGACAGGATAAACATTGCGATTGAATTAAAATTATCATAAAATTATAGTAAAAATTAAGTAACTATTATAATTAAAAAATATGTAATTTTTTTGTATCCTAACCTGTAAATGAAAGTAAATAAACATTATAAATTATATACCATTTTCTTATTATTTATGTTTTTTTTTTATAAAATAATAAAATGGATTGAAATTTTTTTTTTAATTATCTATTTTTAACGATTTATTTTAATTATTTATTAGAAATTTATTATTTGGATTATTTGAATAATAATTTAAATAATGATAAATTTAAATAATTTTTTTTATTTTTAAAGAAATTTAAGTATAAACTTAATGATTTTTATAAGATTAAAAATTTCCAATTAAATAGACTAAGCTTTTTTATATAATTTTGAATTTTAAAGCCAAAAAAAATTTATTTTTTTAATTTTTTTTTATTTTTTAACTTTTAAAGTAATTTAAACATAAACATAAACATTTTGTACAAAAAAATAATCTGAAACTATAAAATATTGTAGCTGTTTAGAAAAAAAATAATTTTTTTTTGGTAAAATTTCAGTTTTTTGGAAAAAATGTTATGATAATAAATTTAAACCACAATTTTTATGGTTTTATAAAAAATCCTGCATAAAATTACACATTTTTAACCAATTCCCAACCTTTCAGGATAAATACGCTGAGCTCTAGCATAGGGGTTTTTTGTCATTTTTCAACTTTTCATTAATAACTTTTGAAAATTAAGTCCAGCAACGTTTGCTATATTTTTCCTGTAATCTACACGTAAAAATACCTAGGTATACCAAATTCCAAACCTCTAGGTCAAATGGTTTGGAAGATAAGGGGGGGGGGGGGGACACGTTTTTTTTTAAAAAAAAAGTTTTTCCTTGACAACGCTATGATCATCACCTTCAATCATGTTCTCTATATTTTTCCTGAACTCTACTCGCGAAAATACATAGGTGTACCAAATTTCAATACTCTAGGTCAAATAGTTTAGGAGATAAGGGGGGGGGGGGTACATAGGCATTTTAATGCATTTTTTGAAAAAAATCTTGTTATTTCCTTGACAACGCTATGAACATCACGTTCAATCATGTTCGCTATATTTTTCCTGTAATCTACACGTGAAAATACATAAGTGTACCAAATTTCAACTCTCTATCTCAAATAGTTTGGCCGCTAGGGGGGGGGGGGGGGGGGGTAATGGTTTTGGGCGACGGACAAACGAGTGAAAACATAAGGGTTCCGTTTGGACACTTTGTGTACGGAACCCTAATAAGTGGTGACATTCTGTACGGTTCTATACGGGTTTAATCCGGAATATGTATAAAAATATAACACAAATGTCGTTTTTGATGTGGATTCTATCCGGGTTTTATATGACAGTCAAAACAAGTATAACTTCTACCCGTTTTTATTCGGGTTTTACCCGCCAGGAAAATAAAATTTAAAAATATCAATCAGCTTACTATACGGAAGCTACACGGTTTCAATCCGGACGTGATAATCTTGGCGTCTATCCGGTTCAATCCGGGTTTTATATGACAAAAGTGGAACTGGTTAGAAAGTGGGTTTTATCCGGGATTTATGTAGTTGTCAATACAAGAACTAGAGTTGCATATCGAGCGAGACGTTCTCGTTTTTATATTAATTGTACTCGATTAACGAGAATATGTTCATGACGAGATAAGAGATTGTCATTTGTTATACTCGTCTTATCAAAACATACTTCAAATTGTTCATTCTCGGCTGAATGTCATTTTCAAAGTCAAAATAAAAGTTTGAAAGGAAAAGATTTGTATTTAAATAAAATGGCAAAAAAAAAAAAAAAGAAAAAGCAATGAATCTCTTGAAGATTTATCAACATCTGATCATGTAGAGACTGAAACCCCAGCATAGTACGCACAGAAGAAGAAATTTTAGCTTCGTAAATATATTTAAAGTTTTAAAAATATTGTTAACATATTATTTTGTTAATTATTATGTATTATAAACAAATTACTTATTATAAATTTAAAAAATTTATTTTAAAAATATAATTTGATTTAAAATTATGCTTAAAGTAGAATTTTTACAAATTTTATTATTTCTATAATAATTTTTTCTTATAATTTAAACATTTTAAATTTCATTTCTTAACAATATTTAGATCTAAATAGAAAATAAGCAATTTTAGTTTGCATTTTTGCACATTTTATTATTATAAAAATTTAAGTTATGTATCACTTGGTGTATTAAAAATATACATTCATTTTTATAACTAATTTTAGTATATTAAAATATAAAATCAATTCATAGATCTAGTACTACTCAAGAAAAGAATACACAAAGAATGTCCTATTTAAGCGAAGAAAAGATGATGCTCCGCCTTTATCCGAGTATTTTGAAATATTTCTCGAAAAGGATGTAAAACAAGCTCGGTGTAAACTGTGTGAATCTAATCCCGTGTGGAAAAGCCAAGTGGGGCCAAACTGGCGCCCACTTGGCCCACCTGCCCCAGGTGGGCTCCAACTGGCGCCCACTTAGAAACTGGGAAATACTGGGAACTTTTCTACACGGGATGAGCCATTGATAACCCGAATTTTTAAAAGTGACTGATGGGAACACTTCAGGAGTCGAACGACATCTCAAGAGATATCACGAAAAGGAATTTAAGGATATTTATTTTACTCTACAATCCAAAGAAAATAAAAATATATAATATAAATGAATTTAATAGATGATAATAAACTGCCAAAAAAATTTGTATATTAAAATTCCATAAAAAATTAAATCATAAAAATTCTGCAAAAATAAAAAAAAAAATATTATAGAATATCGTTTTTGTTATAATACTTAAAAAAAATTTAATTAATTTCTCCATACGTACATTACATTGGTCCTTCAAATTTAAACTTTCAAATTTTAAATATTCCTACCTCTTTTTGTCACAAATCGAACAAAAAATTCGTAATTTTAAATATTTTTTTAATTCTTGTTCAATTGTGCCATAGAGTCTACGAATTTATATTTGTACACGTATTTTTTTATGAGAAAAAACACTTTTTTCGGAGATTTACTATAAAATCATCAAAATACAATGTTTTACCATATTACTCTCTTTTTTTTTAAATGTCTTGTTGAAAAATATTGTTTTTGACTATCTCACAATAAACCTCAGAAAAAGTATGTTTTTTTCAATGCAAAAATACACATAAAAGTTTATGAGCTTTGAGACACCATTACTTAATATTATTTTTACAAAATACATGTTTTTTTCGATTTGTAACAAATTTGACTTATTCCTAACTTTTTGGATTTGTTTCGTTTAATGGTACTTTAAAGGACGTTTTATTTTAAATATTAAAAAGAACTTGTTTAAATGTTTCTGTTTCAGCAGAAAATGTAATTATAATAATTACGAAATGTAGAAGTTTATAATTATTTTTACTAACTCATGTGTATAATTTAAAATTGATAAACAACTAATTGCTCGATAAAAAAAAGTATTTTATTCAATTATGAACATTATCATTATCTCCAAATAAACAAATTTAATTTTATAAAATTATGCAATTGAAACAATTCATTTATTAATTATTTTATTTCCTGTTAAAAATATGTATTAAACATTCCATATTATACATTTTCTATTAAATTAAATCAGGAAAATTTTACTCATGTGTCAGCCAGAAAGGTTACTAAAAATAAGTCATTCCAGTGAGATTTTTAATGCTTAATGATTAAAAAATAAAATTAAACAATAAACTTTCCAAATATTTTAATAACTAAACTATAATCTTTGTAATGTTTGTTTCGATTCTACTAATTGATAATTATAAAAATCTTAAATATAGAAAGATTATAAATATAGCATTCTGACTAAGTTAGGTGGTTTAATTAAATCCTGTTATTTTGCAAAATAATATAATGACTTATGTCTATAAGTGCATATTCATTGCTTATTTCTTTTTGTTTGCCGAGAAATGAACGAGAAAAGGCGATATTCTCGTTAACTTATAATCTCGTTTTCGAGAACGAGAATGAGACGAGACTTCAAGTTTGAAAACGAGAATCATTCTCGTTTCTAAATGATTCTCGCTCGTCACGCTCGTTATGCAACTCTAACAAGAACAGTTTCTACCAGGTTTTATTCGGATTCTACCCGTCAAGAAAATAAAATTAAAAAATGTCAATCAGCTTACTATACGGAAGCTACACGGTTTCAATCCGGAAGTGATAGTGTTGGCGCCTATCCGGTTCAATCCGGGTTTTATATGACAAAAGTCAAACCGGTTGAAAAGTGGGTTTTATCCGGGATTTATGTGGTTGTCAACACAGAAATAGTTTCAACCCGGTTTTATTCGGGTTTTACTCGTCCAGAAAATAAAATTAAAAAATGTCAATCAGCTTATTATACGGAAGCTACACGGTTTCAATCCGGAAGTAATAGTGTTGGCGTCTATCCGGTTTAATCCGGGTTTTATATGACAGTAGTAGAACTGGTTGGAAAGTGTATTTCATCCGGGATTTATAAACTCATTACGATTAATAAAGAATATGAACTGAAAAATATGAAAGTTTATTTTGGAATTAAAAAAAAAGAATAAATAAAGCATGGAAAAATTGTTAATTAAAAATTGTTAAGAAAATAAAAAAATGTTAATCATTTAAAATTAATGTTATTATTAATATTATTAAATTTAGATTCTAATTTAAAAATATAATTTATTTCAATTTAACTTTTATAAAACGTTATTGTTTTTGAATAATGTATATTTTAAATTATAAAAATATGCCCAGAAAAAAACTAGTAATTGCTTTAAAACTTTAAAATTTTTAAATAAAAAATAAATATAAGATGTAAAAAAATTTAAAGCTCAATTAAAAAATTGAAAATACCTTTAAAAAATTTTAATTTTAAAAATAATATTAGATTTGGGTTTAGAATTTATATACATATCCTTTTTAGAAATACTATTGCTTTTAACAAAATTTAGTAAAAAATAAACAGAAAAAATTAAAATGTTGAAAGCAAACTTAAGTTTTTACTATTCTTATACTTGTTGTTTTGAATTATTTTTCTTTTGAAAAAAAAAATATTTTCTTTGATGAGCTAAATCAGAATAAATGAATATTTGTCGTTATGGTTTGAAATTAATATTATTTTTAATACAATAAAAAGTTTAAATTTATTTAGCAATTATTTTAATTAAAACAGATTTTCTTATTTAAAAAAAAACTTTAATTTTTCTGTACATATATTAATAATGTCCTGAATAATTTATTCTTTGTAAAAATAATAGCTTTACAAAAAAGATAAATTAAGATAAATGATTATGTAATTAGTATCCAAGTTGAATGTTATTTTTAATATAATTAATTGCATTTATTCTGAAAAGTTCTATTGTTTCTTTTTTAAAATTTAAACTAACCATTTTTCCATGCTTTATTTATTTTTATTTTCAAAATAAACTTTCATATTTTTTTATTACTCGTAATTATTCGTTTTACAGACAGCTGATGTATATAAAAGCCAAATCTAAGTAATTGATTATTTGGAATTCTGATTCAAGTTTATATTATTTTTAATATAACAAAATATGTTTAATTTATTTAGAATTAAAAATATTTAATTTAACTTTAAACTAGCAAATATGACATTCTCTGTTTTTCAAAACAAATTAAATTTTTTTACGTCATTACTTTTATTTATTCTGTACAATTACTTTGAAAAAGAGTCATTTCTGTAATTGAATGATTTTAATATATCACTCAAATTTATAAATATTTTAAGAATTATATTTTTCAGTGTTCTATATTTATTTAATATTTCTTTAACTTTCAATTAACCTTGTAATTTAGAGATTTATCTTTTTAATTTCAAAAGAACTTTTGTTTTCTGCGTATATTTTTATTGTTCTGACAAACTCATTCTAAAAAAAAGTGTTTTAGAAAAGCAAAGTTTTATTAATTTTTTTAATTAAATTTTTTCTTAAATTAAAGTTAAAGTTTTTAAATAAAAACATGTGATTAATTAAATTTTTATTTTTTAATTTTAAAAGTAAACTTAGAAGTTTTGCTGTTCATGTTTTTCTTGTTTAAATGATTGTTTTTAAGAATAACCGCTGTTTTATAAAAGCTAAATTTAAGAACAAAATTTTTTTAAGATATGATTCAAATTTAATATTATCTTGAATGTAATTAAATTTTTTTAAATTTCTGAAAACTAAAAAAGTTTTTAATTCGTCTTCAAATTTAAAAAAAATATATTTTCACAAACAAAATTTAATTTTTTCTGTGTATATTTTTATTTTTATGAATAATTATTTAAAACAATTTGCTTCTTTAAAGCGTTTAATTTAACTAACTGATAATTGAAAGGTAAGATCCGAATTTAATATTATTTTTAATACTAAAGTTTTATTTTTTATCATTTTAAATTCTGTTTGATTTCTTTAGAATAAATTAATTTTATAATAATTTCTAAGAAATGAATATCAGTTACAGTAAATTTAGAACATGAATTTATCGGTTTAAGATACTACTTTAAGAGTTTTTTAGAATCTTCAAAAATTTAATACTTATATTTAAGGAAGGTATTTATTAGAATTATTTGTTCAAAATTAAGCATATTACTTTTTATTAATATTCAGAAAGCGATTCTAATTTAAGAATGTTTAGAAATTCGGTATTATTATATTTCTTTTCTTTTATTTGATTAAGAAGATTCTTGTTGCAGCTATGCCTCGTCTGCTCGCCAAGAATCCTAACACGTTTATGGTTTCGACAAGTGGCAGCAGGGCGCGCATCGGACAGCCTTTCCCATGAATGGGTTGCTTCAGCTCTGTTATATAAGACCCTATTCTGTACCGTTGAAAATACAAACCAAATGTGGTTTTACATTTTGAAATCTTCTTAGCCAAGTATTGGCAGAAGATTTTTAAACAACTCTATGTTCATAGAGTTGTAAAAATAAATTTAAACAACTTATTTGTTGGTTATTTCAATGGTGGTCCAATAGTGGCTGCAAATAGTTTGACAAGATGAAATCTATTGGCAACCATTCTTTCACGTTATTTAACCAATGGTAACCGATGAAAATTTCCCATTGGGTATAAAGAATAAATAATGCCATCTCCAATAAACAAAGTATATAAAAATAAGTTAAACTATTAAATTTTTTTTTTTTTTTTTGAGAACCCATATAGGAAGCGGATAGAAAACCTTGAAGAACCCGGATAGAATACCGACAAAACCCAGGTATTAAACAGGGAAACCCGGATAAAAACCGGATTCAATTACGATATTATCCAGTTAAACCCTCTTCTATCCGGGTTCTATCTGGGCTTTATCTGGATTCTATTCGCATTCTATCTGTTTTGTATCAGGCTACAAAATAGATAGAAACCTTATAAAACCCATACAGGGACCGGATAGCAGAATTTGAAAGACCCTGCTAAAACCCGGATATAACTGGGATATAAGACAAGTACAATCGCTATAAGAACCGGATAAAAGACGATTAAAAGTAATGTAAGGGATCAGATACAAAACAGATTGAATCCATATAGAAACCGTATGAAACCCATGTAAAAACCATGTAGCAAAATTTTGGTAATCCGGATAGAACCCTGATAAAACCCGAATAGAACCCTGATAAAACCCGAATAAAACACTAATAAAAACCTGATATAAAACGGGGACAAAAACCGGATAGAATTACGATAGAAACCGATAGAACCCTACTTATATCCGGGTTTTATCCGTTTTCTATCGGATTTTTTTATCTTATGGATAGGACTCTGTCAAGTTCACTATTTTTAATATAACTTGTGATAAAATGATAAACTATTTTTTAAAAACTTACTGTCGTAAAGTTCAAAACTTCTGGAATTATCAGCAAAAGAATCAATGAAATCATCTGTTCCATTTTGGAGAAATAAAATAAAATCTGACTTTAAATTAATGATTTCCTAACCTTTTTTGTATCATAATAAACAAATCAAAACAAATTGTATTAAATCTGGCAACGTCGCAAGTTTACGTCATATGATTTCGAATCTGCGCATATAAATTCATGTGTGAATTGATTGCGCGGGAATCAAGCTACCTATCAAATTCAAATACGAAACAGTGTAACCAACATTGTATTACTATAATTTCTAACCTCACAAACAAATTTTCTAATAACATTTTTCAGACAATTGAATGATTTTCTTTAAATATATTTATAAAAAAAAATAAATTAAAGATATTAAAAAATATATCTTGATGCCCAGGATGTTAAATATTTGATTTTTCATTAATGAAGTTCATATTTAAACAGTTGGTGACAGTTGTTATAATCTCATGTAAACCCAGGCGCGAAAAACCAATGCTCGTTCCATGCTTGATTCAAGACTGCTTGAATCCTCATGCGCGAAGCTTGAACATCCAATCTAGATTCAAGCTTGAATCAACTGTGACACAATAAAATATATACGTATATTTTATTTATTTATTTATTCATGTACAAGTTCCTAGGGGCTAGTAGCCCTCCAAGAAACTAAGTAGGTATACAAATCAACCGACTGAGGTATACAATATTTATAAACATTGTAGGTAATACTCTAATATAATATAAAAGTTCTTAGAAAATTAAAATAATATATAAAGGGAGAAAAATAAACGTATATAAAAAGTAATATTAAATAATAATAATCTCCGTAAACTCCTGAAGTTAGTTACTTTTTATATTTATTCATTTTTTCTGTCCACGTTTTAAAGTCTGAAGTGAAGTAAGTTAGTATTAATATTTATTCATCTTTTTCTGTCCATGTTTTAAAAACTGAAGTGAAGTTAGTCTTAGTCCCTGTTATTTTATTGATTTCGACTCTCTTTATCAGGAAATATTTTGAAATTTGAATTAAAAGAATAAGCAAACCTTTTTCGTTATTGTCGTGTTTTACTGGTTTTTAATTGTCATTTGTGTAAAAAAACAGTTTCGAAAAATGCTTTAAAAATTTATTATGGTTTTTGAATTAATTTCCTAAATTTTCCGTTATTATCTCAAATTTAGATTGTCATCAATTTTCCATTATACAACGATTTTTTAATTATTGTCTTTTGTAAAAAAATAAATTCTACAATTTTTCTTGATTTTCATCAATTTATAATTATATTCATTATTTTGGCATTACTTTTAAAATTTTTAATTATTTATCCGATATTGCAATTATTTTCATTAATTTTCTTTATTTTTGCGATTTTTTAATTATTCTCTTTAATCAAAAATTTTTAAGGAATTTTGTAATTATTATTATTTTTTAAACATATATTCTATTTATCAGTTATTTCTCTCAAATATTATTGAATGCTTTCAATTTTTCATATTATTTAAATTATTTTCATCATAATTCAATTTTCGTCCTCAATCTTAAATTATTTTCAGCATATTTCAATTATTTTTATGAATTTTTAATTAATTTTATCATTTTTCAATTATTTTTCTCGATTGTTAATTATTATTCTCATTTCCTAAAATTATTTTCTAAGACTTTTAAGTATTTTTCTGAAAATTCAAACATTTTCTTCAATTTCTAATTATTTTAATTTGTTATCGGAATATCAAACTTTTTTTATTAATTATCGTAAATTTCAATTATTTTTAGTTTTCTTACAGACTTTTCTCCAATTTTTAATTATTCTCATTTTCTAAAATTATTTTCTAAGATTTTTAAATATTTTTTTTAAAATTCCAATTGTTTTCTTTAACTTTTAATTATTTTCATTTGCTTTCATAATTTCAAAATTTGTTTATTAATTATCGTAAATTCCAATTACTTTTAGCTTATTTCTTCAATTCTTTTCTGCAATTTTTAGTTATTTTCTTTTTTTTTAATGAATTCTAAGATCTTCATGTATTTTTTTTCAAATTTAAATAATTTTTTTTTATTTAAAAAAATTCTGTAGTTTTTTCAATTATCACACTTAAATGTCAATTATTTACAAACTTATCATTGTTTGTATCATATTTTAATTATTTTCTTCAAGTTTTAAAATTTAAAAACATTTTTCAGTTATTTTCCAAACTTTATTCTCTTCAATTTTTAATTCTTTACATTTGTTTTATAATTTCAAAAATTGTTAACTATTTATCTGACTTTTCAATTCTTTCAGTATTTACATTATTTTCTTCAATTTTAAATTACTTTCATTCTTTTTCTCGTTCTTTTTTATAATTGCCAAAATGTTTTTACTTATTTCTCTTTAATTAAAACTTGTTCTGTTCAAATTTAAATTATTTTTATCTTCTTTCATTTATTTTCTCTAATTTTTAATTATTTTCTTTCATTTCAATGCACTTCTTAAAGTTTTAAGTATTTTTCTGAAATCTCCTTTAACTTTCCGTAATTTAAAATATTTTATGTAATTTTTTAAATTATTTTCTCAAATTTAAATTATTTTCTCAAATTTAAATTATTTTTTTAAATTTTAATTTATTTATCTCAATTTTTAACCATGTTTTTTCAATTTTCAATTATTTTCTCTAATTTCTCATTATTCCATTTTGTTTTAATTTACTTTTAAGATTCTCAATAATTTTTCTCAAATTTTAAATATTTTCTTTATTATGACTAAAACATTTTTATTCTCTTAAATATTATTGAATGTTTTTAAATTTTTCATATTATTTAAATTATTTTTATCATAATTCAATTTTATTTTCTCAATCTGAAATTATTTTCAGCAAATTTAAATTATTTTTGTCAATTTTTAATTAATTTTATCATTTTTTAATTATTTTTCTCGATTGTTAATTATTATTCTCATTTTCTAAAATTATTTTCTAAGATTTTTAACTTATTTTTTTGAAAATTCAAACATTTTCTTCAATTTCTAATTATTTTCATTTGTTATCAGAATTTCAAATTTTTTTTATTAATTATCGTAAATTTCAATTATTTTTAGCTTTCTTCCAGACTTTTCTCCAATTTTTAGTTTTTCTCATTTTTATTTATTTTCTCTAATTTTTAATTATTTTCTTTTATTTCAATGGATTTCTAAAAGTTTTAAGTATTTTTCTCAAATTTTGTTAAACTTTCCTTTATTTAAAATATTTTATGTAATTTGTTTAATTATTTTCTCAAATTTTAATTATTTTGTTTAATTTTAATTTATTTATTTCAATTTTTAACCATGTTTTTGTCAATTTTTAATTATTTTCTCTAATTTTTCATTATTCAATTTTGTTTTAATTTACTTTTAAGATTCTCAAGTATTTTTCTCAAATTTTAATTATTTTCTTTATGTTTAAAACATTTTTATGATTGTTTAAATTACTTTCCCCAATTTTTAATTGATTTAATTTTTTTTTCAATTAATTTGCAAAATTTGCAATTATTTTGTTTCATTTCAATTATTTTTTGCAATTTTTTTTAATTCTAAAATATTATAAATATTGTCCTAGATAAATATTTATTTCATTTACATTGATTGACTTTTAAATATTATATTTAAAATATTTATTTTTTCTTATTAGATAAATATTACAACTGCTGCAGATTTAGTAATTTTATGAATATTTACTATTAATTTTGTATAAAATAAACTATAAATAAACAAACAAAAATTACGTAATTTTACTTAATTGTAAGATATATTAGAAGTAAATTAAATTTGTAAACAATTATTTTCTTACTTTAAAAAAATAAATTTCAAAGAATCATATAACCAGACGAAATTTTCAAATTTGAAAAATATTGAAGATATGATTACGTGCTCGATAGCGTAATTTTGTAAAATCATTCATTTCAAAAAAACTTTATAATTATACAAATTGAATAAATTTCCTTATTTAAATAAAAGTGCCCTTCAATACATTATATATAAATAATTTTTATAATTTACTTTTGTATTACATATTATTGAAATTAATTATTTAAATAATATTCTTAAATTAAAGTTATAAATAAAAATGATAAATTATTAGTTAATTTTGTTTACGTATTTTGCAAATATTTTACAAAAATATTTGTTTATAAAATATTAATAAGTTAGGATCGAGATTGGATTGTATAAACTGTATATCAGTAAATACAAAGGATACATAAATTCTATTCTATTTATTTAAATAATATTTAATTTTTAAATAATAATAATAATATTAAATTAAAGTTATAAATAATTAAATAATAATTAATCATTATCAGTTAATTTTGTTTACATATTTTGCAAATATTGTATAAGAATATTTATTTATAAAATATTAATAAGTTAAAAGATTGGATTGTATAAACTGTATATCAGTATAAACGAAGGATAAATAAATTTTATTCATTTATTTTTGATAATGAATATGTTCCAGAACTATTAAAATGTAAATAGCATATAATCCAGGTCTGAACCTCACAAAGTTATTTCTATTGACTCTCAACTACCCGTCGTAGCCGAGTGGTACTAATAGCGTGCGTTCACCGCGAGCGAATTCGTCTATAGGGCCGTGGGTTCGATCCCCCCTTGAGCGTGCGAAATTTTATTTCATAGGTTAAGTGTTTATATGTATTAAAATTGTTAATTAATCTTAGGTCGATAATAACTAAGTGTATAAATGTGCAATTAATCTTAAATTAAAAAAAAAAACAATCTGAAGAATATCAATTTAAGTAATTATAGATGAACATTAAAAAATTTTTTTATTTTATTAATTTTATGATAATCTGCAGCAGTACAGTAATTAAGAAAAAATGATAATAATATTATTATTGTATTTATAATTATAAATAATATAATAATATAATATTATTATTATTATTATTATTATTATAAGAATTATCATTATTAACAACAAGAATATTATTATATTAATAATTATTTAACGTTCTGTCTTCTGTAAGCGACAGTGGAATCAGGCTTGACGAAGCTATAATCGGACTTCCGAACATTGATAGAGTCTTGGACTCCAATCCTCAACCAAGTTTGGAGCGTCAGGCTTGAATCGCTGTTACATTCTAGCTTGAACAAGTCTTGCTTCCTCCGACTTACCAATCCTCAATCAATATTGACCAGTCCTCAGTCAAGCTTTATAAAGCCTCAAATCATCGTCCCTGCGCGCCTGGGAACGCATAGAAAAACCCCTCTTACCGCCTGCCCCTCAAAGACAGTCACCATCCTCCTTAAGTATCTCCAAAAAGTTATTTTTCAAAGAATTTTAGACGACACGTATTTTTTTGTTTGTCTGAAAACAATTTTTTTATGAAGTTATAAAGATTTTAATTTTTGAAACTCTCGTTTACTTGAAATTAAAAAAAATACCTTTTAAGTGTAATAACTTTTTAAATAATTTGGATATCTTATTCTTTTTTCAGGATCGGCCTGAAAGAGTTGTTAGACCTCTTTAAAAATCTATTGAAAATTTTTTAAAATGTTCTAAAATAACAAAATGGCGGCCGTTTTACTAAAAAATTTTAAATTGCAATTACTCAAAAACCCTATCTTTTTTTTGGTTGAAGTTTTTTTTTGGAAATTGTCGTCATAGTAAAGATTATTTTCCAAAGAAATTTAACTTGTGCCCGATTTTCGTAAAAGAAAAAAAAATTAATTTTTTTAAAGGAAAATTTTATTTATCTCAAAAAATACCGTCAACTAGGGTAACTTCGGACAAGCAGGCTAACTCCGGACACTTAAATTTCATTGCAAAAATATTGAATCGAATAGTTTAAATCGCATTTTTAATTTTATAAACTTTTTAACTACGTGATCTAAAGAAATGAAAAGAATGTGAAATTGGTAACAGCTAAATTTTAAGTGTCCGGAATTAGCCTGCTTGTCCGAAGTTACCCCAGTTGACGGTACACTAGATATTAAAAAAATTTCGAAATAATAGTTGCTCCTCTTCAAAAGATATAAAAAAATTTGCTCTTGATATTTTTCTATATTTCTCGTTTTTTCAACAAATTCCGTTAAAACTCGATAATAAGATCATTTTTAGAAAATTTTCCAGTGTTTTTGGATGAAAATAAGCAAATAATTTTAGAAAACGTGTAATTTATCAGAAACGTTTATATCTCAAACATATCTAATTTTTATTTTAATTGAATTTTTTACATATTATTTTTAACTCCTTTCGTTAAAAATTCAAATTAAGAAATGGTTTTATCGGAATAAAAATATTATTAATATTTCACCAAATTTTGAATTATCAAGTTTCACATTTCTTAGAAAAAATTATTTTGTGTCAAAATTTGTTGTCAAATAATAATTATTATCATTTTATGTTTTTTCTTTGAATCTAGTGGAAATATGTAATTTTTATCCAATATTGCAAATAATAGCTCATTTTTCTCTTTAAAACGTTATTTGTTGGCTTTCCTTGAATAACATTGTCTTTAAAAATATATCTAAATCAAATCTTATTTATCCAATAACTTTTGAATAAAATATTTTAAAAAATCCAACCAATAAACCAATATTAACCAACATTATCTGTTTATCAAAAGAAAGTGACTTTTAAAAAATCAAAGATATTGTAAAGTTTTATTTTCTGGTTTTCCGTAATTTTTTTTCAGACATTCTTTGAAAAGTACTTTTTATTGAAACTAAAACTAGAATATTAAACATTAAAAAACAAAATAATTAAAGAAGAAATTTAATTGAAAATTGTTTGTATTGGAAGTATAAACAAATCATAATTTATATTATGAATACAAAAATTCAACTGTGATAGACACACGGCACACTGTTAATTGCGCGCGCGAGCGGAGTCAAATATTTTACGAAACTAATTTGTAACTCGTACAAATGGACATTTTGATATATTTTACGAAACTCATTTGTAACTCGTACAAATGGACATTTTGATATTTAGATAGGACTATTTTGTACTTTCCACAAAATAATTTGATAACTTTTGCTGAATTAGTTTTATATGAATTACAGAAGGTTTTTTTGCAGACCTGTTTTATAAAATGTACAGAAAGTTTCGTAAATAGTTCAGAACAGTTTGACATTAAGAGCAGAAAATTTAGTAAACAATATGAAACTTTGCTTTGTAAAGCGATTTATCGAAGACTACTGAAATAATTTTGTAGTATTCGAAAAACTTTTTTTTTCCGTGTAGTTTTTGGTGCGCTGAATTCAAATCTGGGAATCAAAACCTCGCATCCACTGATCTCTATATATAATAACTATGTAGCGTATGCCATGCGATTCTTATGGTGCCGCCTGTGATATAGTCAGACATTTTTTTTCGACCCGAGCACCGTTCGGATCTTCATTCGACAATCTTTGGACTTCGCGTCAAATGACCACTCGCGCTTTGTAACAAACACCTGCAAACATCCATGTGACTCAACTGACAATTGCTGACAGTAGTCAACTTTATCCGAAAGTTGTCGAAGAAACACCAGAGGCAGTCGGAGCAAAAGAAAATGGTTTTCAATGGATCACAGATCTTGCCTGCCTATGCGCTATCCAGTTATTGTAGAGATCAGTGCTCCCATCACGTCAGGATTTTGAGAAAAGTTGGTGTAAAACTGTCAAAAACCACGTTTTTGGCAGTTTCTGAAAATGTTTACCGGGTAAATTCGACGTGCTAAAGACTTCTCTTAAGGGTTAAATTAAAGCTTGAACCCTACACTTTACGAAGATAAAGCGATATCGACAACAACAAACTAAATTAACTGTCAAACATGAATTCTTTGACAGTTGTCAAGCATAAAAAATGTCTTACACTATCCGTAAGTACAACTATTTTAAAAAATGATTGGATTCGCTTGATTCTTGTACTCTAGGGTTTTTAGGGATGCCGACTAAAAACAGATGTCAGATTTTATTCAGCGACCCCGAAAACCCTCGATTAACAAGTGTCAAGCGAATGTAATCAATTTTGAAAAAAACGTCCGCCATATTGAATCCGCCATTTTGAATTTTTCAAATCTAATTTCATATTCGTAATCCACGACCCTAAAAACTCCCGAGTAACAAGTATCAAGTGAATCCAATTATTTTTTAAAATAGTTATATGGACGGACAGTGTAAGCCAATTTTTATACTTGCCAACTGTCAAAAAAATCATGTTTGACAGTTAATTTAGTTTGTTGTTGCCGATATCGCTATATCTTTGTAAAGTACAGGGTTCACGCTTTAATTTAACTCCTAAGACAAGTCTCTAGCACGTAGGATTTACACGGTAAAAATTTTCAAAAACTGACAAAACAAATGACTTGTCGATCTCAAACAACGGAAATTTTTTTTTGCTAGCTTGTGTAATTTATGCAAGCACACAGAAGACAAATGGCAATGTTTACTTGAAATTCGAGGTAAACATTGACTATTTTTCTTGTGAGTAGTTTATATGTACAACATACAAGGAAAAATTGTGTTACGCAATCATATATATATATTATGCTTTACCTTACACATTTCAATACATACTTCATCGTCTAATGCAATTACTATTCTCTATACAAAACTTAGATTTGGCATATGTAGTCTAGAAACACGTATTCATGACGTGACACGTACCTCAAATAAGAAGAACTTTAGATTGGCCACCACTATTGAGACTTGGTAAACAACCGATAAAATCACAATTTGCATAGTGAATCAGCACAACCAGGAATTGTAATTTTATAGATTGCACTAGATGGTAATTCCTTTCATGTGAATAAACCAATAATAAACATAGAACATTCTTCGACACTCTATCATAGCTTGATTTACAAAACTTGAAACTTTTTGGACAAAATTATATTGGCTTAAATTATATACTCTTATTTGTCGTTGAGCGTTTTTGAAAATTCAAGATAAAAAGCAATAATATATTGAAATATATATATTAAATTATCTAACGATAACATCACATTTCATGGTGGAAAATAAAAAATTTCAATTAGGTGGCTCAAATAAATTATTGAAGAAAGTTTATAATCGAAAATATGAGTATAAATACATTGAGAATTGGTGCCTGTCCATCTTAGGGTACATGACACCACTTTTTAAACCCCATTAAAAACTTGTATACAAACACAATATTAGTAAGATCATTTTAGAATATTTTTATAGGATAAATAAATAATATTATGACGTTAAGAACTTATTCTAAATCACAATTTTAATAATTTTACCAACTTAAGAAGAAACTGTAACAAAACTTTATTAGACACAAAATCACGTGGTATTTGTAGAAGAAAAACCAACTGGTCTTTTTTCTTCAAATGTGCATTAAAATCTTCGTCTATACAAACAACAAAAATGACAGAAAGCATAAGGCGCTGTCACCTTAAACAAAAATTTTATACGAAATGTCCATCCTTGGGGCCCTGTCCATCATGGGGCCCACTCCCCTACTATTTTGTCTTTACATCACTACAATGATAATGATATTTTTTAAATTTTTATGGAGAATATATTTATTTGATATTTAGATCTCAATAATAAACTGAGAGGATGACCTTTTATAAATAGTGGATAATTTATAAGGGAGAACCGGCCAAAATGCCTTTAGTAAAGTTTGGAGCAAAAAAAGTATTTAATTATAGTTTTGAAAAATATAAACCATCACATATTTAGAAATAATATTTATATAATCAGGTAGTCATTTTCAGTACTTATTTCAGAAAAAAATAAAAAAAAAAAATTATTTAAATATTGATGTCAAAATTCACCATTTTGACTCACGACAGGGTAAATTGCCTGTGCTTAAAAAAGTGGAAAAATAGTAATCAAAGTAAAAAAAAAATTATGTTTTCTATAAGCAATCATCTTGTTAATGTTGAAAAAGAACTAGATTTAAAAAAGTAAATTAAAAGTAAATTAAACAAAAGTAAATTAAACACTATAATGAATTACAAAAATACCTGCTTGATTTAAAATAAATTATACATGACAGTATAATGACAAATGTGACAGGTTAGTCTGCCATGATTCTTTATAATCACGTTACTCTGTTAACTCAAAGTTACGGGAGTATCTTTTTTTAAGAAGAAACTCGTCTAACTCTCGCACTCATACGAATTTTTTCTGCACATGCGTTCTTATGATTAATCCCGCGCTTATTTAAAATGATGTCTTAAAAATATAGAAAAAATTATTCTTCAATGTACAATTATTATAATTATTATTAATGTAAATGCAATAATTAATATAATTAATTTGTTAGAACACTGATTTTCTATGCAGAAGCAGTAACAGCTTGATATTTAATTTCTACATCTAAAAATACGGAAGCCGAGAGATTTTCCGTATCGTACGTATCTTGTTAGAAGTTTTAAAGCAAGTATGCAACTTAACCCAGGCAATTTACACAAAAACATACCATGTAATTAAACTAATTTTTATAAATTAAATCAAAGTGTTTAGGAAGCTAAATGTTTAAGGATTAATTAAAAAAAAAATTATACACGTTTTTGAGGTAGAAGTAAATATTGTCTGAAATTTAAAATTAAAAAAATTATCGTTGGAAAGCATCATTTTCACAATTATTTAATAAATTCTTTAATAATAAACTGATAAACACGAAACTTTATAGAAATCATCTTTACCTTAATATACTTCATTAATAAAAACAATTATGTTTAATATTTATTTTTGGCCAAGTTATAAACGATTGCCAATTTAACCTAGTAGGCATTTTACCCGGTTCTCCCTTAAATGTTAATGTTTTACAGGAATTCTCAGAAAATATTAAATTTCCATTTTTATTTTATTCCTAGGACGCATATACTTATATGAAAAAAATTATCAAAAGCAATGGGTAACAAATAATACTGTTTTAACCTTTTTTTAAAATTGTTATACAAGGTAAAAAAAATGATGTAAATTTTTGTCTTCTTAAAATTTCCTTGGAGAAGATGTTGCTTTCACACCTAGAGCACTGTAATAATGTATTAGGATAAAGAAATCCACTTAAATACATTAGAAAGGATATTAAATTTCAATTTCCTAAAAAAATTCGTGGAGAAGATGTTAATTTGATAACTAGATCATCTGAAATACTTGTTAGGATGACGGAATCATCTTGTACCCTATGGATGTTTTTTTCCTTTGATTTTGAAAAGAAAATATTAGAAGCGGATGTTGTTTTTGTACCTAACCCTGGTCAGAGTTTCCTATATTTATGTTAAAGGTGTTTTTTTCAGTACCTGGAACACGCAGGATGCAATATGATCGTTAGAAACTACTAGGATATGTAATCTCCTTAAAATTAGGATGTCGGGCAAAACAGCGGCGCAATGTTACAAAACTAGAATGATCCATGGGTGGCTACCATACATGGCTTCCATACATTAGCCATGGATGGATTCTGGTTTAATTTGTACTTGAATAAGAAAGGAAAGCAAAGTTTTTAAAAGAATATAATTTAAATAAAATTTTATTGTCATTAAAATTAAATAACAATATATAATTTAAAAACAAAACTACAATTGACATAATAACTTATAAAAATAACTGGCGTCACAGTGACATAATAAAGAATATTTAAGGGGAAATTAGGGACTGAATGCATAAAAATAGGGGACTTTTAGAGAACTTTAAAAAGTTAATAAATAAAGATAAATAAATTCTATACCATAATCGATTTTCAGGACCAAACATTTTATATTACAAATTTTAAAATAGTTCTTCTAATATTATTACATTATTAACTTTTACGATTTAAAGTATTTTATTTATAAATACTTACAATACTACACACTGTACACTGTAACAATACTACACAGACAGAATTGTGGAAATAGTTATTTTAAACTAACTAAAAAACATCTTTAAACATCTTTTTTATGAAAAACTTAATTTATTTTTTATTTCATAACAGCTAAAAAAATTCTTAAAAGGAATGGGAATTTGGATAGATGAAAATAGGATAGGTTGAAAATTTGATAAATTAAGGTTCGGATTATAAGTAAATTGGAACCAATTAATAGATAAAATAAAATAACCATAGAGCAATATATTGAAAAATTAAGAAAATTTGCAAAAAAAAAGTTTCACAAACAATGGAAATATTATAAAAAGTATTTAAAAATAATAAAAAGAGTGTAAAATAAACTACAAAATAAACTAGGTGAGAATTATGTCAATTTCATTAACATTTCGCTTCCAAGTAAGCAAAACAATTTGCTTCCTCATAGAGTAAGCAACAAATTAATAATATATAAGTTAGTTGGGAAAGTTACAGGGGCGGCGAAAGAGGTCCACATCGTGTGTGGAGTTCAGATGATTTTTGAAGGGTGGGGGGGGGGGGGGTAAAGACTCAAGTTTTTGATGTAACTATTACCTTAATCAATTTTATCATTCTTCACAAGACAATTTTTTATTTCATTTCTACACTTTTTGCGCAGATTGTAACTATAAGCATTGCTTTTAATAATAGAAAACTTTAAAAAAAATATTAATCCATATTATGGTGTGTGGAAATCCACACACGAAAAAATCTGGTGTGTGGACTACTCCACACTATCCACACAACTGGTGCCGCCCCTGGAAAGTTATTAAAAAATGAAGAATTTTAAATGCAAAAAAATGTAAGAACATGAATTATTTTACGAATTCTTGATCAATTATAAACTTTATAAAAGGGGGCAAAATTTCTCAAGTGTACCAATCGAAAAAATGAAAATGGCTAATAAAGGCTAATATTTGCACAAAATGTAGTATTCTATGTCAGTACTCAAACCACCAATTATTATGAAATTCTAATGAAAATTGTAGAAGGGCGCGGGGGCTGAAGATTCTGGTCAAGTGTGAAGAGGGAATTTTTTGAAAAATCATAACTATTATGCAACAAGGTTGACAAAAAATTGACCTATATGTTTTCGAAAGGTTTTTTCCTCCTCTTTTCAATGGTGCAAAAATTTTTTTAAAATTTTTAAAATTTAATCTATTTTTCTCAAAAAAAAAAAATTTTTTTTACTTTTTTTGAATAAAGACATTTTTTTCCTTTTTTTTTTCATTTAAAATAAAGCTTACTATGTGCACTTTCAATACACGCTATAGAGGAATTTATCCATTTATTTCGTATCCATTTATCAAAAAGACTTCAAATTATGCTTGTTGGATCCGGAATTTGATAAGCTTAATTAATAATTCAAAAACAAAGAAAAAAGACATTTTCTCTATAGCGTGTATTGAAAGTGCATATAGTAAGCTTTATTTAAAAAAAAAAGAAAAAAAAATGTCTTAAAAAAAATTGAAAAAATAGGTTAAATTTTAAAAATTTTAAAAAAAATTTTGCACCATTGAAAAGAGGAGGAAAGAACCTTTCGAAAACATACAGGTCAATTTTTTGTCAACCTTGTTGCATAATAGTTATGATTTTTTAAAAAATACCCTCTTCACACTTGACCAGAATCTTCAGCCCTCTCCCCCTTCTACAATTTTCATTAGAATATCATAATAATTGGTGGTTTGAGTACTGACATAGAATACTACGTTTTGTGCAAATATTAGCCCTTTTTATTTTTTCGATTGGTACACTTGAGAAATTTTGCCCCATAGGTCAATCAATTCGTTTTGAGATAAGGAATATGATTTTTGTATTCGTTAGGTTGAATTTTTAGCATGAAAAAAGTTTTTGTCAAAAAACGATTTTTTTCGATTAAAAAAGGTGCTTAAAAAAATTTAGCTGGGTACTTTCAAAAATTCCTGTGTCCAAATTTAGATATTCATGAGCTTAATAAGTCATCCAAATTTTATTGGAATCCATTGAAGCGTTCTCGAGATATCTTGTACGCAAGAAACGCTATGTACACGCACACATACATCTGGACCATTTGCTTAGGAATGAAAATTTACATTTTTTAGATAAAAATGAGTCGATTTAGACTATTTTTGGAAAATCTAAAATCTTAACGATCACAAAGCTTCCTCTATGAGGAAGCAAAAATAGTAAGAATAAAATAAGAAAATGTAAAATAATGAATAAAAATTAAATAAAAGTATTCTTTTATATAATAAATAAATATATTTATTTGCTCTCTCTGCTAGAACAGAATTTGATACTCTATACATACACACTTTCTTAACCTCCCTTTCTTAACATCCCCACACTTTAACTCCATAACTTACCACTGATCATACTAATACATCGAACAACCACAGTCTCCTTTTCCAGTCTTTGTTCAACTTTCTTCCAGATATTTCCCATACCTGTCTCATTCCTCTCCCCCCTTTTTCAAGCCTTCTCTCAACCAATATCCTAAATAACAAAACTCACTCACTCCTTCAAAGTTCCTTCTATTCATCTTCCACTCCTCTACATTTTTACCTTTTTTCTTTCTGAACCTCAACAACTTCGTTTTTTCCACATTCACACACAGATCCTTACTTCTCATGTACTCCTCAATCTCTCTCAACAACAGTGTCATTCCATTTTCATACTCAGCCATTAACACCACGTCATCCGCGTAAGCCAGTGTATACACTCTTCCATTCCCTAGAATCACTGCACCTTTTGCTCTCTTCCTCATCCTCTCATCTAGATCAGTCATCAACAGGTTAAACAAGATTATACTCAGGAGCAGCCTTGTCTTAATCCTCTCCCTAACCAGAATACTTTCCCTATTCTCCCTCAAATTTTAACTCTATTTCTGGTATCTTTATTTAGTTCCTTTATCCTTTCCACTATTCCGAGTTCAATCCTTTTCTCCTCTAGCACTCTCCACAAAATCCCCCTTTTGACCAATAAAAAAGCCGCCTTTAGGTCCACGAAAACAGCTATCAATTTATCTTTTTTCTTTCCCAAGTTTCTGTTTACCAGGTAATTCAACAAGTATATATTATCTACCGTGCCCATTCCCTTTCTGAATCCTGTTAGGTTATGTGGTATAATCTCTAAATCCTCCACCCTATATTCCAGACTCTTCCTAATTATCTCCGCGTATGTTTTTTAACATATTGCCATTAACGTCACTTCTCTGTATTCTTCCACTTTTTTTCCCTTTCCTTTCTTTAATATAGATACCACCAGGCCAGTTCTTTAATCTTCTGGGAAGCCTTCCTCTTTCCACACCGCATTTACTATCCTCTACATCTCTTCCCTAACACTTTCACCCCCAAATTTTAAACCCCTTCTACTCCGTCCTCTCCCGCCGCTTTATTCTTCTTCAGCCTACTTATTGCTTTGTTTACTTCTTCCCTACTGATTTCTTCCAATGTCTTATCCACTCTTCTTCTGCTATACCCTCTTCTCTTACTGTCTTTTCTAGTCCTTCACTTAAATTTTTAAAATACTCAGTCCATTTCTCCATACTAATATCTCCCCTCTCCTTTCTTCCTCTTTTCCTTTCCTTTTTGATTACCTCCTACTCCTTGCCTTTCATTATTGCTTCCTCCACCTCCTTCAAGAATATCTCTTTTCTTTCTTACCAGCTTGACATGCTCTTTCTGTCTCTTATTGTAATCTTTTTTCGACACTTCCCCCCTTCTCCATTTCTTTATATCCTCTTTTAGTCCCTCTATACTCTTCTTGCATTCCACGTCCCATCATCCTTTTCCTTCTTTCCCTCCCTCCATTTCATCATTTGTCTCTATCTACATTTTAACCTCCTCCATTAACCTTCTCATTCTCTTTGCCCTAAACTCTACCCTTCCTTCCTCCTCCAACTCATTCTTTTTTCTTTCATTTTTTTTATTATACACTCGTTTTAACGACCTTTCAGGCCCAATGAGTGTCCCCCGTGGGGAGTTCCTAGAATTCAGCACTTTGAAATATATTTTCTCTTAAGTGTTTTTGCGTCTACAGAACGGCTTGAAATTAGGAGTACTCGCATTTGCCTGGACCACCCAGTATATTGGGTTTGCTCGCCAGTGGAGAGGGAAAACTGTAGAAAAACCTCTCTTTAGTACTTTTTGACTTTTTCCTCTACTAACACATAATCTATTACCGTTTCCCCTTTTCCAGTGAATATGAATTCACCCTTTTTTCTCCCTTCATATTCCCATTACAAATCATCCATCCTCTTTTACCTATCCAACTTAACATTTTCCTAACTTCGTCATCTACTTCTTTATGTTTCAATACTCTTAAGACTCTTTCCTCTTCTTCGTTCCATTCTCCTCCTCCTAATTACCCAGTCCAGGCAGTCATCCGGGAACAGAAGCCTACAATATATAAGTACATATATAATTTAAATGACCAATTCCTTTAAAAATCAAAAAGTTTAAGAAATTAATCACAAAATGAAGAAAATTTTAAAAGAATGTATAAATAACTTAACAAAAATAAAGGAAACAATTTTTTAAACATTACATACAGTTTTAAAATAATTTTAACAACAAATATTGTTAAAAAGTCATAGAAATTTTATCAAAAAGTGAATAAATTTCCGAAAAAATAGACAAAATGTAAAAAATTTTCAATAAATTTACAAAAGAAAAACGTGAAAACAATCAGATAAATGAAGAAAAAATTGTACTCTTCCGTCCCCTTAAATTATCAAAATAAATAAGACAATTAATGAGAAAATAAATAAAATTTTCGCAGGGTTATAGAAACAAAATTATATAAACTAAACTAAAAAATTTGCGTAAAACGAAGAAAATTTATAATACAAAATAATTAGAAGCAATAGAGATAAGCATCTTCAACAAGTGATATGAATTAAGAAATAGTGTCAAAATACAGAAAAACAACAAAATACTGAGAACATTTTAGAAAAATATTTACGGGCGAGAGCCCATTACAAATAATTATAATAGTAAAACTATTTTTGTACACTATATACAATATTAATTCCTGTGGAGACCGTTTGAGTCGTATAATCTTCGCAAGGCAGTGATAAATCTTATAATTTTCAAGTTAGAAAATACCAAAACATCGCAGTAAAGATTACCATTAGTACAGAGAAGCTTAGAAATAGAATTCTTTGCAAAATTAGTTTTACATGTTTGTACATTGAAAGCCAAAGAGGGGTTGCGCAAAGGTCTCACTGGAGCAGCAAAATGGACGAGCGATAAAACTGCAGGACAATCAACTATACCAACTATATACTATATCATGAGAAAGAGGATTATAATACAAATTTAATTCGTGAGCAGCAAAATGTACGAATCTGTTTTGTATTCGTTCGAGTCTAAGAATATAGATTCTCTAATATGGAAACCAGATTATAGATCCAAACTCCAGATTTGACCTCACAAAAGAGAAATACAGTATACGTGAAGTAGTAGGATTTCTAAAACTGGACGCATTACGCTTTATAAAGCCCAGTGATCTGACAGATTTACTTACAACAGACGAAATATGAGATAAAAATGACAAGTCATGAAATAAAACAATATTAAGATCACGAACTTTCATCACTCGATCAAAAATAGTCCCTCCAAAAATTAAAATAAATTTTTCTGTATTATTCTAAGAATTTCTAGAATTTTGTAAAAATTTCCGGAACACTTAACAAATTTCCCAATATTTTTACAAATTCTCAGTGTTTATATTGATGTACCAAATTGCCAGTAATTTCACGAATCACTAGGTACTCTTTTATATGGCTTTTTGTGAAAAATAAGAGATATTAAGTAAAACTGTTACAAATAGGGGACTTTTAGGTAAAATGAAGGACGCCTGTGCAGACTGTAAATAAATAAAATCTCAAGAAAAGTAAAGAAATAAATGAAATAAATTACTTGAATAAATTAAAAACTTTTTAAAATAATGTTATTATAAAATTTAGGAAATAATTTTTTTGTTTTATGAGGGAAAAATGTATTATCATTTTTATTCTACAGGCACAAAAATGGCGCCTTTAAATATCTGAAGACGGGGCATTGAAAGACATTCATTTATTCGACCATGTAAAAATAGCGTCTATTCTTTCCTAGGATAAAAGTAGACGTCATTTTCGTATGGCATTTCATTTATGGCAGCACGTGTAAAATTGAAATTTTATGCTTATTTCTCGTTTTTTACAACAAAAATAAGACAAAAATGTTTCAAAACTAAATTCTAAAGTATTTTTTTACTAACTAGAAAACAAATTTTTTAAAAATAATTGATTTTAAAGAATGCACAAAATAACCTACCAAATTCTGGTTACATTACAAATTTTTCAGTTTTTTACACTTTTTTCTTAAAATAAGCAATAAAAAGTTAGCGCATCACGAATACACCATCACAACTAAATTGTCAACAAGTATTATTAATACTTTTAGAAACACTTTTAAACTTCCGGAGATCTAAACAGAATTTTGAGAACTTTGAAAATTTTCAGCTTGATTTTCACGACTTAACTATTTTTTTCTGATTAAGAATTAAGTAATTTTATTTAGCACTCTCTGTAGTCTAGATATCAGAAAATATATATGGGGCAAATTTCTTCAAGTGTCCAGCTTCAAAATTAAAAGTTGTTGGATCAGACTAATATTTGCACAAACTTTAGTGCTATGGGTAAGTACTTTAACCACCAAATATTATGCAATTTAATTTAAAATTGTAGAGCGGGGAGGGGGTTGAAGATTTGGATAAAGTAAGAACATTGAGTTTTTCAAAAAATCGAAGCCGCTAAATAACGAAATGAAAAAAATTTCACCTGTATGTTTTCGAAAGGATTTTTCCTGCTCTTTCACATGGTGAAAAAGTTTTTTTTTAAAAATCAAAATTTAACCTTTTTTTTTAAAACTAAAAATTTTTTTGACTTTTTTTCAAAATAAACTCATTTTTTTTTCTTTTATTCTGTCTTATAAGAAAGCTCAATTTGTGTACTTTAAACATACCAAAAGAACATTGACGTTTTTTGTTGTTTTCGAATTATTAATTAATTAATTAATAAAAATTTATAAAAATTGAAATAATATACAAAAAAAATTACGTTACGGCAATTCTGAATACACCACTTTGAAGCTTATCAAAATGCGCATCCAACGAGCCTTGAATAAAGTATTTTGGATAATTTTATGATTTATAAATAAATATTTATAAAAAATAATTTAACAAATAAATATCATCCATAACTTCGTTAAAGCTACTTGTGTAACCACCAAGCCTAATGATTTTATTTTATTTTCTACAGAACAGTTATTATTCATTTTTTAATAATTAAATATTATATTTTTTCATAATAATTTGTATAATTTAATTTTATATATATCGTTTTCAAAATTACAAAACTTAAAATTTGTTTATAATAATAATTATAATTTTTTGATCTTAATATTTATTATTATGTGCATCATTTTTTAAACTCGATTTAATTACTTTCTGCTTCCTCTTGGAGCAAATATTTAACATTTTTTCATCCAAACTCAATTTATAGATGTTTAATGTAGGATTGTAAAAACTTCCTAATAAAAAAAAATCAACACTCTACCTTTATTTTTATGGATGATATTTATTTGTTAAATTATTTTTTATAAATATTTATTTATAAATCATAAAATTATCCAAAATACTTTATTCAAGGCTCGTTGGATGCGCATTTTGATAAGCTTCAAAGTGGTGTATTCAGAATTGCTGTAACTTAATTTTTTTGTAAATTATTTCAATTTTTATAAATTTTTATTAATTAATTAATTAATAATTCGAAAACAACAAAAAACGTCAATGTTCTTTTGGTATGTTTAAAGTACACAAGTTGAGCTTTCTTATAAGACAAAAAAAAAGAAAAAAAAATGAGTTTATTTTGAAAAAAAGTGAAAAAAATTTTTAGTTTTCAAAAAAAAAGGTTAAATTTTGATTTTAAAAAAAAACTTTTTCACGATGTGAAAAAGCAGGAAAAATCCTTTCGAAAACATACAGGTGAAATTTTTTTCATTTCGTTATTTAGCGGCTTCGATTTTTTGAAAAACTCAATGTTCTTACTTTACCCAAATCTTCAACCCCCTCCCCCCTCTACAATTTTAAATTAAATTGCATAATATTTGGTGGTTAAAGTACTTACCTATAGCACTAAAGTTTGTGCAAATATTAGTCCGATCCAACAACTTTTAATTTTGAAGCTGGACACTTGAGAAAATTTGCCCCATATATCAAGTAACAAACTTAAACAACTAATTTTGAAGAATTTATTCATTAAAAACCTCGCATGCACAAAATAGCCCCACTTGAGGGTAATCATGTTACACTAATAAATAATTAGTTATTTTTAACTAATTTAGATTAGGTTTATACTCTCGTGGCTATTAATGTAATTTAATTTTTATTGTTACATATGTTACGGTCATTGTCGGCATTGCCCGGGCAATGTCGAAAATACCTTATAATAGCTTCATACGTCATGATGTATACAAAATGAATCACTCAATAACGGAAGCAAACTTTACATCTATTATATTGCAATAAAAATTCGACAGTTAATTACTCTGTAGTATAAAGACAAATAATTTTGATTATGAAAAAGAGCACACTTAATAAGAAATACGTGAGAAGCGAATTTTCTAAATGCGACGCAAACCTGATTAAGGTAGAAGATGTTTTGCCAACAGAAATATCCATGAGAGAAGATGCTTCCAAAAACAAATAAATATAGCATTTCTCGTAATTTATCGTCTTTTTTTATTTATAAATAACATTGCCCGGGCATTTTCAACAATGCCCAATAATCGACAATGACCGTAACATATATGTAATATAATGCATGTTGGAAATATTTATCAAATTTTCTACGTCAAAACAAATTTATTCAAGTAAATAAATTGTTTAAACGGAATTATTTAATTGTTTAAATACTGTGCATGTGTAACTATCATAAAACACTTGTACGCATGCGCAATTATCGTAGAACACTAATGTGCATGTGTAATTAATTAACAACCCTTGAAGAACTTCACAATCTTTAATTAATTGGCATAGTGTTCATGTTTCAAATCTGCTAATTAATTGAAGCTTGGCTCGTAGAGCCAAGCTGTGCCGAGCAGAAGCGATACTTGCGAGCATGATAGAGCCAAGCATAAGTAAACTCCAGCCAAACATGAACAAACTTGAGCCAATATTTAGCAATCTTGAGCCAAGCCTGAGCAAACTTTAGTGAAGCTAATTTTCTTAAGCGGGTATTTACAAAGCTAGCACAAAAAAAATTGAGTAAGGGAAACTAAGAAACCGAGGTCGCAATAGGAATAAATATTTAAATCACAATCGAATCAAGCAAAATCGTCAAAACTATATGCATTAACTCGACTGTCGATAAACCGATTGTACTCAGGACAGGTTTTTCTACAGTTTTCCCTCTCTACTGGCGAGCAGAGAGCACCTCGAATTTGGTTTGCTAATATAGGGACAGCGAAATTTGATCGCTGCCAGAGGAAAAAATGTTTGCTGCAAAACGTTTTCTGTAACTGCTAACAAAGGTCGTTGTGTGGTCTAAAATTCTTAGTTCTAAAATCTCTCCAAATGTCTTAAAATGAGATACGATATGTGTTTCAGGGAGACACAAGACACTTATTGTGTTTCAGTCTGAGACATATGCATCTCAAAGTGTCTCATTTTGAGACATATTGTCTCAGCAATTTTTACAGTGTAAGTACATAGTTCTTGTTAGCTGTAATATAGAAGCAATGTTTCAATGTAAATATGGACATTATATATTTTATGTTTATACATTTCCCAAAACTAATATAAGTAAATATCTAAATCAGTAAACACCCGGTAAAAAAATCAAATGCCTAAAAGCAAATCAGCACCCATAGCAAGGGAAAATTGAACACGTGATTATTATGTTTTACTGTGATTATTGCTTTTATCAGTATTTTACTTTTTAAGTTTAAGTATGTTAATAAGTTAACTTCAGCTAAATATTAGGCCAAAATAGAATTAAATATGAACACTAAATATAACTCTTAATGTCATTTTCGTATTTTGTCTTGCATGCAACAAAAAATGACAAAATGACTCTAAAACTTATGTTTGCGTTCACTCCTTCACTTTGTTCCGGTAAACTATTAGTATTAGGCACGAAATCACTTTGTTTTTCACTTCAATAACGCGATTTAGTTAAAATAGATCGAACGACCTAAAATAGAAATATGCCACTACTACGCGACGCGCTGCAAAGAATGAACAAGTTAACGATAGCTCCATGGCGTCTTTTTAATCTGCTGACATAGGCATTGAACGGCATTAAACTTTTTGAGGCATTGACTACGTTCAAAATTGTTTTCTTGAAGGCATTGAATGTCATTTAATGTGATACATTGTCAGAAACCCACACAGCACCCGAACTTTCCTGAACATTCCCAACATTCAGGGAGGTTTCAAAACTTGCAGTAAGTTTGCTGGAAGTTCCAGAACTTCCCTGAAGGTTGCGAATATTTAGGGAAGTTCCGGTGCTGTGTGGGAAGCATTTAATGGCATTTGGATCTAATTCATGGTGTTTCGCTTGAAGATAAAGAAACGCATTCAATTTTTTTCGTAAAATTTGTGATCATTCAAAATAAATAAAATGAAACAAATATCAATCAAGAAAACGCGTTAAATGGCATTGAGGACAAAAACGGAATTAGTAGGCATCTGTCAGCATTCAAATGACTGTTTTTTTAAATCCCAATTTATGCGTTTTAATCAATCTCTTTTTACCTGGCAGTTAATGCATTTGCTAAATTATTAAATGCTTTTGTATAATGAATAGCTTTTTTAAAAATTAATATAATGTCTCTTTATGAGTTTTACAATAAATATCCTGGTTTTATTTGTATCGATATAAAAGGGTATATTTTTGTTTGTTTTGTTTTCTTCCTTTTAAAATGAGATTTTTATCTTGCATCAATGGAAAGTTATTTAATTGGTATTGTTATTTATTTTTACTACAATTTAGAAATAATTATTATTAAAAGCATACCTTGAATCATACTAAATTATATAGAAAAAAATATACATAAACTTAAAGTGTCACTTCAAAAATTGACTGTTTTCGATCAACTCACGCACAATTTCAAGCAAAATAAATATTCAAACGACACTTTTTGATAATAAACTATAAAATTTGATCATTTAACAGTCTTTTCTACATTTTATGTCGATAAAAATTTTTAAATTATGAGACAACAAAACGAACAAAACTAATTTTGTGCAAAAATTCTGTGATGAAAATGATATGCATTGATGCACAATAATTAATTTTCACTTGTACGAAACATAACTTAAACGGTTTAAAATCAGCTAACTATAATTAATATCATTAATCATAATAAATTACTTTTTTTATTACATAACCTTCTTCTGAAACTCAAAATGTAATCAATTGAGGTTAACTGATTATTTTTTAAAACAGCGAACTTTTTTAACATGTGAACAAAAATATGTTTACTGTAACAGTGAATTTATAAATTCTACAGGAGGGCAAACTGTTTAACAGTAGCTCTAAATATTTTTTAACTGACAGGCCAAACTTGTGAATCTTATGATGACTAAAATTTTAAGTTTCCACTGTAAACTTTTTATGTCTGACAACAAACTTTTTCCAGTAAACTTTTGTTACCGCTGGTATACAATTAATTTTTTTCCGTGTAGGGTAATTTCTTCGGTAAAAAGATTTGTGTCGCATAGGCAATAAATACATAGAGTATACTGGGTAACCTGTTTTTAAAAAGAAATTTTAAGTAAAGTTCTTAAAAAAATTGTAAAGTCTTGTTGACGAATTGAGACAAATGCCAAAGTAAAGTGGAGTAATTTCAAGCAACGAAAATTGAAAAATACTTCAGAAGAGATAAAATCACGTCGCAGAAGTAATAAATTGTCAAAACAGAGAATGAGTAAGTGGAAAGAGAGTCCCAGATGAAACAGGATATACGTAAGGACTTTTCAAGTCTGTAGTAAGAGGAGCAGAGACCGATAGTTAGACAGACAGGAAAAAGGCGGAAACATGTTTACTTATTCCGGAAACAGAGAGACAGTAACTCCTGTATATGTCTTTACGACAAGTGGCGTGTTCCACCCTACGAGTTTGAACGAAATGAGTCTTGGGACAAGTCTGTCTCGCATGCCTTGTAATTTCTTGAGTCGTGATAACGTTATTCGTTGTTCCTTTCTCTATCTCTAGTTCCATCTCACTCTTTTCAACCTGACTTTACTTCCCTTCCGGTATTCGCCTCACGGCAAAGCTCTCTAGTAGGTACCTCAAGTATGCCCTGTTCACGACTCACGTACCGGTTTAATATAGGTACTTACCTATTTGCAGGACGAGGTAGTCCTGGAACCTGGGGCATTTTGTCAGGAACGCGCAGTCTACGTATGTATATGAGATTCTATCCTACGTGTTTCATGAGACGTGCGACCCTTGAAATTTGATGAAAGGGATTGCGCGAAACCCAAGGTTATCGTCCATTTGTCCAAAATAGCTTGGCAATGTCTGCATATCGCGCTACCTCGTCTCTGGATGGTTCACTTTACAACTTTGTATAAAGGCTTCCCGCCGAGATGTTAAATTCTCATGAAATCTAAATGACAACTATATAAGATCTTTAGCCTCGAATTTCTTGAAATGCTTCCAAATGAAGTAGTCAAAGAATTTCTGATGAAAAGGATTTTTTATTTTACAAGTTGCACTCTTCGAAAACATATCGTAAAACACAATGTATGCATTGCAAGTTTAACTGTAAGAAATAAATATTAACCTGTTGAAGTAAAATAAACAAGACTCTAGTAACGTTAAGATGTTATATATGGAGTGTCTATTAAGTTATCTGCATATTTGAAATCCCAAATACAAGAGACTAAACCAGCTCAGAAAGTTCTTTTCCATTTTTCAACTAGAAAAGTAGTTTTGAGATTTTAACGACTGAAATTAAATGAAAACAATTTACATTAGAGAGGGATTTTTTTCCCTTTCCTGCATCATAAGTGTTTCCAGTTAACTTCAGGTCTTAAGAACTAAAAAAATAAGTTATTAATTAAAAAACGAAAAATGACTTATTAATGCAGTTTTTGCTTTAGTATTTGTGGTTTCAATTGTTTCAAATATACTAACAACTTTTCAGATAAGAACTAAGAATTGACAATGGGACGACTCCATATGCAAACTCTATTTGTAGCTCCGCTTTGCTAAATTACACTGTACCGTAAAGTGCTGTTTAGCTTTAGAGGCCTTGTATCGTAAATAACTATTAATTTAAAAAATAAAAAAAATAAAGTCGGTTATAAATAAGAATTGCGTTCTCAAAATCAATTTGTCCCTGATTATAATCATTTTTAATAATTAAGTTCCCTATTTTTTAATATGCTAAATATGATATTAAATCTTTTTACCCATCACATTAACTCATTACAATCATGTTCCCTACAATTTTCCTAAAATTTTTAAATGTAAATTCTTCTTAGTATAAAGCATAAGAACTGTAGAGCAAAAAAGTTTTTAATTTGTTTTTAATATTATTTTATTATTTAAGATGAAGTACGAATTAATGAAATAATTATTACTTTGTGACACTACAGAATAAACTACATTGTGCTTTTGAAATCTTCGTCTCGTTTAAGCGTTATCATTTCCACGCTTATACAAATTTGTTATAGTCTCGGTTATAGTAGAGAGCGTTGCTGGAAAATCACACAATTTTTACCATTCTTATAAATACAGGGCATTACTAGTGGTGATGTGAAAGTCCATATTCACTATTAAATGTAGCAAACAACATTCAAATTAACTGAATGTTTTTGACACATTTACTTAAAATGACCCTACTAAAAAATCCGGACTAATTCCGTACGAATTCCGGACAAATTCCAGACAAAACAGTCCGGTCTTATCTGGAATTGATCCGAAATGTGTCCGGAAGTGATCCGAATTAGTCCGAAATTTGTCAGACACAAAAAATTTGATCTGAAATTAATCCGGAATAGTACGAATCTTGTCCGGCAATTGATTTCGAAATTATTTATAATCAAAGTGAAGTCCGTTTTTTGGCCGGTCACGTCCGGAAACTGTCCGACACAAAATTTAAAATCCGCTTTAAGTCTGGTTTTAACTGGAATTAGTCTGGCATTCGATTCAGAAATTATTTTTAGTTAGAGAGAAGTCCGTTTTTAGTACGGACACGTCCGGAAACTGTCTGGCACAAAATTCACAATCCGTTTTAAGTCTGGATTTATCTGGAATTAGTCCGGCAGTCCATTTAGAAATTAATGTTAGTGAAAGTTAAGTCCCTTTTAAGTCTGGTCAAGTCCGGCAACTGTCTGGCAAAAAATTCACAATCTGCTTTAAGTCTGGTTTTATCTGGATAGTCCGGCAGTCAATTCCGAAATTATTTATGGTCTAAGTGAAATCCGATTCTAGTCCGTTCACATCCGGCAGTTGTCCGGAATAAATTTTAAATCCATTTTAAGTATGGTTTTATCTGGAATTAGTCCAGCAGTCAAATCCGAAATTATATGTATAGCCTAAGTGAAATCAGATTCTAGTCCGTTAACATCCGGAAGTTGTCCGGCATAAATTTTAAATCCGTTTTAAGTCTGGTTTTACCTGGAATTAGTCCGGCAGTCAACTCCGAAATTATTTATAGTCTAAGTAAAAACCGATTCTAGTCTGTTCACATCTGGCAGTTGTCCGGCATAAATTTTAAATCCGTTTCAAGTCTGGTTTAGTCTGGCATTTGTCTGGCAGTCATGTATAAAATTATTTATAGTCTGAGAGAAATCCGTTTGTCGTCAGTTCACATCCGAAAATTAACCCGACCAAATTAAAAATTCGTTTTAAGTCTGGTTTTATCTGGAATTACTCCAGCAGTCAATTCCGAAATTATTTTTAGTCAAAGTAAAATCTGATACAAGTCCGTTTACATCCGGCAGTTGTCCGGCATAAATTTTAAATCCGTTTTAAGTCTGATTTTATCTGGAATTAGTCCGGAAGTCAATTCCGAAATTATTTATAGTCTAAGTGAAACCCGATTCTAGTCTATTCACATCTGGCAGTTATCCGGCATAAATTTTAAATCCATTTTAAGTTTGGTTTTATCTGGAATTAGTCCAGCAGTCAAATCCGAAATTATATGTATAGTCTTAGTGAAATCCGATTCTAGCCCGTTCACATCTGGCAGTTGTCCGGCATAAAATTTAAATCCGTTTTTAGTCTGATTTTATGTGGAATAGGTCCGGCAGTCAATTCCGAAATTATGTATAGTCTAAGTGAAATCCGATTCTAGTCCGGTCACATCCGGCAGTTGTCCGGCATAAATTTTAAATCCGTTTTAAGTCTGGTTTTATCTTGAATTAGTCCGGGAAGTCAATTCCGAAATTATTTATGGTCTAAGTGAAATCCGATTCTAGTCCGGTCACATCCGGCAGTTTCCGGCATAAATTTTAAATCCGTTTTAAGTCTGGTTTTATCTTGAATTAGTCCGGGAAGTCAATTCCGAAATTATTTATGGTCTAAGTGAAATCCGATTCAAGTCCGGTCACATCCGGCAGTTGTCCGGCATAAATTTTAAATCCGTTTTAAGTCTGGTTTTAACTGGAATTAGTCCGGCAGTCGATTCAGAAATTATTTTTAGTTAGAGAGAACTCCGTTTTTAGTACGGACACGTCCGGAAACTGTCTGGCACAAAAATCACAAACCGTTTTAAATCTGGATTTATCTGGAATTAGTCCGGCAGTCCATTTAGAAATTAATGTTAGTGAAAGTTAAGTCCCTTTTAAGTCTGGTCAAGTCCGGCAACTGTCTGGCAAAAAATTCACAATCTGCTTTAAGTCTGGTTTTATCTGGATAGCCGGCAGTCAATTCCGAAATTATTTATGGTCTAAGTGAAATCCGATTCTAGTCCGTTCACATCCGGCAGTTGTCCGGAATAAATTTTAAATCCATTTTAAGTTTGGTTTTATCTGGAATTAGTCCACCAGTCAAATCCGAAATTATATGTATAGCCTAAGTGAAATCAGATTCTAGTCCGTTAACATCCGGAAGTTGTCCGGCATAAATTTTAAATCCGTTTTAAGTCTGGTTTTACCTGGAATTAGTCCGGCAGTCAACTCCGAAATTATTTATAGTCTAAGTAAAAACCGATTCTAGTCTGTTCACATCTGGCAGTTGTCCGGCATAAATTTTAAATCCGTTTCAAGTCTGGTTTAGTCTGGAATTTGTCTGGCAGTCATGTATAAAATTATTTATAGTCTGAGAGAAATCCGTTTGTCGTCAGTTCACATCCGAAAATTAACCCGACCAAATTAAAAATTCGTTTTAAGTCTGGTTTTATCTGGAATTACTCCAGCAGTCAATTCCGAAATTATTTATAGTCAAAGTAAAATCTGATACAAGTCCGTTTACATCCGGCAGTTGTCCGGCATAAATTTTAAATCCGTTTTAAGTCTGATTTTATCTGGAATTAGTCCGGAAGTCAATTCCGAAATTATTTATAGTCTAAGTGAAACCCGATTCTAGTCTATTCACATCTGGCAGTTATCCGGCATAAATTTTAAATCCATTTTAAGTTTGGTTTTATCTGGAATTAGTCCAGCAGTCAAATCCGAAATTATATGTATAGTCTTAGTGAAATCCGATTCTAGCCCGTTCACATCTGGCAGTTGTCCGGCATAAAATTTAAATCCGTTTTTAGTCTGATTTTATGTGGAATAGGTCCGGCAGTCAATTCCGAAATTATGTATAGTCTAAGTGAAATCCGATTCTAGTCCGGTCACATCCGGCAGTTGTCCGGCATAAATTTTAAATCCGTTTTAAGTCTGGTTTTATCTTGAATTAGTCCGGGAAGTCAATTCCGAAATTATTTATGGTCTAAGTGAAATCCGATTCTAGTCCGGTCACATCCGGCAGTTTCCGGCATAAATTTTAAATCCGTTTTAAGTCTGGTTTTATCTTGAATTAGTCCGGGAAGTCAATTCCGAAATTATTTATGGTCTAAGTGAAATCCGATTCAAGTCCGGTCACATCCGGCAGTTGTCCGGCATAAATTTTAAATCCGTTTTAAGTCTGGTTTTAACTGGAATTAGTCCGGCAGTCGATTCAGAAATTATTTTTAGTTAGAGAGAACTCCGTTTTTAGTACGGACACGTCCGGAAACTGTCTGGCACAAAAATCACAAACCGTTTTAAATCTGGATTTATCTGGAATTAGTCCGGCAGTCCATTTAGAAATTAATGTTAGTGAAAGTTAAGTCCCTTTTAAGTCTGGTCAAGTCCGGCAACTGTCTGGCAAAAAATTCACAATCTGCTTTAAGTCTGGTTTTATCTGGATAGCCGGCAGTCAATTCCGAAATTATTTATGGTCTAAGTGAAATCCGATTCTAGTCCGTTCACATCCGGCAGTTGTCCGGAATAAATTTTAAATCCATTTTAAGTTTGGTTTTATCTGGAATTAGTCCACCAGTCAAATCCGAAATTATATGTATAGCCTAAGTGAAATCAGATTCTAGTCCGTTAACATCCGGAAGTTGTCCGGCATAAATTTTAAATCCGTTTTAAGTCTGGTTTTACCTGGAATTAGTCCGGCAGTCAACTCCGAAATTATTTATAGTCTAAGTAAAAACCGATTCTAGTCTGTTCACATCTGGCAGTTGTCCGGCATAAATTTTAAATCCGTTTCAAGTCTGGTTTAGTCTGGAATTTGTCTGGCAGTCATGTATAAAATTATTTATAGTCTGAGAGAAATCCGTTTGTCGTCAGTTCACATCCGAAAATTAACCCGACCAAATTAAAAATTCGTTTTAAGTCTGGTTTTATCTGGAATTACTCCAGCAGTCAATTCCGAAATTATTTATAGTCAAAGTAAAATCTGATACAAGTCCGTTTACATCCGGCAGTTGTCCGGCATAAATTTTATATCCGCTTTAAGTCTGATTTTATCTGGAATTAGTCCGGAAGTCAATTCCGAAATTATTTATAGTCTAAGTGAAACCCGATTCTAGTCTATTCACATCTGGCAGTTATCCGGCATAAATTTTAAATCCATTTTAAGTTTGGTTTTATCTGGAATTAGTCCAGCAGTCAAATCCGAAATTATATGTATAGTCTTAGTGAAATCCGATTCTAGCCCGTTCACATCTGGCAGTTGTCCGGCATAAAATTTAAATCCGTTTTTAGTCTGATTTTATCTGGAATTAGTCCGGGAAGTCAATTCCGAAATTATTTATGGTCTAAGTGAAATCCGATTCTAGTCCGGTCACATCCGGCAGTTATCCGGCATAAATTTTAAATCCATTTTAAGTTTGGTTTTATCTGGAATTACTCCAGCAGTCAATTCCGAAATTATTTATAGTCAAAGTAAAATCTGATACAAGTCCGTTCACATCTGGCAGTTGTCCGGCATAAAATTTAAATCCGTTTTAAGTCTGATTTTATCTGGAATTAGTCCGGGAAGTCAATTCCGAAATTATTTATGGTCTAAGTGAAATCCGATTCTAGTCCGGTCACATCCGGCAGTTGTCCGGCATAAATTTTAAATCCGTTTTAAGTCTGGTTTTATCTTGAATTAGTCCGGGAAGTCAATTCCGAAATTATTTATGGTCTAAGTGAAATCCGATTCTAGTCCGTTCACATCCGGCAGTTGTCCGGAATAAATTTTAAATCTGTTTTAAGTCTGGTTATATCTGTAATTAGTTCGGCTGTTAAATAAAAAGATTTGCAATGGATCTTAGAAAAATAGAAAATTTTCTTGCTTTTAATTATAGGAAGTCGGAAAATAGTTGCATTAAAAATATTTCAATTTCTGAATGATTTTCTTTTACTTTCGCTTCAAAAGATTCTGAATTTTCGTCAGTTAAATTGGCTCGCTGCATTTTCTAAGAACATCTCCATCTTTTTAACTATTTTTCATTTCGCCCTTTTTACCGGAATACGGAAAAAGTCTGGCATATCTTTTACAATCCAGAAAGAGTCAAGTGAATGGCAAGGAGTCTGGTGAAGTTTGGGTATAATCCAGTACTCGTTTTTAAATCCAGAAAGAGTCCTGTTTAGTGCACAAATATTCCTGCATTCTTTTTGCGATCCGGAGAAGCCAGACAAATACTGTTTTTATCTGTCACATGTTTTTAAATCTAGATTATAGTACGATTTATTAATAAAATAGGAAACACATTTTTTAAAACAATTTTTTCTTGAGGTCGTTTAGCCATGTCGTGATGTGTCGGTGTAATGAAAATTATAATAAATAAAAGTAACATTTGGACAAAAAAAAACAGATTACAAAAAACGGATTTCAGTTTGACTATTAATAATTTTGGAATTGACTGCCGTACAATTTTCGGATGTGAACGGACGAAAAACGGATTTTAGTTAGACTATGAGTAAATTCGGAATTAAGTACCGGATAAATTCCAGACTAAACCAGACTTAAACCGGATTGTGAAATTTGTACCTGACAGTTTCCGGACGTGACCGGACTAAAAACGGACTTCACTTTAACTAAAAATAATATCTAAATGAATTGTCGGACTAATTCCAGATAAAACCCGACTTAAAATGGATTGTAAAGTTTGTGCCGGATAGTTGCCGAACTTGACCGGTCTAAAAACGGATTTCACACTTGAGCTATAAATAGATTCCGAATCCATTTTTTATTTGCAGTAAAACCCTCACATATCGGATTCCAAGAGTCTGAGAATTTTTTTCGATATAAGCAGGAATTCTATTTATTCGGGTAAAAATTCATTATATTTAAATTCAAGGGACCGGCAAAAATATCTGATATAAGCGGGAATCCGATATATAGGGTCCGATATACGTGTGTCCTACTGTATTTTCTATATCTCCCTTGTTACCGTGTAATAAAGTGAACTCTATCCGGATTTAAAAACGAGTGCCCGATTATTTCCGTTCTTTGCCGTACTCTTTTAGAATTATAAAAAGAATGCTGGATTATTTTCATACTAAACCAGACGCTATCCGAATGTGAAAGCGATTGCCGTATTATTTTCATACTAAACCAGACTCTTTCCGGATTTGAAACGTGTGCCAGATTATATCCGTACTGTACCGGACTCTTTCCGGATTGTAAAACGAATGTCGGATTCTTTTCGTAAATACTCCGGGTTCTATTTGGAATTAAGAATTAGTGACGGATTATATCCGTACTTTACCGGACTCTTTCCGGATTTAATCCACAGATTACATGTATGTTTGATTTAACAAGTTGAACCTCAGAGTTCGTATAGCTCAGTCGGTTTAGGTTCTGCGTTGCGTGCGTAACATCCCGTGTTCGATTCCCCTCATGCGTGCGATTTTTCTTCTTTAATATAACTGTTGTATATAATCGTTGTAATAAATGTATGAATATTTGTGTAATGTTAAGTTCCAAACATTGTTTAAAAATGACTTAAACAATTAAAAAAAATTTTTTTTTTGCTTTTCCGACTAATTCCGGATGAAGCCGGACTAAATCCGGATTACAAAAAAAGTTTAACCAGATTAGTTCCGGACTCTACCGGACTACATCCGGATTTAACCAACGATTAGGACCGTATTTGTTCCGGACTGTACCGGACTACATTCGGATTTAAACAACGATCCGGACCAGATTTGTTCCGGACTGTACCGGACTACTTTCGGATTTAAACAACACTTCGGACCAGATTTGTTCCAGACTGTACCGGACTATATCCGGATTGTATACGGCCGGATTTATTTCGGATAAGACCGGACTAAATTCCGTGTCAAAAACCTACGTTAAATCGGACACTTTCGGACTAATTCCAGATCCGGAATTAATCCGGACTTGTCCGGAATTTTGTCTGGAATTCGTCCGGAATTCATCCGGATTTCGTCCGGATTTTTCAGTAGGGGAGTCTACTTTTGAAATTGCTGATTATTTCATTTAACTGTACATATACATCGTAACTATATAGAATTTTTCTCTTATTACACCTTCGCAGTGCAGTGAAAATAACATTTTCGCGTCGAAAATGTTCTAAAGAATCAATTTTCTGATGAAACATGATACATGCATGATCATATTGTATGTTTTTAGAGTTGCTGAAACCAAATCATTTGTCGAAATAAAGAAAATGAATTCCAAATGGCGACCAACGATTTAAAAAGTTGAGAAATTTAAATGAGAATGAAAATTTTTTGTGAATTCCATTTTGAAACCGATATTTAAAATTGTTTAAGTTTAATAAAAAATTCGGTTTCAGCGTTATCAAAAACCGTCAAAAACCTTCAAGTATTTTCCGATAGTTTAAAACCTATTCAAGTGTAGACCAAAGAAATTAAAAAAATTAAAAAGTTAAAATTAAAATGTTCAGAGTCAGTGGTTATAAAACTTGTTTTTAAATTTTTTGCTTTGATTTATTTGAAATCATTTATTTATGGGTCAGAACTCGTGAAATTAGCATAAAAAATCAGATTTATCTTTGTTATCGAAATATTGAAAAAATTATTTTTTTGGAGCTTAAAAATGTTTTTACCAAACAAAAAAATTTGAAAAATTTAAGCCCCAGGGGTGGGTCATGACCCTCATGAACCCCTTCCCGCCAACCCTTGTGAATCTGCCAATGGTGGGCATACACACCAAAGACTAAAAGACTCTAACTTGTTTTTTTTCTATTAATGTCTGTCACACTGAAGGTGTTAAGAATGATTTATAGTTTATACTCGGAACATAATATTGTGTTCACGGTTTGAAGAGGCTCAGTGCAGAGCATACAAAGGTGCAATTCTAGTACATGAAATTGACATGCGGTAAAATAAAAAAAATAATAAAATACCGAAATTATCAAGTCAAATAGGTCAAGCTTGATTATATAATGATTTTTAATTGACTTAAAAATTGTAAATATTAGGATTTAATAAGCTATTTCAGTTATATGTGATCTTAAAAATACCAGAAGTTTGTAATTGTTATTTAGAAAGTATTTCTTCCCATACATCAAATAATAGTTTTTTGAGTACGTTAAACGTATATATTAAATTTTATAGAAGAACAAATTTATTGGGTTAGAAAAGCTTAAAAAATATATGAATAAAGAAAAAATTTTAAATGTAAATCTAAAGGAAGTAGAAAAATAAACCTGAATGAGATCACGAGATTTTGTAACCCGGAAGCGAATAACGAAGTAATTGAGAAGCAAATTTCAAGGCGCAGTTCTGTTGAGAGGTGAATATAATGAAATTTTTGTGCGAACTGAGGCGAGGCGATTATACGCCAGAGTCGAGTAATAATTAATCTTTAACAATATTATACAGCACTTTGTCGCTGCAACAGAAAGTTGAAGCGGATGCAGGCGACTAAAGTGTTACCAACCAATTACCACTAACTTTTATCACTATCAAGTTTGTACAGTACACTGTAGGTCACTATGAAACACTGGAGCAGTATCTCCTTTCTAATTCACGATCGTGTTTCAGGTTGTAAACTTTTTAACTTTACACCATATACAATCTTATGCCTTTTCGCACATAATGAATGTAACAACCACTCATTATTGCGTTATTAAAAAAAATAATTAACGAAGGTATTTTTACAAATATTAACAACAGACAAAACAACACAAGTTTGTTTAAAAAACAAGCTGTTTATTATTGAACACACATGTCGAAAGGCTAAAAATCATTCAAGCATAAAACTATAGGCTTTTCCTGTATCTTTGTCAACTAAATCTGAATAAGTGAAATTTCACTTATTCTACGTTATAAGTTGCTCTCTCGTTCAATGAAAGGAATTATGCACTTATAATAAGTGAATTTTTCACTTATTTTGAGTAAAATTTCATTAACTTTAAGTCCATAAACATTTATTGAATGACAGAGTGACTTATAACGTATAATAAGTAATATTTCACATATTCAGAATTACAGAGTAAAAATAAAGTATTCTGGGTTAAACTCTAGACTAAAAAATTTTTCGGAGTTATTGTTTACCAATTTTATGTAATATCTCGGATGAGTTGTCCTTTAAAGTATGTTTCTTATGTCGATGTCATTCGCAAATCAGTTTAGTAAATAAATTTCAGTCAATACAATTTTAGATTTTAAAATTCATTTATGCGTAAAATCAAAAATCGGCTGAGAGTTTTTAAAGTAGGGGTGAGTGATGGAGCAAAGACGTTTTTCAAAATATCTCCCTTATTTCTATACCGTTTCAACGTGTGTTGAAAGTTTCTCATAATTATAACCGGAGCTATTGTTTTAAAAAAAATCTTGAAAATATTAAGAATATTAAGAAATATATAATACCTACCAAAAAAATAGTTTTTACAAGTACCAGATGAAAATTTTACTGATCAAAAATAGTAAATTTTTAATCTAAAAGTGAGGATTTAAATTTAAAAATTTCACGCTCTATTAGAGTAATAATTTATCTACACAAGCTCTGTGGAATCCAGGTTTAATTTTTAATCTGAATATATACATAATTTTAAATTAAAAAAAGGTTTGTCGTTTGGGGCAATGACACTGCAAAAACAGGTGTTTTAAATTGTTCAAAAAGGTCTTAAATTAAGACATTTTTCGTGTCTTAGACACCAAAGGTATCTTAATTTAAGACATTTTTGGCCAATTTAAGACACCATGTTTTTGCAGTGGACGCTTGGAAAATATTTCATAAAAAACAATTAAATATTAAAAACTGCATTATCATGTTAATCAACTGTCAACCTGCATTTTAATACGAATCCAATGTTAAAAATAAGTTTTTAAATCAGATTCGTGTTCAGCACCTCCAAAACCAAAAATATATATATCTTCAAAGCAAAAGATTAATAAAAAAAAAGTTATCATACAAAATGTAAAAAAGTGCACTAATCCTATGTAAAACCCCATGTAATCTTTAACCCTTCCATGGCACGGGTTAATATTGATCGATTAGGCTGTCCTTGTGCACAGCTCATTTTTTTCACATTTTAAAGCAAATTCAGCCCGGCGATCTAAGAAATTCTAACTTTTGCAAAATAACGGTCCCCATAATATACATACGTATATGAAGCACAATACAGAAATTTTTAACAGTGCATTGAAAGAAAAGAGGTTGTGCTGCTGCACCTTCGGAGGTTGCGTATCGCACTTTGACATGAATTCAGCTGCACACTCCAAAGGGACGTGTAACACGCCCCTGAGAGCGCGCAACAGACCCTAGCCAAGGCAAGCAGTGCACTTTTCATTGTAAGTATTCAAGAATATATTCTAGAATTTACTATATACTTAATGTCTCTTTCTACGCATATGCGTATGCGCTAAGGGATTGTGTGCAATTGTAGTAATTTTTGGTGATTCTAATGGCTTGCTGGATTGTGTATAGGTAATGGATATTTGAAATACTTGATTCGGGCGTTTCCGCCTAATTTTAATATACTAATTGATGGGGAAAAAGATTGAGATTGTCGATTGGGATTCGGAAAGCTTCAGTTTCCTTTGAATTGTTGTACAAATCATACGTAATTGATACACAAGTACATTGTACTAAATTGTGTAATGAGAATTTTTAAATAATAATATCAAATGCAAAAAATATAAACAAAATAATACACTTACCTAAAAATGAAAAATAAAGACAAAAACAGAGCCTGTGTTGATATTTAAAAGTAACAATCCTAAAAATCAAAACGAATCTAATCGAAATCAAAACAACAACAAATAAACAATAAATTTTCTTTAATAATAATAGAAAAAGGTAAAATTTGATAGATCTGTATCTGAAATAAGGCATTATTATTATTATTATTATTATTATTATTTAAGTTCTCGAAATTTACTTAATTATAGACAAAATCTGTCTTGCTCAAAACAATTGGGAGGGAGGAAAATAGAGGAAATAAGTGTGTTGTCATACCTTTTTACTAACGCGAAATAAAAATTAAAATGCCAGGCGCCAATCCTTTCTTGGAACATTCACAAAAACAAAAAAAAACCAACAAAAAAAAAGTCTAATAGAAAATTGGAACTAAATTCCAACAACGGGGAGACTAAAAGTTAGGCACAAAAGCAGTATCAAAAAGATCAATAAAATAAATTACCACAAGAAATAATAAAATTGAAAAGAGAAATTATGCGAAAATTGTACTACTAAAATTCACAAAAAAACACGCGAGAATGAGAGAGAAACGAACAAGGAAGGCGTGACACACACCATAGCAGGAGAAAGGGAGAGAAAGGAAATTGACGGTAACTCAGGGCCGCTTGGCCAATGGCACAGGGCGTCGTGGTTCAAGAAATTATACTCTCAGATTTTAATTTTAAACTAATTAACAGGCCCGTGTCCAGAAAAGGTTTTTTGAGGGAGGTTATATATGAGAGAGAAAGAGATAACACTATAGCGCTATTTCTCTCACTCTCACATAAATTTAACTCTTCTAGGGGGGTCATAACCCCCTTGACCTTCCCCCTGAACACGCGCCTGCTAATTAACTAATTTATTATAAAATTTTAGTTAGCGAAATTTACAAAATAAAATTACAATATAAAATTTTACATTTACCTCACTTCAACTCATACTTTCTCAGGTCGAAACAAACAATAAATATAACTGTGGTTCGGTAACGCAAATTTTAATACAACTAATAGACTGTTTCTCAATAAATGAAATTTCACGGTGTGGGGAACATAGGCCAAAAGGCACAATTCAGGATTCCAATGGGGCGGGTAACCAAAAAGAATCGAGGGGTTGGTAACAGCAAAAACAAAGAGGGTAACTGGTAAAATAAAAGACATTTTTACTGGATAGGTAACAGGATAAGAAAAGGGTAACTTTTTAAAGATTAATATCGTTTTTAAAGGGGTCGGTGACGGTAACAGCAAAGTGGTAACATCTTAAAAATAAATATCCATTTCAAGTGGTTGGTAACAATATGTATGTCCCCTGCTGAGAGTAAAAAAATAAAAAAAGATAGAAAATAAGTGATAGAAAGATATTGAATTTTCTATTTACGGAAAATACGCGATTTGCATTCCTAAAACGCTCTCTCTTCCTATCTCTGATCTATCCGAAGGCTTAAATCTTTTTCTATATCTTTCAATTATTCAGTCTATCCCAAATATTTTGTAATATCTATCTTTTTCTATACCAAAGTTTATTACCAAAAAAGAATATCTAGTATTTTCTATTCTTTTCATTTATTTCATTCTATCTCTGACTATATAACTAAAAGTAAATGATCCCTGATGAAAGTAGACGTATTTAAACGGATAGATAATAACGGATAAAAAAATACCGAAATACATAAATTAAAATCAAACCTGAAACAGAAAAATCAGCTCGTATGAAGACTTGAACCCGGGTTACTCGATGTTCAAATCCTTGCTGCTAGCCACAGGACCACCTAAGACTGAAATTTTTTACAAAGAGAGTCTAATTAATGTAAGGTTACAGTCTATTTCCATTTTCTATCCACTTTAATCTTTTCAGTATAAAAGCGTTTGTTTATACGTTTGAAACCGCAGTTTTCAATCTATCACATGATTTTTTCTCTCCGTCCGCTATTTTAATATTTATCATACTCTCTAAATTTGAATCAGTGAAAAGTTACTGGTGAATCAGTGCGAAATAAGCCACTGATTTCAATCAGTGAGATTTTGACTGAGAATCAATCAAATTTAACTGGTTCTCAGTCAAATATCTTACTGATTGATTCAGTAACATCACTGATTCAATCAGTTACATTTTGACTGAGAATCAGTGAAATTCCACTGAAATTTTCACTGATTTAAATTAGTGGCTTATTTCGCACTGATTCACCAGTGATATTTCACTGATTCAAATTTAGAGAGTAAACAGTGAATAATAAAAGATGAATTCACGCAAATCTTTCTATATCCATTTCATTCCATTGATTAAAAAAATATTCCTATATCCATTCAATCTGTAGAATTTTCACCATTTCTCGATTCGTCTCTATCTGTAAGTTACTTTTAAAAAATCTTGACTGATGTTTAAAAATTTTCTTCGCAAAGCTTTCAATACTTTCAGGGTGTTGCTTGCACAATCACGAGGTGGCGCCATGTCAATGTCTATCTCTGTCTTTGTTTCATTTATCTGCTCATTACAAATGATTTTTCTGACACATATTGTCGTCATGTTCTGGCTCACGGATAGAGTTTGCGGATTCAGTGAAAAAACGTCCAACACTTTTTGCATTAGGCCTACGTCCTATGAGTCCGCTATGCGTTGCATTGTAATGAGAAAGAATAGGACACGACACAGATATACTTTGTCCTTTTCTATCTCATTACAACGCAACGCACAACGGAACCATTAGACTTCGCCCTTAAACGATTGAAGCGGATAAAAAATCATTTGCACGGATAAATATATTTTATCCGTGTAGTAGTTCACGGAGAAACAAGTATTGGTAGACGAATAGAAAATTTCTGATTCAGACGAATATCAGAACTCATTTTTATCAATTGAAGGATTGAAACCGACTTAAAAAGCGTTATGCGGATACATCTTTTATCCGTAGCAGGTGATACAAAAATGTAAAGTTGCTCAGGGATAGACAAGAATTAAGATGCTGGTACAAAACTATGTGGATTTAGTCAGATAGCCAGACACTTTTTTAATCAAACGATAAAATCGGTTAGAAAATGATTTGCACTGATTAATACGTATAAGCTGAACGGATATAAAAAAGATTTAAAAAAATAGATGGATATACAGTTGATTCAAATTGATGGAGAAGTATAGAAATAGTATTTAAACGGATATCAATGGATGAAGCATGGATTCAAACAGATAGAATTGGAATCCGTTTATTTCCAGCAGGGATGGATATTTTTCAATTTCTCATAACTATCCTTTATTTTTATCTCATTGTATGCCTGAATCTATAACCTGATTTAAAGTATATCTATCTTTTTCTATTCTTCATAATTGCCGTTTATTTTTAGCTCGTCCTATCCTTAACTCTATAACCTGAGTTTAAGTATGTCTATGTTATCTTTTCTATCCTTACCTCTATTACTCAAATTTAAAATATTTTATCTCTTTTCATCCCTTATTATATCATCAAATTGCAGGACAGCTACCCTAGTGTGTTTGCACATAGCGCTTATATGAGAAATAGCTATACAGTTACAATGTTAGGGAATAGACTGGAATAGAAAAGGAAAAACTGAAAGAAATTGGATATTGATGTCATTGACCAAGTACTGGAAAAGTAATATGTAGATTTGTAGGGATTAAGAAAATTATTTAGGATGAAAAAGAGGAGATTGAAAAGGATAGGACGTTCATTATATTCATTAGAAGATATAAGATGCGATGGAAAGCAATTTAGAAAACATAGGGTGAGATTAAAGAAAGAAATAGATTAAAATAGAGAAGGAAAAACTGAAAGAGATTGAATGTTGATGTTATTGACAAAAGATAGAAAAAGTAATCTGTGTTCATTAAGAAAATAGGTTAAGATAGAAAAGAGGGGATTAAAGTGGATAGGCTATATATTGTATTCATCAGAAGATAGAATGCAATAGAGTGCGAATTGGGAAATATTCATAGTTTGAGAATTGGATCATATCAGCAAGTTTTTGGATTCATCATCAACCCTCATAACAAAAGAATATCCCTGGGAATATCCTAGGGACATCCCCAGGATATCCAAATTTCCGCCTCATGAGATACACTCTAATGATTTATAAAGAAAAAATTTGGAGGTAAGAGGATTCGAACCCGAGCCCTTGCGCATAGCAAGCGTGGTCGTAACCAACTTAGCCATTAAAGGTTGTTATAAGTAGTAAATAAAAACATTGGTACTTGATGCAAAGAATATTAGTTGAACTTAAAAAATTATTTTTTAAAAAAAGCTAAACATATCTAGTAATTACCTTAAACAAATAAAAATATTTGTTACTACTAATTATTTTATGATACATTTTGGTAACAAGTAATGAATATCATAGTTATAATAAACAATAAGTAATAGCCCGTGGTCACCTCGGTGGTATATTGCAAATACTATCTACCACGTGGGATATCCCTGGGATATCAAAATTTCCGTCCCGTGAGATATCTCGTGGGGTATCCCAGAGTTATCCCTGAGAGGTCCTGGAATCATAATGAGATATCCACGAGATATCCTATGCTGTGAGGGAAACATCATTTTCATTCTTACACCATCAGAAGTTTACCCTCTTAAGCAACATCAAATTTTGAAGCTGTTCGCTCGGCTGCACTCGAGTTGCGGCAGCGGTCACAATTATAAGCGGCAATAGGGGAAGCTCTGTTCCCTCTCTTCTGCCTACCGAGTGCAGAGTTGCGGCAGCCTCCCCTCACCTACGAGTTGCGGTAGCTTCCTCTCCACTATACGTTACTCTACTCTGCCGTACGAAGCAAAGACTTATATTAGATAAGTCATATTTTGACGAAAAATCAGTTTTTAGTAACAATGAATTTGTCAGAAGAAAACGCGTCTGATTCTAGTATTAAAAAATTTGTATTTCAATTATTTATTGTAAAAAATAATTATAAAAAATCGACGAAAACCCAGAGAATGAGGAAATACTGGAAGTATGCATCCGCACAATTTTTCCTTCACACTTTCCCCAGGCTTAGGACTGGCAGCATCTTTAACCTCTTTACAAAATTTTTTATTGCTGGTGTGTTTAAAAAAATGTGGGCCACGATTGTATGAAAATTTCATTTTTTAACAATTGTTTTACTAAAAAAAAATTGTTAAACTTTTGCAAAATTTGCATAAAATCGTGACAAGTGCTTAATGGTCTAATTATAATTTTTAAATAATTGCCAGCTTGTAAAAGCCATTATATCACAGAAGTGTTGATTATAATTTTTAAATAATTCCAGCTTGTAAAAGCCGTTATATCACAGAAGTGATAGTGTTGTTAATACTCCTAATGCATTGACTCAACGTAAATACTCTTTTTGTACAGTAAAAAATACTACAACAATGAAAAAACGCAACAACCTTTACATAGAGAGTACTCGAGAGTATGATAGAGTAGAGGGACAGGGGAAGCAAGCGCAACTCTGTAGGGCAGTGGGAGGCTGCCGCAACTCGGTAGTCCCTATAACCGCTTAGAAATGGGACCGCTGCCGCAACCCGAGTGCACCCTTATATTTCGCGTTCAATGTTTTCCAGAAATAGGAATTTCTCTATTCTTATAAAGGTAAAATATTTTACTCTTAAATATAGTACAATGTCAGTATAATATTGAGGATACAATATTATGCAATTCAGAATACAGTATACTTATTCATTAGGAGGATTCTCCCTAATATACCCGGTAAAAAGTTTGTTGTACAGCTATCTGTACATTTAATGCATTCTTATATCAAATGAAAATACTCCAATTTTGCAGAAATATATTTCATTGCTTTTTAATCCCTTTTTTAGGAAATGAATGTAACTCATTTGATTACTTTTGAATAACTTTATGAATATGGAAATTTTAATACAATTTATTTCAAATATTGATAGTTTAAAAAATTAGTTTTAATACGATTGAATTTTAAACGCTCTGTGCGAAGTTTTAATGCACTTTAATAATGTTATTTTGTATTACAACTTGCGATCGAACCTGATGTGAACAGAAATGCTTTCACCTGATATCAATTTGATGTTTCTCGATCGTAAAAGACAATATTAAAATAGCAACTGTTGATTAATTAGAAATAATAGAGCCGCACAAGTAGGGTAACCGAATTCTTTTGCTCTAAAAAAATATTTAGCCTTTTTTATAGCAGAAAAAAATAGTTTGTACGACACTTTCATTTCTAATTATTCAACATTTGCTAATTAATCTTGTCTTTGACAAACAAAACGTCTATACACAAATCAGGCAATAGCATTTGTGTTAACAAGCTTGATCAAACTTAATGTGAATTTTATTTTTTGTTTTTAATTTAGCACAATCAAGAAATTATTAATTAATGTTAATATTTATTGAATTTGGCAATAATCTTAGAATCCTAATTAGTTAATTGTCTGTTAACAGACATAAATCTAACGACCCATTACGAGCCGTCACTTGTAGGCAACGTATTTGTTACTGTATGTAAGCACATCAATAGCCGTTTGGATGCAGCTCAGGACTGAAGAGTGAGGGTTCACAAGTTCAATTCTCCTAGCTTCGTTTTTTTTTTTTTTTTTTTTTTTTTTTTTTTTTTTTTTTTTGAGTATAGACATTTTATATAATCTCTAGGAATTTTATAAAATGCCTATAGGCAAAGTATAAAATAAGGATTTTATTATGCACATTGCCTAAAATGGTCAGACATTCTATATATTGCTTGAATTTCATACTTTGCCTGTGACTTATATACCCTAATAGCACCGACTAGGCCGGGAACGTTCCTGGAATGGGCTGCTGGCCCCTTGGGTACGTTCCCTTGGACCGCTCTAATATACCTGACAAATCCGTTCCGGATTTCACTAGGCTAGGAACGTTCCCGCGGAACGTTCATGGAATGTTCCGAGGAACTTTGAATACACATTCAAAAAATCGCAGAACGGGTTGCGGAAAAAGTATGCGGAAAAAGCTGAAAATTTTTTTAATAATATTATTTAATGTTTTTAATATGATTGCTTCTATAGAACAGTGGTCACTAAAATCAACTGCGCAGCTCTAGGTGTGATAGAAAACTACTGCGCAAGATATTAACATTAATTATTTTTCAATGTGTATTTAAAGTTCCTCGGAACATTCCAGGAACGTTCCGAGGAACGTTCCTAGCCTAGTGAAATCCGGAACGTATTTGTCAGGTATATTGGAACGGTCCATGTGAACGTACCCCAGGGACCGGCGGCCCATTCCAGGAACGTTCCCGGCACAGTCGGTGCTATTAGGGTACATAAGATTAAATACGTAAATCTTGCTTGCACTAAGTACACTGAGAAAAAAGGTTTAGTTTTACCAACAATATTTTTTAGTTGACCATTGTTGGTTGTAACAACAATATTTTTATTGGTACAACAAAACAATTTAGTTGGCGTAACACACCAAGTTGTTTGGGACAACCATATTATTTTGTTGTTCTTATTTGGTTGAACTAAACATAATTTAGTTGTGACAACCAAACAGAAATTAATTGTGACATCCAAACATAATTTGGTTGTGACAACCAAACAATTATTAAAAAAAATTTGTGATTAGTTTGTAAGTATGCTGCCGATAATAATATAAATAAAATCTAAATAAAAACCAATACCAGACGGTCGGCCGAACCTGGGTCTGATAGTTGAGCCAACGGTGTCTGTTACTGAACTGTCTAGCTATAATGTTTATTCCATATTGGTCATTCATATCTCTCATGGGCTGGTGGTTAGCCTACTGGACTGGCAGCTGGAAAACCCGGGTTTGAATCTTCATGACTAATGAAATTTTTCTGTTTCAGGTTTTCAATAATATGAAATTTCTACATTCTCATCTGATTTTATTTGTGTAATTAAATTTATAACATGTGAATTATGTAATTATATGTGTTGACCGACCGAAAATTCGCACCTGGGTTAGTTAGCTCCCAATTAAAATTTTTTTTTATGACAACCAAAATTTTTGTTATCCCGAATAAAAAAATATAGTTGTGACAACCAAAAGTTTTTGTTATGACAACAAACAACACTGAACCAAATAATTTAGTTGTCTCAACCAAATAGTTTGGTTGATTAAATAACAACCAAATAATTTGGTTGGCTCAACCAAATTTTCGTTGCTATGACTAAACATTTTTCTCAGTGTACTATTTCGAATTTCAGTTTCCAATAACTACACTGAAAGACTTTTTAGATTAAAATTTACTAAAACCGCGATTTAATTTTAGTAAACTCACTACCATAATGGGGGAAAAAATGTAAAAATGCAAAATGTTTCAATTATTAACACTTTTTGAACAAAAGATGATCTGTTTTTTATCAAAATGTAGTAGTCACTTGTATAAAAAATTCTTCCATCTCCAGGACCGAATTTAGTATCTACTTTCTGCGCCCCGGGCGAAATTTCAATTTTGCCACTCTTTTATAATTAAATGCACAACATAAATATATACGTTGTTAAAAAGCATGTAGAAAGCAGTAACAAACTGTGTATCATTTATACATGAAGCATGTACTTACAAAACCCTGGTTGAGTCCCCTTCAGCTGTGATATGTCCGGGTCCTCATCCGGGTTCGCCCTCCTCCTAAAGTCGGTCCTGAAATGCTTTACACATACAACGAACTTTGCCTCAATACGTGTAACAAAACATAACCCTAAGTACTAGTTCACTTTTATCTACAAAAAACAGATTCCACTTAAAAGAAAATTTATTTGGAGTTTTCTAAAAATTGACTTTATTAATAATACACAAAGTGACATACATTTTAAAATCATTTTTTGTGTCGGGAGTAATATTTAACTCGTAAACACCTATCCTACAAGTGGTAAGGAAATTGTTTCATGGATATAAAAGGCCCTAAGCAGAATGAAACTTTCAGGGGCGGCGAAAGAGGTCCACATCGTGTGTGGAGTTCAGATGATTTTTGAAGGGTGGGGGGGGGGGGGGTAAAGACTCAAGTTTTTGATGTAACTATTACCTTAATCAATTTTATCATTCTTCATAAGACAATTTTTTATTTCATTTATACACTTTTTGCGCAGATTGTAACTATAAGCATTGCTTTTAATAATAGAAAACTTTTAAAAAAATATTAATCTATATTATGGTGTGTGGAAATCCACACACGAAAAAATCTGGTGTGTGGACTACTCCACACTATCCACACAACTGGTGCCGCCCCTGGAAACTTTAATCTTGGAATCGCATATCGTAAGAATGAGACGAAGCAGGACAGAGATATATGTCTGTGCTACTTCCTCTCATTCTTATGATTTAAGATTTTTCATTGTGCTTGGGGCTAAAGAAAAAAATTTACCTGTTACATTAATTGTATATTTGTGTTACGTTATAGTTAAGTATACAGCGATTGTTAATATCTGATGTATTATAGGTTAAAATATATGCGTATTGTAATATAAGTTAAGTAGGTAATTTAGAATTCTTCTTCATTTGTTTGTATAAATGTATTAAATAAGGTAGTAGCATTGAGGTTAGGTTATCTGTCATTTGTCAATTCGTTGCTTACGTCAAAATATTGTTTTTCTCTGCACTTTTTCTTCGTTTCAGTAAAAAATGTTAATCAACTGACTACTAAAAATTAAAAACCCAAGTGCGAAATAATAAAAGATTACACATTTTTCCTCATTATGGTAGTGAGTTTATTAAAATTAAATCGCGGTTTTAGTAATTATTAATATAAAAAGTCTTTCAGTATAAAATACTGAAAAAAGTTTAGTCAACTTGTTACAGAACAAATTAAAAGCTTTCAATGATTTACAAATTCATTAAAATTTCGATAACTCCTTTACATGCAACTACGTTGAATAAACTTAACCAAAAATGTGTACTATCCAAAAGTTATTGACTAGTTCACTAAATTTTAAAGAACTTATTTTTTCCGTCTACGTTTCAATTTTCCATAGCTGAGTTTTAAAGGCAATATCGGTTTTTTTTAAAGATGCACGTATGCACTACTGTACTAGCCAGAGCAGGTGTAGAAGACGTAAAAGACCAGAGATGCTATAGTACCAGTTCATATATATACATTGCGGCGAGATAGTGTGGATGCTGGTCCAGTTAGGTGCTACTTTACGGGCAGTAACTGCCGTCGTAAACATAGCGAACACACGTGAACTCTTGCCAACTAAACCCAGGCCTCCCTTACGATCGAAAAGAGCAATCCTTTCATCCCCTTAGACCGTTTCCGATCTCGTTTTGTTTTAATACGCCACGTACCGAAAGCACTCGCCCGTGAAATCGGTAGGTATGGGTATAGTAAGCGCGAGTTATGTCATCTATCTAACGACACGTTCTGTGTTATTATGCTGTTTTTATTCCCCGTACCATTATCCCCTTTATTCACCATTCAGTGATGTACAAAAATTGAAAAACTAGGACAGGATTTCACAATGAGCACTTATTTATCTGATTTGGGTCACTGTGTGATATAGGATAATCTCTCTAATAACATTTCTCTGATATAAGTCTTAACTCTTGGAAAAGATTATTTCCAAACTTTTTTATATAATTTGTAAACGTGCTTAATGTAAATAAAATTCCTTATTTTCAACAATCACCTTTCTTATACTAATAAGTATAGTAAGGGCAATGAAAAAGTTCTTAGTAAATAGAGGAGAGTCGCCCGTTGTGAGACGGCTACTTTTGTGAGACAGTCGATTTTTTTTAACAGGAAATATAAAAAAGCCGATTGGTTTACATAAAAACATTTCTTTTTATACGAGCTAACTTTTGTGTGTATATCGAAGCGAATATACGTATTGTTTGTTGTTAGATGCCAACACTGTGTGTCAGAATCGACTAAAAAACTTTTTTTCAATAATATGTGCAAAGTACTTTTTTTTAAGTTAATTAATTGGAAAAGCTAAATGCTATGCATTTTTATTTAGTATTTTCCGTATATTTTGTGATGCAATATTGCATTGTTCCAATTTACAAATGGAAATATTTTTTTTTCCTTTCTCAAAAGAGCGCCAATTTCCGGTTGTGAGACACAGCAAGTCACCAGTTGTAAGACGGTGGCGCCGCCCATCAGGGATAATCTATACTTTTAGTTATGCAGCATAAAGCGATCTAGCGATCTGTTTACTGTTTAGTTTAGTTCGTTACGTACATTTGACAGCACGACAATTATTATTTGAAGTATGTGAACATGCGCACAAGTTATTTCACTTGCCTACATTGTGACAGCGATTTCGATGAAGAAAACTGTTAGTCATATTTTAAAGAATAAATATTATTATTTAGTATATAATAACAGTGGTCGACATAAAAAGGATTCTCTTTTGACACAAGAGAAAACCATAGTGAATCATTTAGGATTTTTTCCGTAGATTACGAATCTGTAATTGTCCATCACGTCTCAATTTTGAGAAAAATGAGGTTTAAGTGTCAAAAAATGGCATTTTTGGCAGTTTTCAAACAACTGTAAAAAATTAACACTACGTGATAAATATCTCAAATAGGGCTTAAAAGAAAGCTCGAAGACATTAGTCTTCAAAAGCAAAAACCTATGTGACAATAACAGAAAAATGCAGGGAACTGCTTTTTCCCCCGTGCGCGCAGCAGTTTTCATATGCTCCCGTGATTTGAACCAATCTTTTATATTCGGTTCGATTTTTTAAAATCCTTACAGCTATAACAAAATTTTCACTAGTCTGGTAAGTTCTCGGGGTCGCTGATCACTAATCTGAAGTCAGTTTGTGAAAATCCAAAATGGCGAATCCAATATGGCGAACCAATTTTTAAAAAATTAATGGTTTTTTTAAAAATTTTGTATCTGTGGGTTTTTAAGGCCGCAGATTATGAATCTGAAGTCAGTTTGCAAAAATTCAAAATGGCGAAACCAATATGGCGGACCAATTTTTGGAAAATAATGGTTTTTCATAACATTTTGTTTTTAGGGGTTTTCGAGGTCGCAAATTACAAATCTAAAGCCAGTTTTTCTAAATTAAAATTGCCAGAACTTATGTTGTTTTAACAACTATTTGATTGTTATCTAATTTAATGTTTAACATACATGTTGAATAAGACTTTGAGGAATGACTAAAAATAATAAAATGTTATTAAAAAATTATTTAAAACTTAACTGTGCAAAAACCTTCCCTGATTACTTACATTTAAATCTAATTTATAGTTAATATTATTGAAAAAATAATTTTCACGTGATTTTAGTCGATTTTGTAGAAATTTTACAAGAATTTTGCCAAATTCTTAGTTATTCAAAAAATCATATATATTGAAAATTTCTAATATCCATATTGGATCAGCCCTTTTGAATTTATACATTCTGACTTCAGGTTCGTTATCTGCGGCCGCCAAAAACACCAAAATACAAAATTTTACTAAAAACCATTAACTTTTCAAATATTTGTTCGACATATTGGATCCGCTATTTCAAATTTTCATAAACTGACTTCAGATTTGTAATCATCGTCCTCAAAAAACCCCAGAAACAAAATTCTGGGAGAAACTGTCAGTTATGACGCTTCTATAGTGAACAACACAGAAATTTTTACCAACATTTTCTTTCAATGTGATGCTTTTTTACTAATAGAGGTTTATAAAGGTTTTGTTAATTAAAATTTCATTTTTACGTAATAAGAAATTTCATATCACACAAAAAAAATAAAGTTCCATGGCCTGGGTATGAGACCCATATTTTCCTATGTATTTTAATGCGCTAAATCTGAATCCGTCATCAGAATTGGCCTAGCACGTCTAGGTTTGACCCTAACCTTAAAATCAATAAAATGACACTTTTTGTTATTTAGAATCTGAACCCGACTTAACTTTAATACATGCCTAGGACCAATAGAAAGCTTGATTTATGATCTTTAAAACGTTTTTTTAAAAATTGTTCTACGATGATTTCTCACGAAGTTATGATGTTTTACTTAAAATCATTTTTTCCATTAAACCATAACACATCAATAATTGATGTGTTTTTAACATTTGGAAAAAAGTCATATTTTAAGTAAAACATCATAACTTCGTTAAAAACCATCGTAAAAAAATTTCTAAAAAAGCGTTTTAAAGTTAAGTCGGGTTCAGATTCTAATTAACAAAAAGTGTCATTTTATTGATTTTGAGGTTAGTGTCAAACCTAGACGTGCTAGGCCAATTCTGATAACGGATTCGGATTCAGCGCATCAAAATACATATTAAAATATGGGTCTCATACCCAGGCCAGGGAATTTTATTTTTGTTTAACAAATATAAAAAGTTTTTATTGCTTTAAGCTTGATGAAAAACGTCTGTTATTATTGTTTGTTTTTTAGTTAGGTACTAAAATTTATCATATTTTTCTTAATTTGTATGTAAAAATACACAATTATTCCAAATTTTAGCTCTCTAGCTGAAATAATGGCAAAGTTAAAGAAAAAACTTCTTTTTTCGAAAATTTGCAGTTTCTCTTTGACAACATTATGGTCATCAATCCAGATCATGTTCTCTATATTTTTAGCACAATCTATACTTAAAAATACATTAGGATTAGAACCCTGCGCCGAGGAAAATTTTAACGACGTAATGAGTAAGAAAAACACGTTTTTTTAATGCAAAATTTGAAATATTTTATAACTCAGGCCGTTTAATAACGAATCCGTTAATACTTTTTCAAAATTTAAAATTGCGGATCAAATATGGCGGAAGATTTTTGAAAAAGTAATTAAATTTGCTTGATACTCGATATTAACGGATTCGTAATCAGCGCCGCCAAAAACCCCTATATACTAAGTTTCATAAATTTTGGTAAAAAATTTGAATTTTCGTCCGCCATTTTGAATTTTAAAATATTATATTTAGATTCGAATGCACTAAAGTTTCAAAAATTTCGGAAAACATTTTGTATTATCGTCCGCCATTTTGAATTTTGAAAATTATTAACAGATTCGTAATTTGCGACCCAAAAAATTCTATGTACCAAGTTTCAGTAATTTTAATATAAAACTTAAAGATTGGTCCAACAGATACTAAATTTTTACTTTTTTACAATATCCGCCACTTTGTCGCCGCCATATTGAAATTGATTAAATAACTAAAACATATTTTTAATCTTCCAACAGTTTGTGCCATTTTGTGCCACTTTATTACACATTAAAAAAATATTTTCGGTGAGAAATAATGATTAAACAACAAAAAGTTGGCTATTATTCTGTTTATTTTTTTAAAAAAGCCACCATATTGATTTCGCATATGGATAAAATGAATCTTAGCACGCAATCTTGTAGAGTGACCCCAAAAATGTAAATAAACGATATTTTCATACTTAAAAAAAATGTCTCTACTTGTAGTAATATTCCAAAATAAGGACGACTTTTGTAATTTTAGACCTGAAGTCTATAGTAATGTCGAGATACGAGCCGTCGCTACATTTTGACAATTTTACGTTTTATTCCTTTTCGTTTAATTTACTTATATATTTTAATTGTTTTAATGCGTGAATAATAGGTAATAATAATTATAAATTATTATTTTGTTAATATTACGTTCGATTCCTTTTCGTTTATTTTACTTTTATTTAATTGTTTCAATGTGTGAATAATAAAATAAGAATAAATAATAATAATAATAATAATAGTAAGGCGTGAATATTGATGGAATATTCCCGTAAAAAGAACAGAATATTTCTTGCTATTTAGGATACTCTAAAAATAATTTAATAATTACAATTAAATGGTCTAATGGTACATTCCTTTAATAATTATTAATAATTATTAATTATTATGTTGCAATGAAATATTCTTTCAATACTCTAACGAAATATATTTTATGGAATATAAGAAAACCTGAATTTTAGGAAAGTGAATGAAATATTAGTTGATATTAATTAATATTTAAGGATATTGGTAACTTTTTGCAAGCTGCATAATCGCATAATTTCTTTAATTTGTCTAAAATGAGCGACTATCGTGTTTGTACATCTTCTGCATCTTCCAAAACTTATTTTTCAATCGCATAATTTTGCATAATTGACGTTCATTTGCAACATAATGCTTATATTGCATAATAAACGTATAATTAGGCCAAAACGGTGCTGAATTTAGTTTTCGACTATTGTTTTTTTTAATTTCCCGCATTTAAACAACTCAAAGGTTAAAGGACAAAAGTTTAAAAAAATCTCTTAAGAAACTCTCACAGATTACAGCCAAAAAATTTTTATAAGATCTTATGAAGAACTTATAATTTTTCAACTATGTAAGTTGAAAATGTTTTGTTTTATTAAACTAAATTACTTTATAATAAAATAATAATTTTTCATCTATGTAAAAAGAAAGTCTTATTTTAAGGCAGAAATGCTGTCTTATTTTTAAGACAGCTTTTGCTTATTTTACAGATTTTTCTTTTGCTTTAAATTGTGCGCAAAAAAAAAATTTCAAATTTGCATAAAAACTTAAAGTTCTAATAAATTTAAAAAGGTAAATTTGTAATTATTGTAAATTTATGTTGATTAAGATAGTATTTTTTGCATAAACATTTATATAGGAAGGCTTGCTGACTTTAAGACATGTCTTAACTTAAGATTCTCTTTTTACACTGATGATTGTATAAACAATTATGCATTGTAGGTACATTCTAATAAATGAACTAAATTTCTTTATACAAAAGATAATTTATATAAAATTTTTAATATTTTTTTGTTGTTGAAAAATTTTTTAGTTACATTAAAAATATGATCATGTTATTTATTTATATGTAGGTAATTAATTTTCGAATATTTTTCAAGTTTTCAACATGCTAATTTTTACTGGAAAACTTTTTCATTTTTCTCGAACCTGGAAATAGATCTTTATTATAATATGCATTACACGAAATGCAAGATTGAACCCTTCCCCGCCATGTCGTGCCATGTATCCACACACACATTTACTCGCAGCGAGCCGAATATCGTCGGTGAGTGAGATTTTCGGTTTTCTCTTACTTTTTAACGTTCGGGACCTAGCGATTCGTGTTGTACGACAAACCCTTTCCATGAGTACTTAGTAAGGCAACTGAGTGAGGAAATAGCGGCCGAGGGGAAAGTTACAATATAAAGTAAACGTGGAAAGGGTTTGTCGTACGACACGAATCGGATAGTGTGCAACGGGCCTAAGGCGAACAATTGAACCGACGCACAGTGGGGCAAAAAATGCGGCCGTGGACAAATTGACTTGTAGATTGCAGTTTTTAATATTTTTGAATAAATTTTTTTTTTAAATTAAAGGTAGATAAATTTGTCATCGAACGTTCTTCTCGGAATTTAAAAAAAAATTGTTTATTAACTATTTAATTAACAAATTGAACAAATTTTTTTTTCACTTTTAAAGAGTACTAGTTTCTTAAATTTACAAAAATTTGTTCAAAAATGATTTGTATTACTTAAGAAACTATTAAAAAATAGTTTTAAGCAACAGTGTTTGTTTTAAAAAATTTTTTGATCTTGTTATTAACAAATAAATAAAAAAATAACATTTCAGTCGTTGTCGGTAATGTTTTTAAGATTTGTTTAAAAAATTATGAAATATTCTTTAAAAAGTTAGTATATAATCTATGACTAATTATATAATAACTAGCACCTTATTATACACAGATAATAATATTTTAGAGGATGTTGAAATTAAACTTAACAAATTTATTCGAAAATGGTTAATTATTTTATGAATATTTATTAATTATTTTATAAACAATAAATGGATTTTTAAAAACTAAGCTTTGAAACCTTAAATAATTACAATTTTGTCAAATTAAGATCAAAAGAATTTTAAAAACATTGCCGAAAGCGACTAAAGTGTTTTTCTAAAACACTAAAAACACCAAAACTAAAAATTTTTCAATTTTTCACCTACTCTTACAACCACATACAAACAAAGCTTTTGATTTTAATAGTATGTAATCGATTTTTTTTATTAGAAGTAGGGCATGAATTTTAAAACTTAAGAAAGTTCTAGGAAGTTTAAAAATTATTTAAAAGTTCGTTTTTGAAATCAATCAAGTGCCTATCTGCATTAGCTTTTTTAAAATTATTTTTAATCATAAATTAATAAAATTTGTAAACTTCAAAATTCTTATTTTAAATTTTAATACATTTTTAAAAATCACAAGTTTTGTTATTTCGTGATTCCAAATGTTTAAAAAAAGTTTTAGGAAAATTTAATCTGAAAAACAGATTTTCGAATAAACTGAAAACATGTAATAAGAAATAATGATTAATAAAACATTTAATCAAAATCAAATAAATTGTGTCAAATAAATAAGAAAATTTCAAAAAAATATCATCAAATTCATATGATCACAAAACTAAGAAAATTAGGTGAAAGCAACGAAAAAATAATAAATTAAAAAAAAATATAAGAACGTAAAAAGAAAAAAAAACAATCTATTACAAAAAATGAGAAAATTCTTTTAAATAAAAAATGTCATGGTCATTATTAAAGAAATGATAAAAAATGACAAAAACAACACAATAATAAAACAGTAACATAAAAATATGGTTATAAAAAAGTAGAAACACTTTTCAAAAATTTAAACTATTTACGGAAGTTTGTTTTACATAAAAAAATAAATAAGAAATAACTAAAAAATATATACTACTGCATGTAAAATATCGCAAACCATAAAAAAAACAACAAGTTTTCGGATATATCTTAAAACTTTCAATTTTAATAACAAAACAACAAAATTTTAAGCAACTTTAATCGTTTTTTTCTGTCTCAGTAGGTATTAATTGATGTTCAAAACTTTGAATAATAGTAGAAAAATTACAAAATATTCATTAAATTATTTTCAAAATAATTTTAACGTTTTTCCTAAATCTTTGTCAAGTATCCAAACTCAAAAATTAATAAAATTTCTTATTTTAATTTTTTTTTCTTCCAGAGAAAATCTTATTTTCGCAAGTTCAAAAAATGCTGTAAGGATTTTCGAAGTCTTTTATAATTGGTTTCAAAATAACCTTTGATAAAAATTAAAAATCATAAAATAACAGAAGTTTATAATGTTTTAAGTTTTAAAAAACCACATTCTGACACTTGTAAGACCTGCGACGCATACAAGGCTCAATTACTCCAAGAAAATTTGTCTGATGAAGAAAAACAGGAAATCGAAAATTCGAAGGAACACCATATGTCCTTGATACAGAAAATCACAGATGAATTTAAGAGTGATGTAACGAATGCTTTAGAAGACACTGTCGTTTTGACATTTGACCTCCAGAATTTAATTTAATTTTTATTATTATTTTATTACTTTGCAGTAAAGTATTGTTTTATTTTCATAAATTTGAAACGGATTTTTTATGGTATTAACTTTGTGGAGTAGCCAACGAGATGCAATGCGCGAAATATTTAAAAAATGTACTATGTTAGACTTTTTGGATGGCAATATTATTGTTCATAGGTTATAGGCAAATTAAGAAAATAAAATATTGACAACCTTTATGTCAGTACTCAGTGATTTAAACGAAAACTTAAGTACCAATTGCTTTGACAAACAATATAGAGAAATTATGTAAAGAAAATTATAAATTTGTTTGCTAAATTTAAGTCATTGCTTCTTATTGTTTACCGTAAAATCAGCGTTAGGGAAAAAGTCAGCGATTATTGCAAAGTATTTCAAATTCTTTTTTTTCATTTTTTCTGAGAAAACAAATGCTTTAATTATTGGGGATTTTAAATTGCAATGAGAATAAAGTGAACCAAATTTTACGATACTATGTATTACTTTTTTTTATAAACATAAATGTGCAATAAATATTATTAAAATAAGTAGTAACATTTTAATATTTTGAAAAAAATGCGTAACTTATGTATTTCTTCTTTAAGTGCTTGCCTTCATTTCTCAAAATAAATGAGAAGCAATTTTTTTAAGTGTCAAACATTCATAATGATTCATAAATTTAAGATTTTGTAAATAATTTTGAAAAATTAAAACTTGATTCAGTTGAATTAAAATTTTAAAAAATTGAATTTGTTAATTAATTTTGAAATAATATCATTATAAGTATTAAAGTGGTAATAACAATTTAAAATATATGGGAAGCGTGAAACGGGCAAAAATGAATCTTAAAATGAGTGCGGGCAAAAACGGAATATATCTGTATCCCTTTCTTGCGCGCAGTGAAATCTTATCCCGCTTTTGCTCGCAGCCAAAAGTAATTCGTTTTTCCTCGTAGCGTAAAACTTGTTTCGTTCTTCCGCGCTTACGAAAACTTGACTCACTTTTGCTTGCACTGTTATTTTATACCACTTTTACTTTGAGCCCCTCTATTCATAATTTCTTTTAAAATTATTATAAATTAATTTTTATAAAAGGGTTTCAAATCTGCCAGTGTGTACTATATGAAGCCAATATAAAAAATTAAAGAAAAAATTTCAGTCTTCCAGAAAAAATCCACTGAAATGGCGAAAACAGACATTTTTTGGACATTTGACCTGGAATTACTCAAAATCCTGACGTGAATGGACCATTTTTGACAATAGATTTGTGCTCAGCGCGAAAAATTGTTAAATGCTTACTTTTGAGTTTTAAATCCTAAGAAAAAGAAATCAATTATGACGTATAAAAATAAATAAAATCTAAAATTTAGCTTTTACGAAATAACACCCGTGAACGCCGACACGCCGATAATAGTCTTTTGGCGGTGCGCTGGTGTACGTAGTAAATGATCAGCGGCGTCGGCGTGGCGCGGCGGCGCAGGGTTCTAATTAGGATACAAAATATCAACTTTCTATGTCAAATATTTTAGAAGTGAAGGGGGGGGGGGGGGTGGATCGCCCATTTTAACGCATTTCTGCAAAAAAAAAGTTGTAATTTTCTTGACAACGCTAAGAACATCACCTTGAATCAGGTTCTCTATATTTTTTCTGTAATCGACACGTAAAAATATTTGTGTGTACCAAATTTCAGCTCTCTAGTTCAAATAGTTTGGTCGATAGGGGGGGGGGGGTGTTTTTGGCTATGGACGTCTGAATATATAATAAAAAAATTGTTTTACGAAGATTTACGAAAATGACTGAAAATAACAAATAAGGCTAATATTATATTTACTTGGTGAGAAAGTTCAAAATGATCACTGAAAAAACGATATTCTAATTCTAAGAAACACTTCTTAAATTACTTTTATTGCAAGAATATTTAAAAAGTGTTTCTTAGAATTAGAATATCGTTTTTTCTGTCATGCTATTATATAAATTACAGAAAATTTGATCAAGTATAAACTACCTTTAGAATCGGACCATGTATAAGTGTTCTTAAATTACGAATTCTTTTTTATTGATCCAAGTATATATACTTATATGAAAGATAATTATTCTTGAACTGAATATAATTATTCTTGATCCAGGAGTTTACTTATAACTAATATTGGTCCAAGAATAATTTTTTTAGAACACGCTGGAAAAATACTGTTTTCGGTGCACAATTTCTGTATAAGTGTACCTATATATCAGTAATATAATATGATCGTTCTACTCATAATTTTGACATTTATTTATTTATTTATTTAATGAGATTAAAGTCCCTAGGCTTTAATCCTAGACATTGCCTTAGATTCATTTTTTCAGTGATGGAATCATTATTCTAATCAATCTTGACTTTTCAGTGGTGTAACTAGAAAACTCGGGGCCCTGATGGGAAAAAAATTTTGGAGCCTCTCGGAATCTAAAGCGATATTCAATACTAAAAAAAAAAAAAAAACTTAATCTGTTTCATTTTTGGAGGCCCTGATGTTTCGGTTCCCCAACATCCCCTATTGTTACGCCACTGTGACTTTTATTCCCAAAGTATATTTCTATTATTGGTAAAAAAAATTGTCTTTCAGTGTAGGCTTTAATATAGGGTCATAAACCGAAATATATTATGCAGTAATGTTCACGTAGAATCGATATTGTTAATAATAATTGTATTCGTCGCACATTAAGCTTCCTGCAGCCGCTTCGAAGGATATACGCTCTCAGTGCCACTCTCGAATTATCTCTCGAGTATCTAGTGCCGCATAAATCAGGACCCGTGGATTACGAAGCTAAGGCTGTGGAAGTAATGGGATTATCGTTAGCGCACTGGCCCGCTTGAAACTAGGAAACGTCCCATCGTCCGTCGCTCTGTCATCTGTCCACTCGTGCACTTTATCAACCACCTTGAATTTCATAATTTTCCTATTATTTGTTCCAGTTAAATGTTGGCCTGCTAATTTTTTAATTAATCTTAAGTTCCGCTATTTATTCGCGACTAGAAGTCTATTTAGTCCTAGTTAAACACTTAATGGAAAAAAGATTTTCTTTATTTATTCGTTTAATTACCATGGTATGTTGCAGAGTGTACAGATTTTAATTTTATTAAACAGTTAGTTTGTGAATAAGAAATAAATATTACCGTCAATATATTTCTATTTAAGGGTTTGCAGGAGGCAAATTAATGTAGAACATCGTGTTTTTTCGGAATTTCTTTTATTGTTTCTGAGTGAATAAATATATTGTCATTTTGAGCACACCAGAAAGAAATGTTGGGTAGTAATGCGTTACAAGTAACCGAGTCACTAAAAAAGTTACGTTAATTGTAACTTTTTGGGTTACTTCGTTACTTTTTTTAAAAAGTGACTGTAACGTAACTTTGTTACTATTTTTGCAGTAACTTGTAATTTTAAGTTACTCATATTTTCGTTACTTTCTATATTTTTTTTAGCATAATTTTATAATATAATACAATTCAAGTAGATATTCTTGGCTTGTTCTACCCCACCAAAATCGTTCTGCGCATGCGGGAGCGCGCGAGATTTGAATTGATGAAGATTCAAATGTTTGAGATCTTAGAGATCTACGCATTCATTACAGATTTCGCAATTTATCGCAAGCTAGTATCCTTCAAAATACACGTGTCACAATTTCGGAGGATCTTATGCTTTTGTTTCGACCATCATCCACAAGATTAGTGAGGTAGGTATTTAATATTATAATGTTTTATGTTATCGGAGGAATTTTAAGATTTACGACTTGTGTACGTTTCGTCCCAACTTATTTTCAAAAGTTTATTTCAAACTTACTGCATTTTTACAATACGTTAAAATAAATACTACAATTTCAAGGATCAACTATTTGATGGTACAAATATAACATATGGGCGATTCCATAACAAATTTACAGTCCACATTTTAAATCTGATTGAATTTATTTTTATTTGTTCCTTATAAAAAATTAAAGATATGTTTTTTTTAAGTGGACAAATTTTCGAGTTATGAATTTTAAAAATTTTAGGTTTTTAAAAGTAGATCTATATTCAATTACATATAACTCTGAACCTATTGAATACAGAAAACTTTTTCCAACACATAAAAGGTTGGATTTCTCTTCAACTTTTAAGTAGTGTAAACAAAAAAAAAAAAGATTATATTGAAGTCACAACAATTTTTTGGAGTTTAAACGTGGCCAGTGCAGGACATGGAGATAACAGCAGAGTTAGAAAATTAATTTAAATTAATAATACTTACCATTCCATTCCAAATCTTTTCGTAAAATGTTTTTAACATTTTGAGGTACCTATACGGATAATATGTATTATCGGTTTTATAATAATTAATTGTTCATTACACGCTTAATTATATACGCAGTATAGGAATATACTAGAAAAAAAGCGCGCTCTAAAGCGCACCCCAAATTTTATTATTTCTTAAAATAATGTTTCATTTATGTATAATTATGTGAAATAAAAGAAATACATAATATAATAAAAAAAGAAAATTAATGATAAGAACACATTGCAATAAATTTAAATTGATGTGATCTTTGGTTCATCGTGTATATATCAATTTGCAAATTTTGTTTAATTGAAAATTAATTAAATAAAATAAAGATGAAGAATAAAATGAAGAATATGAGGAATAATTATAAAAAATTATTATATACCTAATACCATTTAAAATGTTGCAGAAATAGAAATAGAATATAGTTATTGTAAGTTTAGACATTATTTTACTGTTGATTGTTTTATATTTTAAGACGTCTGTTTATATAATAATATAATGTAATAATTGATACGAGGTACAGTAAACTTTCATTATATGTTAAAGCGTCTATCCACAAGCCCGGTAAGAGCAGAGGAATAGAAAAGAATTCAGAATCTGAATCCCCTTCAATAGGCGAATTTCCCATTTAGAAAATTCCAATATAGAGATTAAAATGAAAATATGTCTATTCTTCTTAATTCCCATCAGTATTATAATAAATTTGTAAAAAATAAATATGTAATATTACAATAAAAATGCCCATGTATTTTTTACTTTTATTGAATTAGAGTCAATATTAAAAAATCAAAAAGTAATTTTTAAATGACATTTCACAATATTAAAATGTACGTATTTAGATGCCAATGTAACATAACCGAAAAACTTTTTATTCACGAATTTAATTATAGTTAATTAATTTTAGAACCTTGAGGTCAGTTAATTATTACATAAGAAATATAAAGTAAATTCGGAAAAATCTATTAAAAGTACACGACATTCTGTAACTGTCGTTTTATTTTAAATCTTAAAGACTTATAATACCGGCAACATATTATTTAATCTGTGATTGTCAAATCATAACATTTAGAAGCATATTCACGTTTTTGATTTTCCATAAGACAAACGTACTAAACCAAAAATTCCATTGGCTTTTCTGAATATCTATTTCTCTATAAAAAATTAGGATAAGAAAATAATAGATGTTTTATGCTTAAATTTAAAAATTGGTTAAAATAAAATTATGCTCGCTTCCATATAATTCAAAAACACTACGATTAAAGAGAATAATAAAGTTGGAAAAACATATATCAGCAGAGAATTAAAAAGTTGAAATACGTATTGAAGGGAATTAATTTTTTAAATATTCTATTCCCAGTTAGTGTTTTTTAGAAACGGAAAATTCGACTATTCAAAAGAATACAATATTTTGCACTTTCAGGTTAAAACAAAGAAATTACAATTGTTCTCTATTCAATGCTTCTTACCGGGAGGTACATGAATATTATTTTGCATTATAATTTTATGTAATGTGGAATTAACATCTTCATTTAGAATCTCAGCTAAAATATACCGATCAACACTCTCTGCTTTTAATATTTTAGAACCTTCTTCCAATATAACCAATAAATGAATGTGTGGTATAAACCTCGCTTTTGAAATTCAATAACATAAATATAAGACTTTACTTGTTCAAATAGTTTATCATCTACTATAGTTTAGATTAATTTTTTTACTTTTAAATGAAAGACTCTTGCAACCGTGTCAGGTTTATTAGAAGATGACTGATTAAGTAATAAATTTTCTTAAATTTCTTTCCATTTTGAACTACATGTCATTGTAATAAATAAATCTGGTCTACCATGAAAAGCTACAATGGTCGTTGCATCTTGATATTGTTTTAACATGTTACGAGGTGATCCTATAATAATGTTGAAGGCAATATCAACATCTTCCCAAGATGTACATTATTTTCAATTTCTTGATTATGTAAATGATCAATTAATCCTTTTTAAGTTTCACTTCTTAATTTTGTTTGATTATTTTTACAAAAATGTAACCTCACTTTTTTAACTTTGACATAATTATCAACTAACCATTGCTGAAACATTCTTCCACCATATAAAAATTGAGTGAAGGTATGATCTCTTACTCCTATTTTATATGTTATATAAGCAGATCTTGACACAGTTTGATTTCTGGTTGGTTTGTCACTATCAGTACGAATCATATCGATACTATAACCCTTGCTTTCTAGAGGATAAAGTATAGGATATATCCAAGGTTCGACATTTGGATCTAACTGACTAACCAATTGCAATTGTTTAATCGATTTATTATAAATCGTTACATAAGACTCTGGTATTAAACCTTCAGCATTTATATTAAAAATAGCAGCAACATCATCACACCTTTAAAAATTGTACCTTCCTTTATCCAATCCTTTTTTTGAAGTAATCATTAGTTGTAATTCTGGAATTTCTTCATTATTTTTTTTTTTGCTAACGCAGTTTCCATTTCAATAATCTCAGACATAATAAAAAAAGACTTTGTATATGCGTTACAATCTCTCAATAATTTTTCAATACTAAATAATATATCCACATCTAAGTTGTCATGTCTGTTTAATCTATAGCAAATTGCTTCTTCTGGATCAAACAGAAATAACTGATTAAAAGATGGATCATTATCAATTTCAGGAAATAAGCAATTGTTGATTTGATAATAAATTCGACCTTGAATTCTATATCAAAATTGTCCCCTCCTTCTATTATGGAAATTAACTACATTGGCATTTTAAGATGCAAAAGCAAATGAATTATTGTAAAGTTTTATATGATTCCTAAAATGTCCAGATTCTTTATGAGATCCATCTAACAATTTTCTTAATTCATGAGGGTAGTTTTCTGAAGGCAACCATACACCACCATGACTGCAACAATCATTATTAGTTAATTTCTTTTGAAGTATTTCTTTCTCAAAATGTTTAGCCTTGCATCTTCTGCAAAAAAACGACATTTTACCAAGATAATGTTCGTTATAACTTGGAACATGTATGCTATTAATATTTTTTTCTGCATAAGCAAAATCACGAATATCAATGTTGTTTTCATTCGCATACATGACTTCATTTTTTTAACTGTATGTTCCGAAACATCTATTTTTTCCTCATCGATTACGTTTCTTTTTAATTTTAATTTTTTACGTTATTGTTTTTGATATTTTGCGTGACTTTTTTTAATTTTCTCATCACACACTGAGAAAAATGAGTTTGCTACTATATGGATAGCTAATTTTTAGCTGTGGTAGCTAATATTTAGCTGTTTCAGCAAACAAAATCAGCTGTGAAAGCTAATTAATAGTTGTGTTAGCTAAAAAATTAGCTATCCATATAACAGCAATTAAAGTTAGCTAAGGTAAAAAAAAAACTTTCTTTTATAATGACACATTGTATTTTAATTGATTTATAAATATTATAATTTACAGTTCTGATGAGGATGTTATATATTACATCGAAACGCGTCAATAAAATAATAAGGAAAAAATATTATTGACTTTTTAGTTTTTTATAAAAAATGCAAAAAAGCCGTTTAGGCCAAAAAAAAGAGAATTATTCTCACATATAATATAAAGGGCTTGAAAACTTTAAGGTTAAACATTTTCAAACAAATTATAATATTAACTACCTACCTCATAAGTCTCATGGATGGTGGTCGAAACAATAGCATAAGATCCTCTGAAATTGTGACACGTGTATTTTTAAGAATATTTCCTTGCTATAATTTGCGAAATTGCAATCTGTAATCATGATCTCGGATTAAAACGTCTGCGCAGATCTCCATTAATTCAAATCTCACGCATGCGTGAGACTAAAGCACCTGTGACTAAAGCGTCTGCGCAAACCTTTGGCATTTGAATCTCCATCAATTCAAATCTCGCACGCTCACGCGTGCACAGAACGATTTTGGTGGGTTAGAACCGGTCTAGCATATTTAGTAAAACAGATAATTTCCTTAACTTAACTTAACTACAATTTAGATTTCTTTCATAACATATGTTCTAAAAATTGACAAAGCCACTTTATCCTGGACCTCATTAGAACTTAGATAGTTTTAAGGAGGAATCTGAAAAAGCACGAAGGAATAATAAGGAGACCGAACTGTAGTGTTCAGCCCTGTAGAAACTATGCCAAAATTCTGTCTTGGTTCATGTGTTGGAATCAACTTTGATATGAGTAAACCTGAAGTGGCCCCCTAATTTGTAAACATGTAATGAAATTTGACATTAATGTTATACCTATTTCTGTACCACTATATTAGAGATATTTTAGGTATAAATATTTTCTTAAAATTCAAAAATTTAAAAAAGTTATAAACAATTTAGTTTTTATGTAACATTTTTCTTTAAAATTTGTATTTGCGATGCATATTTATGAATTTTAATGAAATTTATATATTTTATATAGAAAAGTATTAACTTTAAAATAAAAAATATCATTTTTTAATAAAAAATTAGTTATTGTTAATAAACAAAAAATTAACATGTTCTGCCCCAGCTAGAAATATTTTTCAAAAATTTATCTAATCTATATAGATTCAAGTTCACTTTACAAAAATAAAAAATTAGTTATGTCTACTTTTCGCGAAACGGCGTTTAATTGTTTATAACGGTGCTCGAAGAATGTCGAGTAAATGACAACGCGTGGCGCGGAGTCGGTCATCCGCCTTTCATAGTATATTTCATATTTAGTTTAAAATAATTCAGATGAAGTTAATAAGTGTATAATGGACTATCTGTCTTCCTTATTTTGTTTATGAAAAATAAACTTCTTTTGTAAAATACAAATATAAATGATAAAAAAATTATCTTATGCGAAATTCCATTACTTTCGTGGTTCTTTCGTAATCCTGTTCGTTACAGTTTTCATATAATATGAATATAATATAATTAAATAAATCATACAGTTCAATAGTAAAATATATTTTATTTAATAAACAATTATTTAACATTTAAATATGGAGACCATTATATTCAGAAAAGGTAGTTTATTCCAAATCTCTTAATTTTTTTGAGCGAGTTTTTACTCCATAAACAGAGAAAATTGATTCATTCTAATCAGAGTGAGAAACCCACTCTAGAAAAGTGAAATCTCATTCTTAATAAATGAATTCTCACTCCAGTTTGAATGGAAATTCACTGCAAAATTAAAGTGAAAGTCCACTTTTTAATTGGAGTGAATTTTCTCTCCAATTCGTTTTAAGTGAATTTTTACTCCAATTTGAGTGGAAATTCACTACAATCAAAAAGTAGACTTTCACTCTGATTTTTGAGTAAATTTCCATTTGAACTAAAGTAAAAATTCATTCTTTAAGAGTGAGATATTAAAATTTTAGAGTGGATTCCTCGTCCTGATTAGAGTGACTCAATTTTTACTGTTCATAGAGTAAAAACTCGCTCTAAAAAATTTAAAGATTAAATCCTTTTTGGAATAAAAGTATTATTTGTAAATATAATGGTCTCCATATTTAAGTGTTAAACAATTATTTAGTAATTAAAATATATTTTACTATCGAAATTTATAATTTATTTAATCTATAATTTTGAAACAGATCTATTTAGCATATTACACCAGATTGTAAAGAATCAATGTTTAAGACATTTTTTATATAATATTCATCAAAAATTGAATCAAGAATTACCTTATGTTTAATCTAAAAATATTTCTGACATATGAAGAAAATTTTCCAAAAGCGCCAGACGGATAATTAAGTTTTTGGTCTTAAAAAGTTTGTAGTAAATGAGGAAACAAGAAACAATAAAAATATCCTATATACAAAACACTTTTAATTAAAATCCTTTTAAGCACATCGTGCAATGTGTACTTGGAAAAAACAGTAAACAAGGAACTAAAGGTCAACTATTGTGCGAAATATTTTTGGAAGATTTAAAAACTGTATCGAACAGGATTACGAAAAAACCACGAAAGTAATGGAATTTCGCATGAGATAATTTTTTTATCATTTATATTTGTATTTAACAATAGAAGTTTATTTTTCATAAACAAAATAAGGAAGACAGATAGGCGCGTCCGTGATTTTATGTGTAATTCACACCCGTACGGGCCTATACCACACATGTCCGCCTACGGTTCCTTCACGGGGATTGATTACGTCAACCAAACGCGGCCTTATGCAGTGCAAGACACCCTGAATTGCAGACGGACTCCTGTTTCCTTTGTGGTCACATTTCGCTAGCCGTTAACCCAGTTACCCCAAGCTCAACTATGTCACTCGAGGCTTTCAGCCTACTAGGATAGGTACTAAGATCGCCGCCGGGTCAGCCTCCCAGGACTCTACACTACCTACCGAATTTCACACTAAGGTAGATTGCCCTTAGTGTGACCCCTCGGTTGGGGGACGGGTCCCTTCCAAACCCTCGCAGTTTGTGCATAACTGCTAAACCGAGTCGAGACATGCAACTCACACTTCGAAACATCAGACACTAACTCCTTAACGCTATACTCTCGTCAGGTTCAAGTGTTCTTCAACATCTTGCTCAAGCATAGAGCTTCCAACCACTGCCACCACGAGTCCGACCTCAAATGACCGGGGGAAGGCATACGCCTTCTTGAGGCACCCCGGTCGCCCATGGTACCATTATACCCAGGTGTGGGTACCTAGGTGAGAAGCCGAATCCACTTCTTTATTTCTAGGATTTTACCAAACAATCTTGCAATGTGCACTTCCCCCGCGGCCCAACAAGGGACGAACGAAGAGAACCATTCGCAAGCCCTTGATCGGGTCCTAACACGGCAAGAGCACACACAACACGTCCATTGACCATTAGCCTATCGATTTCTTCACTTTGACATCAGGCGGCATTTTGGGACGCTAAATTCTTGGTTGGCGGCTGCATAAACAGCAACCAGGATCGTACCCTAAAGACGTTCAGGCCGTTTTCCCAGTATTCCTCCGATACACCGCGCAGAGACGCTCGCTACAGCATGAATTGGAATGCCCAGTTGCTCATCACAGAGACGCCTCAGCGGACTGAGGCTAATCTCGTCACAGATGTCAACAAGTAGCTATGGCGCTTGCTGATTTAGCTGCAGTGTAAAATACAGTGCATTGACCGAGCGGTACCACGAGGAGGTACAGCAAGCACTTTAACATCAGAGGCTATATATTCGCTTGAATGTCCCTATTAGAAATTCGACGGATTTACTCCGCCGGGCATCAACCGCCCAAGGAAGACAGATAGTCCATTATATACATATTAACTTTACCTTAATTATTTTAAACTAAATATGAAATATACTATGAAAGGCGGATGACCGACTCCGCGCCACGCGTTGTCATTTACTCGACATTCTTCGAGCACCGTTATAAACAATTAAACGCCGTTTCGCCAAAAGTAGACATAACTATTTTTTTATTTTTGTAAAGTGAACTTAAACCTATATAGATTAGATACATTTTTGAAAAATATTTCTAGCTAGAGCAGAACATGTTAATTTTTTGTTTATTAACAATAACTAATTTTTTATTAAAAAATGATATTTTTTGAACTAGATATTTTTTATTTTGAAGTTTATACTTTTCTGTATAAAATATATAAATTTCATTAAAATTCATAAATATGCATCGCAAATACAAATTTTGAAGAAAAATGTTACATAAAAACTAAATTGTTTATAACTTTTTTGATTTTTGAATTTTCAAAAAATATTTATACCTAAAATATCTCTAATATAGTGGTACAGAAATAGGTATAACATTAATGTCAAATTTCATTACATGTTTACAAATTAGGGGGCCACTTCAGGATGCTTTACTCATATGAATAAGCGTGCGCGGCGCACTGTTGTTATCTTCGTTGCTCCCAAAAGTAAAATGAGAGAGAAAACTATTATGGCGGGAATCGGAACATCAATTGATATTTGAGGTTATGTTTATTAATGTAAACAAGTATCAATATATCGATATATCGATAGTAAGTGCGTACTGTGCATGCGTACTCATATCAGAGTTAATTTTAACACGGTGAACCAAGACAGAATTTTGGCACGTAAAAATCAGCGAGTGCAGTCTCCTTCTTATTCCTTCGTAGGACAAACAATCGGAACAAAAATTAGTCCAAATGAATAATTTTGATTTTTGATATAGGAGACACATAAGTTAATGTAATTTTTTTAGGGGAAGTGTAGACACTTGTATTTTTTTACAAAATGAACCGTTAACCTATTTGAAGTTGTAGTAGGTAATAAGTTAAAGCTTTATATATTCGGAAAATTATACTTACATAGCAGGTATCAATTACATTATTTTTACATAAAGTATTTGAAAGAAAACAAAAAATTATACGTTCCATTAAACGAACCTGAAAGGTTAGTCAACATTGTTTTATAATGTCAGATATAATCTTAAATAACTTTGTTGACTAACCTTTCAGGTTCATTTAATCGAACATATAATTTTTTGTTTTCTTTGAAATACTTTACGTAGAAATAATGTAATTGATACCTGCTATTTATAAGTACCCTGAAAAACTTTTAATTGCATTTTTTTGCTATTTTCAATTTACATATTTGTAATAGAACGTAAGAATTTAAGGATAATCGAAGTACGATCATAATAGTTCTTTTAAAAAAAATATTACTGCAAGTACGAGTTACACCCGTACCAAAACCTAGGGTTCCGTACACATACGAATCAAATATATTTTTTTTATTAACAAACATTAAGCTGCAATTTAGTGCAATCCATTTTCAAAGAAAAACTGCAAAGTTTGAGCTAGAGGGCTAAAATTTGGTACATTTGTATATTTTTACGTACAGATTATGAAAAATAATTAAAACGTTCAGATTATGAAAAAACTTCTAACTTAAGTACATGAAACATTTGCTTAAGGGAACAGGTTTGTATTTCATATTTAAAAATCAAGAAATTTTTTTTTAGAGGAGGCACTGAAATTTTTATTGTATTTCAGGGCTCATAACAGCATTGAAAATAGGTTCTGTGACAGCCTTGATCAACCCTTGTATAAGATTAAAAAAAAAAATTTTCTTTACAATTTTTCAATTTTTTTGAAAAAAAAGTTATAACAATATTCAATCACGTATTATATCTTTATTTTAGACTCTGAGTATACAAATAAAAATTTTATTCGTTTGAGGGTTACTGCAGGACATTTAGGGTGAATTTTAGCATAGGGCTTTTTCTTTTTGTGACTTCATAATATTCAATTGTAATTCTAAATATAATTTTTTCATAATCTGAATGCAAAAATATACGAGTGTACCAAATTTTAACCTTCTAGCTCAAATAATGACAAAGTTAGAGGAAAAAAACTTTTTTTTTTCGAAAATTTGTAGTTTCTCCTTGATAACGCTATTGCCATCAATCCAGATCATGTTCTCTATATTTTTCGTGCAATCTACCCGTGAAAATACATATGTATACAAAATTTCAGACCTCTATGTCAAATAGTTTAAAAGTTAAAGGGGGGCGAGGGGGAATGGTCCCTTTTCAATGCATTTTTGTAAAAAAAAGTTGTTATTTCCTTGACAACGCTATGAACATCACCTTGAATCATGTCATCTATATTTTTCGTGCAATTTACACGTGAAAATACATAAGTGTACCAAATTTCAGCCCTCTAGGTCAAATAGTTTAGAAGTTAAGGTAGTCCAGTCAACAGGTACTTTTCGACGGTAATAACTCGGAAGGCCGATGTTTTTGGCTTAAACCCTTTATTTTGGCATACAATTAAAGACCCTAAGTTTTCGGCAGGCGTGGCAACCGGGAACCCGTGTAAATTTTTCAAAAAAGATGCAAAAAATCGCGTTTTCTGAAATTGTAGGTTTTCTGTTTTTCAAAAAATAATGCCGAACTTTTTTTTACTTAATCGGATGGAAAAATATTGTACATAAAATTTGTATTAGACTATATTAGCTTTAAATTTCCCTTTAGAAAATTAAATTCGGCCCACTAGTTACCGAGCAATGACCTCCTAAAGTATACCAGTTTTCACGTCTTTCGCATAGTTGCAAAGTTTTTAGATCGGATCGATTGTTTTTGTATTTTATTATTGTTAAGTACATAATACAAATTTGTTTCTATAAATTTTTGCATTATTTGAAAAATTCAAAATGGCGGATCCAATATAGCAGACGATATTTTTTAAAAATTGGCTATTTTTCGTGACACTTGGTATCTAAGAGTTTTTGGGGTCGCTGATTACGAATTTTGAATCCGATTTTAAAAATTCAAAATGTCGGATATAATATGGCGGACGATATTTAAAATTTTGTTAATTTTCAAGGTGCATCCAATATGTCAGACAATATTTTTTAAAAATTCGATGATTTTCATAAGACATTGAATCTTTGGGCTTCTAGGGTCGCTCATTACGAATCCATAGTTACATTTTAAAAATCCAAAATGGTGGATCCAATATGGCGGACGATATTTCTTAAAAATTGGTTTATTTTAGTGAAACTTGGTATCTAGGAGATTTTGGGGTCGTTGATTACGAATTTGTAATTAGATTTTAAAAATTCAATATGGCCGATCCAGTATGGCGAACGATATTTTTTAAACCTTCGCTAATTTTGTGAGACTTGGTATCTAGGAGTTTTTGAGGTCGCTGATTACGAATTCCCAGTCAGATTTTACAAATTCTAAGTTGCTGATTCAACATTGCAGACGATATTTTTTTTTTGTGAGACTCTGCATCTAAGTGTTTTTGTTGTCACTGGTTACGCATTTTGACACATAGTCACTCTTTTGTTTAACTTCAACCTAATTTAATAACATAAAGAATTGGAAAATAATAAAAAATTCTGATACTTGAGATATATTCGAGAAATTATAAAGTCTAATTTTAAAACAGGTAAATTTTTTATGTAAAAAAATATCAAGTTTGTGACCAATTAATTATTTTACAATAATATGTAAAATTCGTAAATTTGACAGAAGAGGATAAAAGAGGAAAATCCTCTCAAATAGATAAAGGGATACTTTATAGTGACCATATAGAAGAGGTAAAATTGTATCAAAATGAGAGGAATCCGTTACAATTAAGAATTTTTTTTTTCGGTGTACCACTTTTAAGATAGAGAATACCTGTAATTATACAAATATCAAAGACGAACTTGCATCTGTAACTCTCACCTGTCAAACAAATACTGCCATCTTTCTTTTTACTGCGCGCGCACCCTATGTTTCTAACACACGTATTATAATTCTTGTAATTCTTTATTTTCATCTCTCTAATATAAGATATAATAAGATCTCGTGATGTGCTGTTGACACGTTTTAAACATTTTTTAATGAAACTACATAATACTTAAAAATTTTGCATTTTTAACTTCATGTATTTTCTATTCTGTACGGCCAATAAAGTTCACTTTTTTTTAAGCATTTGTTTTATTTAAATGTCCAACTTAGTGGAATTATTTAAAAAACTAACGATTTGTTTTCATATAAATGATTATTATAAGAGATATTAATTACATGCATTTAACGCTAGTGCATGTGAAAGATATGAACTTTGAATTTATATTTTGAAGTACATTATACACTCAGTGGCGTGCGTACGGGGGTTTCCAGGGTGTCCCAGGACACCCTAAATGAATCCAAAATGCTGTATTGGGCCGCTGGTATAAGATTATTTTTTGGCCACTTGAGGCCTCGAACAAAATATATAGGACACACGAAACAATTTTTTTTGTATAAAAGACCGCGCGAACAAACTATATTAGGGGTTTCAGTCGGCCGGGACACCCCAAATCAAAAAGTCTGCGCACGCCACTGATTATACACTGATTCTCAGTGTATAATTTTCCGATTATATAAAGCTTTAACCTAATATTATAATTCTGTATATTACGTAAATTAAAAAAATACGTAATTATTTTATCATTTATTACAGTATTTATACATTAAATTAACTTTGGTATACAAAAAACCATTATTTTTACAGTAAAACTCAATTTTTTTCAAATCGGCCACGTAAAAGGATTTTAAAACCTACAATGTTTGTTTTTCATTTAAGAATCATAATCAAAAAGAATTTTTTAATTGCCAAGTAATCTTTATTTAAACTTCCTTCTTGCGCACCGTGCTATTCTTCATGAATTTAAATGATTATTAAGTAAGTTTTATACAGTTTTAAAAGGCTGATTATAAGGTTTAAATTAAAAAAAAGTTGTTTGATTCCGATCAAAAATCTTGATGTTTTGAGGTATTACGTACGTGAATCTACCTGAAAACGATTTTTTGGCTCTAAATAAAGATTTTGAGTGCGTATCAAAGATTTAATTTACACCGTTCTTTTCAGTTTTTTATTACTTACAACTTCCAATAGGTTCGATAAGAAGTTTTTTTCTTGTTTAAATTTGGTAACACAGTGTAATTAGTTATTTTTGACTAATTCAAACATAGAGAGTATAATTTTATTTACTTTTCAGTTTTAAAGCACAGCAAAGCCTGGATACAATCATGTAAATTAAATTGAATTTTATATAATAATATAATATTATAATATTATTTTATTTTATGAACGAAAAGCAAAAAGAAATTAAGGCTGACAAACTAAAAGCACATTTAAAAATGTATTAACAAATGAAACGTAAATTTTTATTGAAAGTTAAACTTCTAATAATTTAAATTTGACATAATAAATTTTTTTCCAATGAAATATGAATTCATTTATCGAAAAATATTTTTAAAGAAACTTTTTCTAGATTTTTGAGGAAACATTGTTATAAAAAGTGGAGTTTATTTTGATCTTTTCTGTTTTACTAAAAAAATTTTGGATACTTCTGTCTATTTTATTTGCTACTCACAAGTGATGACAAGTTATTCCTCTTTGCCATAAACTAGATAGAATCTTGAATCTTGTTTTTCCCAAATCTCGCAAACAGGTCGTGGGTCAGAAAACAAACCGAGTAAATATTTGTGAGTGCAAGGTTTGGAAATAATCGTTACTAGGAATTGAGTGATACGTGGAATTACACCTTTCGTATTATATAATTATAGTCAGCAAAAAAAAGAGGCAATTATTTTGAGAGTGACAGAAATTTTATAAAAAGGACACCAACCCTCTTGATACGAAGCGAGAAAATTGTCTACATGCATAAAGATAGTGTGACAAGGGAACGAAACGAGTAGAAACAGGACAAGAGTGTGCCAGATAGAGTGAGAAAGGGATAGACGGTCGAAAGTACCGGAGATCGAGCGGAAGCTGGCTCTCTGTCTGCTTGAAGATTCTTGCAAAGGACGCAGAGTACGTCACTGACAGCCGAGCTGCTGGAGGTGCTCCCGGCAGTTTACGGTTCGTGGGCTGGCCATAACTAGGCGCAGACAATTCATAAAGCAACTATAAGGGGTGGTTTTGGAGACGAGCGTTAGAAGAAGGTGAAAAAGAGAGAAAATAAAAGATATTCTCGGTTGGGAAAACCTGAGAGGCCACAACAGTAAATGCTGCCAGCTTCACCGCCAAAGTGCTCTCTAAATTATTCTTTCAAGCATCATGCGCTCTGAGATAACAAAAGTTAGTAACTAAGCCCCATTTGCGCCTCATCTCTGGTACCTAGATACGCTTCTTATTCATTTGAAAAACTGAATTTTTATTGACATCCTTTGAAGTGTTACACTGAGAAAATTAACCTCTGACCAAGTTGTACAAATAGCTCTGTTAAAAGGAACGTATTTAAAAATATAAGATATAGTTAAAAGGAAATAAATAATAATACTTGCTGTCACAATCGAGTTGAGATTCACAAAATGTAAGCAACCTTTGCTTGTTTGAAAACAAACTTGCAGATGATCAAAATTATCCTCTTTGAATGTCCACACGGAAAAAAATGAATTGTCTGCAGTGTCAAACTGATGTTTGCTGTTGAATCTAACAAAATTAGTAACCACAGCAAATTATTTGCTTTATAAAAATGAACAAAGTTTGCTGTGATAAACAATATTAGCCAAATTTTTTAAAATGTACTCTCGCTGCAAACTTTTTTGCTCTCACGTAAAATTTGTTCGCTGTTCCTATATTGCAAACATATTTTGACGTGGCAGCAAATACTTTGCTGACATAAAAAACTTCTTCTATTTGTGCACGGTAACCAAGTATGTTCGCGCTTTTCAGGTGCTATTCTAACAGCCTCACTCGGTAAATTTCATCTGAAAATTGGTTATATTTAGATATTTAATTTTCTCAGTATAGCCTGCTAGCTCTGTATTATTTCCTATTTATAAAACCAAAAATTCGTGTTTTTAAATAGTGAAGTTATTACTTAATTTTTTTAAAAACAATTATTTAAATAATATTATTGTATATTATAGATTGAAATGTCTTGCTGAAGCTTCAACTCGATTCAGTACAGATGTCGGAATTATTTTTCGCGCTGACTTATTTTTCATGGGATTCATGTACTGCCCTCTTCTGTAATTTTTTTATTTCTCTATCTCCCTAAACATGAGCAGTAATAGGTTAATCTATAAGGTCGATTTAATATTTGTTATCACAATTTGTGATAGGTTGGTGGTTAGCTCTACTAGACTTGCAGCTGGACGGATTAGGATTCGATTCTTCGTGACTGCAAACATTTTTCTGTTTCAGGTTCTCATTAGATGTAAACAAATCAAATTTAAACTATTAATATTTATGTAATTGAATTTATAAACTGAATTAAGTAATACCTAATATGTAGGTTCTTTAATTACTGATGAAATTTAGTTAAAGGTAGTTATCTAGTTCTGTAGAGCAAAACGAATCATTTATTGAATAATACACTGAGAAAATAAGCCTTTAGCCAATTTCTAGGTTAAGGGACTCTGAACAAAACACACAAGACACCAGCTATCACAACCAAACTTCAAGGCTAACAGTAGCATTTATCTGCTAATAATAAACAAAGAGCTTTGCAGGTGCTATATTAACAACCTCTCTCTGCTAAATTTAAACATAAAATGGTTATATTTAGTCAACTTATTTTCTCAGTGTAACAATAACAAAAATAATAATTGAGTAATTAATTAGTTTATAAACCAATTAGAGTTATAAAAGCAGCTTCTTATTATATTTCATTAAAATGTCAAGAATAATATGATATAAAAATTCAAAATGTCACTACTTTTAAGAGAGAGAGAGAGAGAGAGAGTGGGTTAAAAAACACGAGTCAATTAAAATTACGATTTCTTGATGGAAATGTAAGATAGAGACTTAAAACTTAGAAATTTGGAAAGCTTATATAAAATTCTGCATTAATTACTTTATTCATAATTTTTTTTTTTAAATTTAGTAATGATTATTTTGCTTAATAAATTCAAAACAAAACATCTCGAATTTTTCATTTATCAAATAGATGTCTTAAACTGAGACGCTTTTGGTGTCTAAGACGCGAAAATTGTCTTAAAAAAAGACATATTTGCCGTCTAAGACACCAAAAGTGTCTCAGTTTAAGACACCTGTTTTTGCAGTGTATAGGGGTCGCGCGTTCGAGACCTCTCAGCGTCATATATTTTAATTTATAAGTTGTGCGTTAGAATTCAGATGTATATGTTATATGTATAAAAATAATGTAGAAATGTTATAAAATAGTATAAATAATAAATATAAAATATGATAAATAAATACAAAGATTCCATACAACTGATAGGATGTTGCTAGTTAATGAGAATTAATATTTATTTTGATTCATTATTTTTATCTCTCAAAAGTATGGTGTTATTGCTTCAAAGTCAGATACTTTAGGGGCAACATTATATGGGAAAATCCACAGAACCGGTCGATTTTCACTTATAGAAATAAAAATTTTCAAATTACGAGCACACCTTTCATTTATGTTTTATTTTATTTGAAAAGTATTTAAGAACAATTACCTTCTTGCGTGATCCATTTTATTTTAATGCCGTTCGAGTTAAAAGCCAAAAACGAAAATACCTATGTAATCTTTGTTCAGAAAATCTTAATGAAAAATGTGTACTTCTTTCTTTTGTTTTTTGCATATATATTTGTAATATTTACAAAACATTTTTAATAATAAAATATGATAAAATACAATTATTTATATACAATTCATATTTACAATTAACATAATAATTAATAAATTATAATTTTATTTTAGCATTTATTTTTTTATTTTGCAAATTAAATTATCTGAATCAATAAAGAGACATTATTGAGATTGATTTTGATACAAGTTTGAAAATAAAACAAATGAATGGTTATTTCATTTGTCATATTTATAAATACCTTCATTCAGTTAAATTTCTTTTAATTTTAGTTTTATTTTTAACTTTTAGACTTTATAAACTGAAAATAGAATTTGGCGTTTGTATATAAAAATTATAATAATGTCTTTAAATAATCATACATGTTTTCAATCCATTATATTTTAATTTGTAGTTGTGCTCCTGAAAAAAGGCTAAGTTTTGAATCGTTCACGATCAAACATAGAGTGTTAATTTTTGTAATATTTTCTTTAATTCTAATCGCACACTGTTCTATTATACCTAGATTTGTTCATCTGCTAAAAAACAACAAGTACCAATTTGAAAAATTCAAATCGATTAATCGCCGTAAAAAATATTTATAAAAATTTTATTATTTTAAAGTAATGAGTAACGCTACTTTCAGCGACTACCATTTCTTTTTAATTAAGGGCACATATTTTTTTCTGCCTTCAATAAATTCTACACTAAGTAAAGTATAATTCACCATCGATTGGAATTGTTTCGATCTATGCCGAACAAGTTATACCCATAAGAATTAAAATTGATACCTAGAATAACACGACAAATTTGAATTTTTAAGTAACTTAACTTTATTTTATTTTTTATATAAGACGAAAAGGTTTGCATTTACTCAATTTTCTTAATTTAATTGGTTATCAGGGATACTATAAATTGGTAGAAATTTGAAGAAGATTAATATGATACTTCTAAAATAGAAAAATCTGTGAGTAACATGAAATCGACCGGTTTTGTGGATTCGCCCATATACTATTCTTCTGTAGAAATGACTTTTTGATACAATAGAACTTATTTTATTAAATTTACAGCATTTACATATATTTCAAAACAATGTGCTGATAATGCAATCATTAAAAGCAGTGCTTTAGATTTAATAGCATGTGCTAATGGCAGCCCGCAATGACACTATTGAATGAATCAAAGACAGATGTCATTGATTCAATAGTATATTTTTCTCAGTGTATCATTAAAATAATTTACTGCTTCATTTAAATTTACTTGCAAAAGTTTTGAGAACAATATGAGTTTAGATCGAATTAGTCTTTATCTTATCATGCACGCAATATTTTGCCCTATAAATTTATTTAAACTTTGACTGTGAATACTTGGTCATTTCTTAATTCCACTCTCTAAATCTTAATAAATGAAAACTCGTCCTTTCATTCCAAAGTGTATATACACTTTCAATAAGTGAATATTCGCTTATGCGTATGTTCATATATACTTTATTGGAATGAGAAGACAATTTATAGAGGGAGCAGAATGCTTTTGTAAATTGTTCAACTTTGTGCCTATGGTCCAAAATTAAAAGCGGGAAAGTTATATGCATGACCCACTATTCGATTAACTTTACACTTAATTTCTTGCATTGATTTTTATACGATTGAAGTTAATCGGATAGTGGATTATGCATAATTTTTTATTATTTTTCCACCTAGGTTAGCACTGCCTAATGGACCCAGTTCCTTTTGTTATAGTGTTTCATTAATTTCTCTCTATAGCTTTTTGAAGCGCTTTTCGAATTTTTTGCTTTACTAGTTCAGACTTACTATTTAAATTGGTGATAGACTCTTTTAACTTGTTCAAAAATATATCGAAGCCAACTATAACGTAAGGTAAGGTTACATAATTATTTCCACTCAGAATTATTGATAGTACATGATTTGGTTTGGTTTTTGGCCTCATATCCCTTTCGGTCAAATAGCCATAACTTTTAGTACTTGAATGAATCGTAAGTATTTATTATCTTTTTGACGAATTAGACATTTTTGAGAATCTATGGACAAATGCTTTAAGTAATTAATTTTATTGCAGAGTAGGATAATACCCTCTTGCATTTTGAATTCTAAGCTGATCGTATCTGACGTAGATTTCCATCTGATAGAAATATTTACATTTGATGCAGGTTTTAACTATGGGGGCTACGGGCATGGAAAATTTGGGACTCCCCCCTCCCCGAAAAAAATTTCTGACTACGGGCCTGGTTTGGTGAAAGAATTTTGATGTTGCATGCACAAAAATATTCCAACTTTTTCGTCCACTGTTTTGACATTTTTAGAAATTGGAAAAGTTTACGTAATTTTGCAATTGGTGTGTTGTCAAAAGAACCCTCCCCCCTGCACGGAGAAAAAAGATTAGCTACTTTAGCTAACTCTCTAAATCTCAATAAGTAAATATTCACTTATTTAAATTTAGAGAGAAAATTTAGGTACCTTAACTAACTTCAATTGCCATTATATGGATAGCAGTTTTTGAAAGCTAACACAACCAATAGTTAGCTTTCACAGCTTCTTTACTTGCTATCACAGCTGATTATTAGCTACCATAGCTAAAAATTAGCTATCCATATAAAAGCTAACTCATTTTTCTCAGTGTGCATTTTTTAAAAAATGTTTGCATGTATTTTTACAGTTAAATTTTAAGGCATTACGAGTTTAAGGGCTTTGTATGAAGTTTTTGTACAAATAGCTGCTTCGCTTTGATCTGGCTGTTTGTACGAAATTTCTGTACGAATAGCCACGGCCTTTAAATTGTTGTTGGAAATCTTTTGTCAGCACTCATTTCCCTTTATTCTACCCTATTTTGAATAACATTGTTTTGGGCATAATTGCGAAATAAATACATTTTTTTGAAAAATAGGAAACTGCTCTTTCTATATATGGGGGAGGTGGGGGCAAGGCGGGGTATCTAAGGTTTGGAGCTCAATAAAACTAATATTATCGATTCAAAAATATTTTATTTATTACTATAATAATCTTTGGTAATCAGTCTTCCATGAAAAAGTCTTATTTGAAACATTTGTTACTTAATTAAATATAGAATTAAGAGTAAGTAAAAAAATTCAAATTTTCATTTTAAAAACGTTAGGGTAAGATTGGGTACCCCCTAGGGGCAAAATAGGGTAGTATAAAAATCAACTTACTTTTGTCTACAAATTTCTCAAGTACCTTTATTGATTTTATAAAATAAACTTAAAAAACCAGTTTAATGCGTAATTTTAATTCTCTCATGTAAAATTAATTTACAAAGCTAACCTCAAAAAACAATAACTTTTATAATAAAAATAAACAAGTGGTTACCTGCTCCTGTATTTGAAATGTATTATTTACATAACAGAGCGTTATAAATAGTGTGTAAAATCACCAAAAGAAGAATTTTTTTTAGAAAATAGAAAAATGATTGGTTTTCAGTACCTTATCCTGCCCTCACTTCCTATACCCCGTCTTGCCCCCACATACAGAATTTCATTAAAAAGTTAATTTTTAAAAATTGAGTTTCGACACGGAAATTAACAAGTGCTTAACTTCAAGTGTAATTATTGTTGAACATGAAAAAAATTATATAGTATATAAAATGTTGTTATTAAAATACCAAACACGTTCTAAATAAAATGCAAAAATGACAAGAAAATCGTCAAAAACAGTTTTTTTCATGTAACAAATAAAAAACTCAGTTTCATCAATCAGTGACTTGGCCAATCAAAAAGTAGTGTAACAGGGGGTGTATTATACAAAAAATGATCAAGATTGGTTAATTAGTTTCTTAATTAAGGCAGGTACCCCGTCTTGCCCTTACCACCTCTATAAGATATAGATTGTTGGCGCTAGCAATAAAATCTTGCAAGTGGTTTATTTTCTCGGGACTTACTCTCATAAAAGGAACTTAGGCTGTATTGCAACGTGAATCGAATTTTTAGCTTAGAGGAAGCTGAGATACTTGCACTATTCTCCTGGGAGGATGTACTCCATTCAGCTTGTAATCGCGAAATTTATGGAAACTCAATAACATTGTTTCTATCTCGAAGGTTCACTTATTTTATTTAACAAATAATTTAATACTCAAAATCCCTTGACTATAGAAATAAAAGATTTTATTTAAAACAACACTATAAATAGTCATAATTTAAGCAGGATTAATAGTGGAAATTAATAATTTAATAATCGTTTAAGTAGGAATTAGTAACAAAAATATCTAGATAAATAACACTAAACTGCATGAGTGGCAGTAAGTAGATTGATTTCAAAATTAAAAGCAGCCAATAATTGATAACCATTGAAGGAGCACTGTTGGATTTTAAAATAGTGCGCATTATTTATCTAAGCGAATTCACATGACGACCCTAATACACTAAAAAAAAAAGGTTTCCAAAAAACAGGTATAAACTAGCTTATAGTTGTTTGTGATAGGGGCGACTGGGGCAAAGGTGCTAACTAGAGTAAAGATAATAATCAAAATATCTTCATTATTTATTAATTTTAAAAACTTTCTTCTGCATACAAATCTTTCATTTTATTGAAAATCATTTATTTTTTAATAAAAAACTGTTTTCTTTTCACTCTGGTCGAAAGTATAAACATTCGGCTTCGATTTCAAATCAGAAAGCTAAAGATTTGCGCCTTGTTGGATGCACATGTGCGCCCCCTAGAACAGCGGGATAGAAACGTTGCATTTCATAAATTCATAACTTCCGTAATTTCCATCCCATAAGAAAATTAAACAATGCGTAAGTATTTTCCTTTTTTTTCATATAAAAACAGAAAAAAAGTATTCCATTGATAAAAAAAGTTTAAATGATATCTCACTTAGTATGCGAATATTAGGACTTGAACAAAAATTGATACTAAAAAATTAATGGTTGTAAGAAATAACTATTCACAAATCGATAAATATATTTTGATACTCTGAATAGAGAACACGGAAATCAAACTAAACACAAGTACTATTTTGTTTTGTCTTCTACCATATAATCAAAATTGGAACTTCAAGTCATTTCGTTTTTGTTAATTCTATCTATTATTAATAGTTTTTTCTTCATCCCCTATCCGAAAGTACGCTCTTTCTGGCGAAATTTCGCTCCAGGAACAGCGACTTTTGTGGCCTGCTCGAGCTCTCGTGCGCTCTGATTGGCTACGAGATTTTGTGGCTCGGTATCATTGCAAACTTCATCAAGGCGCATATGTTGCGATTTTTGACAGGAATTGTGTGCAGCTTATTAATCGAGCAATATTCACAAAAAAAGGATTTAAAAAATTGTTTATTCTTAATCATAACTTCTCAGGTAAGTATCATATCAGTCACATATAACTTGAAATAACTAAAAATATATTGTAAATCATCTGTCACAAAGAAACAAAACAATAACGAATTGTCTCTGATGTTTTGACAAATTATATACTGAAAAGGTTGTGCCTATTAAAATAAAAATAAATAAAAATTGTAAACGACTGACATGATACTTACTTTATTTTATGTTTTTACTTTTGTTGATGCCCGCACCGACCCCCAAAAACCTCGGCTTCGCCTCGGTTTTGCAAAAGTTGGGCTGGCAGTCCGAATTTCCATACAACCATTCAGCTGATCGAGGAACATTTTGCGAGACGCTATATGCAAGGTGGACAGTAGAACGCGCTGAAGTAGGCAACAAAAGTAAGAATAGTAAACAAATATGGTTGACAACAAGCTAGCAGCCGTAGTCCACTGAATATTTTCTGTACTTTTTGAACGTACTTTCCATTGGGGTCGAATATAATATACTATTTTTTGTTCATAGTATAGACTATAGAAAACCTATTTTTTAGTTTTCTCAGTTCAACTCAGTAAATATTAGAAATTTCGAAAAATGGCTAAAATATAGATGGTAGTATTCTTATAAAAACACACACTTTAAATCTTACACAATTTTTCGGTATCTTTAACTGTTTTCAAGGTAATCGCTAATGAATATATGAAAGCTTGAAAATGAATAAATTAGTATAATAGAATATGGTAGCATATTTTCAGAATTTCAAAAAGATGTACTGAACAAAAGATGTAGGTTTCATAGGAGTACATATTTTATGTTCTATATGTTTTCTCAGAAAAGTTGCTAATTCTTGTTAAAAATGCAAGACCCCAATAAAAGCAACAAATGCTTAGATGAATTTGAATAACAGACAAACACTTCTTATAGTACGTAACCTCTTTTCCCCTACAATTGTATAAAAATACGTTTTACTTTTTATGGTACCCGAACCCCTCTGTACGTGATTCGTACTTTTTACGTACGGTTTCCGTCATAAAATTCGAGTAGTCGATAATTTTCTTTATTATTTTTGTAAGCAGCGCATCAAAATACATAAGTATATGTAGTTTCATCCAAATCCGCGAGTTGACCTATTCGGAACTTTATCCAAATTTTTAAGTCAGTTTTACACTTTTCTTAAAATTAGCCTTTAGTCTCTTTAATTAAAATTATAAATGTTTGCAATTATATTTTCTTTTATTCATTTTTAGTTTTATATGTAAGAAAAATGGTAAATGATAATTTTCTTAAAACTAAATTCATTGAATGCATTAATTTTTTATGAAACCAAAGTATAAAGAATCGATTAATTTAAAGGATTTCTTTTATACACCAATTTTTTCATTTTAAAATAAAAGTTTATAATCTATTTTATCAATGTCTATTATTTAATCTTAATACATAGAAATTTCGACCTTAGATTCAGAAAATATTACTGAACATTTCCAGTATTTTTTAATTAATATATTTGCTATTTGGGTAAAACATATACTTCTTTTAAGTTTTAAAATTACCTGTAATTTTTCCTGTAATACATTCCTGAATGTATTTCAATAAATGTAAAACATGCATAAAATATGATTAACCACCAGATTAAATAAAACTTTTAATCTTATTTGAAACATTTTCTCAATATTGCACGAGTCTGCTTTGGGTAATATTTCACGGACATTGAATTGAAATGTTCATATAACATAGATTAGTAATATTTCTTCATATGTGGAATTTTGCTACTTTAACTAAGCTTTACTGAACTGCGAATTGCAATATTGCGAACCTTTCACTGCAAGGTTCAAGAAAGATTCAGGAAATATCTGGTGCTGTACTGGGTATCAGAATATTGTTAGTTAAAAATAAAATAGAATGTTTTAGTTCTGGGCGAATGGAAAATTATTAGTACACGATTTCAAAATAATACGAATAGAAAGGTACTAAAAAAGATAAATTAGAAATATACTTTTAAATGGATAGATACAAATTAGTAATCGAATAGACCCGTCGTACAAATTCACTTTTTTAAAAAAGGTTTGGTTTTAATAAACAAAAATTCGTTTCTTTTAACCAAACTGGATGGTTGACTATGGCCTGACCCAACTCAGCGTTTGTTGTGACCAAACTCGTTTGGTTGTTACAAACAAACTGTCTGTTTAGGGAGTATCGTTCGAAGGTACCTTTAATACCCGACTGTATCGTTAATTAACGACTTTTAAAAGTTAGAAAATTTCAACGTTAGATCTCAAAATATAGGGTTTAATTTTGGATGCTGATATTGATCCAATATTATTATTATTTATCCTTTTTGTAACAACTTATCACTTTATTTAGTGTATGTGAAACATTACATATATTGTTGTAATAAAGAAATATGTTTATCCCGATAAAAAAAATCCCACTATTTCATAAATAATTAAAATCAAATCAACAGAGAAACATCAAGGAAATTTATATTTTACAGTATGGGATTTGGGTTTGTTTTTACATACTTATTCAATTCAATTGTTGTGTTGTGCTGAAATTACATTTGATTATTAATTAACATTTTATTCATACCTTAAACGCAACTAAACGCATACATACGAAATTTTTGAAAAATCCTAGCGACGCAGAGATTCGAACGCACTAACCCTAACGCTAAACGCAAATACGCATATTACGATACGAGTACCTAACCATTGAGCCATCTTGGCCATGAAATTCTCTTTTCAAAAAACTTGGTGATCTCAAGTTTCGTTTGGTCGCCACGTGCAGATGAACCCCCGCAATGGCATCGCCCGTCAACAATAGACTCTCATAAATTTTGGTCCTATGGTTTAGTTAGCATTACTGGCATGTGACACTTAAACATATTTTCACCAAAAGGAAAATGACAATAAATTCCTTCCGACAATTTTTTTGTGAATCCATTATTTTGAAGATTAAGACATGTTTTTGGAGAAGAATTTTAAGAATTTTATCGAAATAAAAATTTTAAATATTTTATTGAAATAAGATAATATGTATTCGGAGAAATTTTAATTTTTTGTATAATCTGTATATATTATTAAGAAACATTCAAAAATAGAAAACATTTCTAATACTCAAGTTTGAAATTTTTTACAATCATTACTAACAATGTTTTAAATTTTTTCCGAATGAAATTAACGCATAAGTTTAAATTTATCTTGTAAATTATTTATCGTTACTGAATTTATAATAAATTAATTAAATAGATATTATTACAATACTAACTGGTCCAAACAAATAAGTATAGGATTAAATTTAATGTATTATGAAAAATAATTGAGAACTATAAAGTTAATTAAATATTAACAATTAATCTCTACTTAAAAATGATGAAAGTATGCAGGTTATTAATAAAATGAATACAAATAAATTGAGTAACTTTTTAAACAATTTTATTTATCAAAATTTATAAAAATTAATATTTTTACAAAGCAAACATTGTTAAAAAAAAGTTTTTTTTATTTTTTATAAATTAAACAGATGAATAATTAAAAAATATTAAAATATAATAGTAATAAATATGTAAAACAAATTTTTTATAACAATAACATGTTATATAAATAAATTTTTTATAATTGTAATAACTAAAATAATTAAGAGAAACTAATCAAGTTATTTGTATTTTTTATTAATGTTAACAAAAGTTAATAATTTTAAAATTCACACTTGTTTGCAAAGTTCTCCAGAATGCTCAAATTTCTAAGTTCCGGTTTAAGGAGTGGGGATGCTGAGTTTGACCAGTCTAACCCGAAGGTACGGTTTCCCTAAACATTTCTATCCTAACCAAACGATTCAGATTATTACAACCAAACTGGTTAGGTTAAAGAAACCAATCTATTTGTTTCAAGAAACCTATCTAATGTCAACCATACTGAGTTTGGTTATTGAAAACAAACCATTTTTTTCCGTATAGTGCGGCTTTAGCCGTTTTGTTGAAAAATTCATGGTTTGTTGTCAAATTAATACATCATGACTCCAATTGGAATTTTACCATTCAATTATTTGAAAGTAAGAAGAAAATCTTAATTGCCATGGATATTCATTTTTGTAAATAAATACTAATCGTTCGTTTTCATCAATAAAATAATGAAACCTATGTTTGTTATCTATAAGTGTTTCCTTTATTAAGTAGAATTGTAATAAAGACATTTAGAATTTATTATTTTAAGATTAATAACGCTTCTAAATGTAATTTACATTTTTCATACAAATTAAGCACCCGTGATTGCAATGAAATTTATGTCTAGTGTACACTGCACAATTTTTTTCAAATTTGTGAAAAATAATTTGGTATTTTCTGTTTGGAAAATAGGTAAAGTATTTTTTCATTGTGACGTGCCGACAGACGAATATTATAAACATGTAAGTCCTGTTGTGCATTCGTTGTAAACTAGGTGACTCTCTAGGTGTTTAGGTAGGCAACAGATTCTTTAATGTGTTATGTATGTAAGTCAATATTTTTTGGAAATAATAAAACGCAACGTTTTTTATCCCGATTACAAATTAATTAAAAAAATAAATTTTTATAAAAGTAAAAAGTTAGAGTCGATTCAATGCGGATTTATCGAATTACAAATTACCAAAACTGCAAATAACCTTATGACATTACCAACTAATTATTAACACATTTTATAAAATAATAGCACCAAGAGTTTCAATGCCAACTTCTTAATCATAAAACAGTTTATTGTATTCGTTAAATCGAATATATATGTGTACATGATTTTTACAAGTGTGACAGTAAAAAAACAAAAGTATATATTTTTTCAATCACGGTGGGGCTCAACGAAGTTCAACCCAAAGGTCTTATCACTAAAAGTTTTTTTACAAAAATTTGTTCAGTGATGAAATTAGAAGATTTCAAGCCTAAAATGAAAATAATCTGTCGAGGGTTTTTAAAATTAAATCGACTTTTGTCGATTTTTTAAAGGTTAACCGCTCTTATTTCAATAAAAATTGAGGTATTTAAATTTTCTTTTTTTAGATCTCTTCTTCCACGTCCCGTAAGCAATTTTCTTTAGTTAAAGACTTTTGTTTGTTTTTAATCGGCGTTAAATTTAAGAAAAATTACCAAAAAAACGTGTTCTTTGGTGATTTTTGTGTTTTTTCTTAAAACAAATGAAGAAAAATGGTTTTCTAATCAAAGGTGTTTTGAAGCACGTACTTTTACCTTCAAAATAAAAAAATTATTAAATTTGCTGCAACTGTTCTAAAGTTACAGCATTTTTAAGCAGCAAAAACAAAGAGTCAAAGGTGTTTCGAGGAGAACAAGTACATGTAGGTACTTAAATACGCTCCGGGGTGTAAATATTTTGATATATTGGAAAAGTTCATTACATATAAAGTAAAATAAAAAAAAATTCTTTCAGAAATCTGTTACTGTCTCAGAGATATTCTTAAATGTATGTAAGTTTCTGCAAGTTTCTATTTACGAAATAATCTTTTGATTGTTTTTATAATCTGTAAATTATATTTATTGAAAGAGCAAACTTTTTTATATTTAAATCAAATTGTAATAAAACATATAACATTTAGAACGGAAATTTTATTGTTTCATAGACATTAAAACGAATGCAAACCGTTGAACTCACAATGAGCTCGTAGAAGTCTTTGTGGATAATCGGGGTGGTTTTTCTGGACATTGTATTTTTTCCAGGTATATTGGAAGTCAGAATGTACAGATTCTGATGCCTGTTTGATTTAAATATAAAAAAGTTTGCTCTTTCAATAAATATAACTTACAGATTATAAAAATAATCAAAAGATTATTTCGTAAATAGAAACTTGCTGAAACTTACATACATTTAAGAATATTTCTGAGACAGTAACAGATTTCTGATAGAATTTTTTTTTTATTTTACTTTATATGTAATGAACTTTTCCAATATATCAAAATATTTACACCCCGGAGCGTATTTAAGTACCTACTTGCACTTGTTCTCCTCGAAACACCTTTGACTCCTTGTTTTTGCTGCTTAAAAATGCTGTAACTTTAGAACAGTTGCAGCAAATTTAATAATTTTTTTTATTTTGAAGGTAAAAGTACGTGCTTCAAAACACCTTTGATTAGAAAACCATTTTTCTTCATTTGTTTTAAGAAAAAACACAAAAATCACCAAAGAACACGTTTTTTGGTGATTTTTCTTAAATTTAACGCCGATTAAAAACAAACAAAAGTCTTTAACTAAAGAAAAATGCTCACGGGACGTGGAAGAAGAGATCTAAAAAAAGAAAATTTAAATACCTTAATTTTTATTGAAATAAGAGCGGTTAACCTTTAAAAAATCGACAAAAGTCGATTTAATTTTAAAAACCCTCGACAGATTATTTTCATTATAGGCTTGAAATCTTCTAATTTCATCACTGAACAAATTTTTGTAAAAAAACTTTTAGTGATAAGACCTTTGGGTTGAACTTCGTCGAGCCCCAGCGTGCAATATCAGGAATTACTGTATACCAAAAAGATGATTTTCGTGACATTTTATTTCACATTAAAAACTACTTATTTCTTTATGCAGGGAGAATTATTTACTTCCTTATATCACTAAATAAAACAATAAGTTTATGATTTACAATAAAATAAAGAAAACGTAAGCACGCGCGCTCGATCTCGTTAAGAAAGAAGTATACACTACACTGGCACTACACTCATTTCTTCATTCATTTATACTAATTGTTGTGTAATTATTATTATTTATTAATTTTGATTTTTTTTTCGTGGAAAAATGGTATTGGTGGTTTTACCAATACATGGCGGGTAAAATCACCAATCGGAAGGGTTATGTAGAACAGCTGTAACTCGGAATCTAGAAGAGATCGATAAATAATTGAGTATTGAGAATAAAATGTAACCGATCAATCTTTAAAACACCATCTCTGTATCCACTCTAGTTTTATAGTTATAGTTAGAAATGTCAAAGACTGTTAGTTTTGCCCACTATATTCTATAGTAAAATAAATCTTTTTGAAATTCAAGAAAAATTTAATTTTTATATCTAATAAATTTTGAACTTTTAAAATTAATTGTTAAAAGTTCGATTAATTGTTTTATTCCATTTTGAAGACTCTAAATATATATATTGATATTGACTCTAAAATTACGGGTTTTAAATGTTGCAACTCAAAGTCAAGACATGATATTTTATTTTTTGTAAGCAAGGATAAGCTAAGCGTCAGCTAGATGACGAGCAAGTCAACGAGCTGCACGGAAGGATTTTCAGGGTGTGAACGATACTATTTCTCGGTTAGTTAGAACTAGAGTTTATGAGATTACTTTTATTAAAACTAGGCGAAGCATCACTGTGAACTCAAATACTTTGATGGTCCTTCTCGCTGTGGGAAGCGGAAAATAAAAATGTACTGAGAATCTACGGTTATGTTGTACGTAGTGCACGTCCGGTGTAAGAAAAACCTGCTTAAGAAGCAGCAGGAAAGATTAGTTAATTAATTTGGAAATTGGGCGTTTTTATAGGTATATAAGTACCAAGTTATTACAGATTCTTACTAATAAATATAGTAGTTAATAGTCTGAATCAGATTTCAATTACTTGAGTAGTTCTACGGATATGACTTTCTCATTTTCAACTCAAACTGATCTTAATTTACACAAAGACTGGTGATTACTTATTTAAGTAAATACCTCTTTCATTACAAGGTATGTCTTTGAGTATCTCAATTCTTTTAATTATACTAAAATCATTAATTGTCTCTCGGCTTTTCATTTGTTTACTTTTGCTTTAGTAGCATTTTATTAGGTATACGTAGTAGCTTTTCTTTCTTTTGTTCTAAAATTTTTTCTGAATTTGTTTTTTATACAAGTAATTGATCTTAAACGATATTTTCAATTTTTTTGCAATTTTATAAATTAAGTTAAATACATCAGTTATACAGTCACTGACTTAGTTGGTGACACTTTTTTTAAAAATAATTTCACAAATTATTCTTTAAAATAAACTATTTTTTTATGTCAATTTTTTTGTTAATTCATTTTAGCTAAAAAATCACAAAAAATGGTTATAATTGAATTATAACCATATAGTTATATTGAAAACTAAAATTAAACACCTGATGATTACTGGTATATTTACCTTAATATCATAATAATAATAATAGCATTATCTTTTGGGATAACCTTTTACGGATATATAAATTATAATTGATTTATAATTTTAGGATTAAAGGAGAGTTGATAGGTAATCTAAAAACTGCCTTCTGAGTTAATCTTTTTAAAATTTTGTTTTAATTTATTTGTAGTTGATATATAATCTTTAAATTTAAGCAAGTTTATTTTCCTACTGTTTCGATTTTAAGCTGTTTTAAAAAAGCAAAATCATGCTTAATTTAAGAGCATGTGAGATAATAAGACGTTACTGGTGTAGACAAATATTGTTCGTAAACTTTCTCTTAAAGTACTGAATATTTTTTAAGGAAATTTGGTATAATGATCTAAAATATCATTAATAAGGCGGGCTGTCTGACCCAAAATCCAACTAAACTCAGGTCAAATAGACCTTCTTAATGATATTTCAAGTTCCAATGTGAAAAAAAGTGAATACGCATTTTTGGATTTTTCAAAATTATGATATTAGCTGGTACCGCCGGGCACCTCGATTTTCTCATGTAAAATGCATGGGAAAATTTTCAATTTTCAAAAAATCAAAATCATTCGCAAGGGTTTGACAAAAGTTAACATTAAGTTACTGGATCTTATAGTAGACTCTCTGACGATTAATTTGACCTATATAACTTTTAATTTTGATAACCCTAACCTGGTAGAAAACTACCCCAAATTTGACACCTTTTTAAATTTTTGTACCTTTAAGCACTTTGCCCAAGTAAAATCCATGTTTGACATCATTATCAATAGAAATAGTTATTATTATTTATCTCAAGTATTAATTAATGTTTAATTAATTTTTTTACGAATATTTTTAAACTATTTGACAATTGTTTAAACAAATTAATTTGTTTAAACAATTAATTTTTTCTAAAAAACCAAACAAATGACTTTTTTATGACTACATTTTTATGTTTTTTATGTTCAAACAAATTAATTAGTTTAAGCAATTAATTTTTTCTAAAAAATTATACAAATTACTTTTTTATGTTTTTTTGTAATGTTTCCGTTAAAATTTTCTATCAAAAATTTTGAAATTTAAATCTACATGAATTTAAAAACTTATAAGAAAATTAAAAAAAAGTAATTTGTATGATTTTTAAAAAAAATTAATTGTTTAAACTAATGAATTTGTTTAAACATAAAAAAAGTAAAAACATATACATAAAAAAGTCATTTATATGGTTTTTAAAAAAAAAATTGTTTAAACAAATTAATTTGTTTAAACAATTGTCAAATAGTTAAAAATATTCGTAAAAAAATTAATTTAACATTAATTAACACTTGCGATGAATAATAATAATTATTTCTATCGATAAAGATGTCAAACATGGATTTTACTTAGGCAAAGTGCGTATAGGTGCAAAAATTTAAAAAGGGGGCAACTTTGGGGTAGTTCTATACCGGGTTAGGGTTATCAAAATTAAAAGTTATATAGGTCAAAATAATCGTCAGAGAGTCTACTATAATATCCAGTAACTTAATGTTAACTTTTGTCAAACCTTTGCGAATAATTTTGATTTTACGAAAATTGAACATTTTCCTATGCATTTTACATGGGAAAATTAAGGTGCCCGGCGGCACCAGTTAATATCAAAATTTTGTAAAATCCAAAAATACGTATTCACTTTTTTTCGCATTGAAACAAATTCCGAGGATGTCATGCCCTTTTCCACGAAAAAAGTTATTTGGGCCACCCTATTACACATAGTGAGAAATATACATGCCCAAGTAGCACGTAATATTACATGAGTATCACTATAATATTACATTCAATATTAGTAATATGACGGGTTTATGTGACAGTAATATTACCGTGACATTAAAATGTCCGCGTCAAGGTAATATTACAGGGTAATGTTGAGGTAATATTACCAAGTAATATTGAGTTAACATTACAGTAATATTACAGTAATATTACAAATATGTAGTAAAATACAGTGATGCGTACGTAAATAGTCTGATTCACTATAGTTGGCACATATATAGTGAATCAGACTATTTACGTACGCATCCTTGGTAAAATATGAAGCAGACTTTCTATAATATATTCTAAGAGCTAAGTAGCCGAGTGGTTTAAGGCGCCAACCGACTTACTTCAATGTCACTGTAATATTAATGTAATATTACTTTGTAACATTACTGTAATATTACTTTGTAATATTACCTCAATATTACCTTGTAATATTACCTTGACGCGGACATTTTAATGTCACGGTAATATTACTGTAACATCAACCTGTAATATTACCAATATTGAATGTAATATTACTGCGATACTCACGTAATATTACGTGCTACTTGGGTGGTATCAAACATTTTTTGATTATTTAAATTTAATTTGACAAGTGTTCGTTGTTGCTTCCTCGTGGAGGAAGCTTTAAACTCTCTAAATCTGAATAAGTGAATATTCACTTATTCCACATTATAAGTCGTCCTCTCATTCTAAAGGCGGATCCAGACGATGGTTTTGGTAGGGGTTAAAAAGAGTTAAATATGAGTTAATATGAGTTAAAAAGAAATAACAATGTTGTGTTATCTCTTTCTATCTCATATGAATCTAAGGCTTTTGGAAGGGGTTGAAAGTGTATAAGCATTTATTGCATATACATACGTATATGAGTTTCTGATTAAATGTTCAAATGTGTCTGTGTGTGTACAGAATGCGGATGTACTTTTTTTGTGAACACGATAACTTGAGAACGCTTCAACGGATTTAAATAAAATTTGGTATGGTTATTTTTACTACTAAAATCTGAAATAAAACACAAGGGTATTTAAAATACTTCCTATTGAAATTATTTCCTATTGGAAAATTAATATTTTTAGGTCAGAATTAACATATTTAAGTATAAAAAATATTCTAGCTCTGGAACACAGGAATCGCAGAACCATCGCGGAATTAGCGCAGGAATTCATTTACCCCTCTTCCTTAGCAATTTTGAAAATTTAAAAATTTAAAAATTAACAAAATGGCGGCCACTTTTTGAAAAACAGTTTTGGCCATTTTTAAAAAAAAAAAGCTGAATTTTCTTAAAAACAGTATTTTTATTTCTTAAAAATGATTTTAGTAATTCAATGTGTATCAAAATGTTTGTCTATACAAACAACAAAAATGACAGAAAGCATAAGGCGCTGTCACCTTAAACAAAAATTTTATACGAAATGTCCATCTTGGGTCCCTGTTCATCTTTGGGCCCACTCCCCAAGGGTAAATGTGGGTATTATCGAGGATTTTCAGAGAAGTCGAACTTTGAAGTGCTCCAGAAAAGTAATTTTAGTAGATACCATGATATTTTTTGCTTTAATTAAAAATTTAATACTATTTATTCTTTGAAAAAATTTGACAATGGTATAAAATTATATTTTAATAATTAAATAGAAGATTTAAAAAAAAATCAAATGCATGTATTTTCGCGGCTCTTAAATTGCAGTTGAAGGTATTTTTGTGCATCAAATATCGCGGTTGAGAATATTAACGTATATATTAAATAAAATGGATGATTTAATAATTTCTTTTTATTGAGAAAGTAAACTATTAGAATTGAAAAAAAGTAAAATGAATAAGATTCATGTTTTTTGCAGGAATAACCATTTAAATATCAAGATTATTGAATAATTTGTATATTTAAAATTTTTCGATAGATGACTATTACATATTTTTATTTTTAGAAATCTCTGCAAATACAACATATAAAGAAGAATGTAATTTGAGAAAAAAATTAATAGATACCTTTACTTATTTTTTCTTTTTGTAATAAACTATTTCAGTGATGCAGTATGTTTTTAGGTTTGTTTTGATTTTCAAAGTATCAAAACAAAGTAACTAATATGTTATTTTTGGTTAAAAATTCACTTAAATATACAATTTTTAACATTTCTGTTATGAATTTAAAAACCTTCATTTTAATCGGTTTACAACTCGTCACAATAACAATATAAAATCTTCTATAATTTATAAAAACGATTTCACTTCTGGGGTTTTGGAAGTTATTTTGACAATTCTTCAACAGAACACATCCGCGATATTGTAGGCACATGCGAAAAAACATGTTTCTATTATCGCGGTCATTAATTTTAAATACAAATTAATTTTTTTTTTTAATGAATTCATTAAATTAATTGAAAATATTGATTTATTTAACTGCATATAAAAAAAATTCATTTTTTAACTGTTAAAAGTAAAATTTAAAGGAATTAACCGATCACTACTAAGCCATTTTCAGAACGAAAAGAACGAAAAATTCTTCATAAATTCAGACGATGATTTTCAAAATTAATTTGATTAATCATAAATATTAAAGAAGATTCCATTATACTAGGCATTTGATTCCTTGAGTATCAAATTTATTATGTAATTTTTTTTCAAGTCGCAAATAATCATCTTACCTAATTGAAATATAAATACAAATAACAGTAAACGCGAAAATACCCTCAACCACGATAATACCCACATTTACCCTATATTAAATAAAAAAAAAATTTTTTAAAGGAACAAAAAATATTGTTTTTGAGAAAATTCAGCTTTTTTATTTTTGAAAAATGAACATTTTAGAAATTTTTAAAATTTCTTAATTTGTAAAGGAAAAGCATGTCAAACATTACTTAAATAAAAAAATGGAATAATTTATTGCGCTGGATTAGCCAGAGTAATGACTTTTAGTATTTAAAAAAAAATCTTGCCACTTTCACAGTGTTAAGCGCACATTAAACCTATTGGGAAAAATTCTTTTTGATATCTAGTAACTACAAAAAAAATTAAAAAAAAATTACATTTTTAAGAAATATGACTTTTTAAATTTTTCAAAAAATGACCAACATTTTGAAAAGGACCCCGCACAGGCTTCATGAGAAAAAAATTTTCTGTCAAATTTTTTTAAACTTTGCAGTTTTGTAGCTCATAGTCTCCTGAACAAAAGATCCTAATAGCAAAACCTCCAAAACTAAATAGTTTTTTGGCTACATCATGTCAAGCCATAAAAATTGAATCATAAATAATTAAGAATTTCGACGATTGCTTCAAGATCAAGACTCACTTAAGGCTCATGGCTTAAAGTTCAAGGATTATTTTTGGCCAAGGCCCAATTATGGCTCACGCTTTATTATGCCCAAGACTCGATTTTGCATCGAGGAACAATTATGGCTCAAGGCTTAACTATGGCTCAAAGATTGATTATGGATTATGGATGGATTAAGGCTTACGGCTTGATTGGCTTCAGGCTTGATTAAGTCCAAAACTCGCTTTGGCTCAGAGATCAATTATGTCTAAAGGCTTGAATGTGGCTTAAAGATTGATTATGGCTTATAAATGGATTAAGGCTTAAGGCTTGATTGGCTGCAGGCATGATTATGTCCAAAACTCGCTTTTGGCTCAGGGATCAGTTACGGCTAAAGTATTGAAAATGGCTTAAAGATTGATCATGGCTTATTAATGGATTAAGGCTTAAGGCTTGATTGGCTGCAGGCATGATTATGTCCAAAACTCGCTTTTGGCTCAGGGATCAGTTACGGCTAAAGTATTGAAAATGGCTTAAAGATTGATCATGGCTTATTAATGGATTAAGGCTTAAGGCTTGATTGGCTTATGGCTTGATAATGTCCAAAACTCGCTTTTAGCTCAGTGATCATTTATGGCTTAAGGCTTGAATATGGCTTAAAGATTAATTATAACTTATAAATGGATTAAGGCTTAAGACTTGATTGGCTTCAGGCTTAATTATGTCCAAAACTCACTTTTGGCTCAGGGATCATCTATGGCTTAAAGCTTGAATATGGCAGAAAGATTGATTATGGCTTATAAATGGATTAGCGCTTAAGACTTGATTGACTTCAGGCTTGATGATGCCCAAGACTCGCTTTTAGCTCAAGGATCAAATATGGCTCAAGGGCCAACTATGGCTCAAAGATTGATTATGGCTTATGGATTGATTAAGGCTTAAGGCTTGATTGGATTCAGGCTTGATTATGTCCAAAACTCGCTTTTAGCTCAGGGATCAATTATGGCTTGAGGCTCAAATATGGCTTAAAAATTGATCATGGCTTATTAATGGATTATGGATTAAGGCTTAATTGGCTTCAGGCTTGATAATGTCCAAAACTCGCTTTTGGCACAGGGATCATCTATGGCTTAAAGCTTGAATATGGCTTAAAGATTGATTATAGATTATAAATAGATTAAGGCTTAAGGCTTGATTGGCTTCAGGCTTGATAATGTCCAAAACTCGCTTTTTGCTCAAAGATCAATTATGGCTTAAGGCTTGAATATGGCTTAAAGATTGATTATAACTTATAAATGGATTAAGGCTTAAGGTTTGATTAACTTCAGGCTTGATTATGTCTAAAACTCGCTTTTGGCTAAGGGATCAATTATGGCTTAAGGCTTGAATATGTCTTAAAGATTGATTATGGCTTATAAATGGATTAAGGCTTAAGGTTTGATTAACTTCAGGCTTGATTATGTCCAAAACTCGCTTTGGGCTCAGGGATCAATTATGTCTAAAGGCTTGAATATGGCTTAAAGATTGATTATGGCTTATAAATGGATTAAGGCTTAATGCTTGATTAACTTCAGGCTTGATTATGTCCAAAACTCGCTTTTGGCTAAGGGATCAATTATTCCTTAAAGCTTTAGAATAGCTTAAAGATTGATTATGGCTTATAAAAGGATTAAGGCTGGAAGCTTAATTGACTTCAGGCTTGATTATGTCGAAAACTTGCTTTTGGCTCAAGGAGCAACTATGGCTTGTGACACAATTATGGCTCAAAAATTCATTATGGCTTATGGATGAATAAAGGCTTAAGATTTCTTGGCTTCAGGCTTGATTATGCCCAAAACTAGATTTTAGCTCAAAGATCAATTATGGCTTAAGGCATAATTATTATGGCTCAAAGAATAATTATAGCTTATGGATGGATTTAGGCTAAAGGCTTGTATTAGCTTTAAGCTTGATTATGTCCAAGACTCGATTTTGGCGCGAAGATCAATCATTGGCTTAAGTCTTAATTATGGCTCAATATTTTGGGTCAGGAATCAATTATAACTTATGGCTTGAACATGGCTTAAAGATTGATTATGGCTTATAAATGAATTAAGGCTTAAGGCTTGATTGTTTTTAGGCTTGAATATGTCCAAAACTCGCTTTTGGCTCAGGGATCATCTGTGGCTCAAAGGTCAACTATGGCTCAAAGATTGATTATGGCTTATGGATTGATTAAGGCTTAAGGCTTGATTGGATTCAGGCTTGATTATGTCCAAAACTTGCTTTTAGCTCAGGGATCAATTATGGCTTGAGGCTGAAATATGGCTTAAAGATTGATTATGGCTGATAAATAGATTAAGGCTTAAGGCTTGATTGGCTTCAGGCTTGATTATATCTAAAACTCGCTTTTGGCTCAAGGATCAACTATGGCTCGAAAATTGATTATGGCTTATGGATGAATTAGCGGCTAAGGCTTGATTGGCTTTAGGCTTGATTATATCCAAAACTCGCTTTTGGCTTAGGGATCAATTACGGCTTAAGGCTTGAATATGGCTGAAAGTTTAATTATGTCTTATGGATCGATTAAGGCCTAAGGCTTGATTGGCTTTAGGCTTGAATTTGCCCAAGACTCGCGTTTGGCTCAGGGATCAATGATGTCTAAAGGCTTGAATATGGCTTAAAGATTGTTTATGGCTTAAAGATTGATTATGGCTTATAAATGGATTAAGGCGCAAGGTTTGATCGGCTTCAGGCTTGATAATGTCCAAAACTCGCTGTTTGCTCATGAATCAATTATGTCTAAAGGCTTGAATATGACTTAAAGATTGATTATGGCTTATAAATGGATTAACGCTTAAGACTTGATTGGCTTCAGGCTTGATTATATCTAAAACTCGCTTTTGGCTCAAGGATCAACTATGGCTTAACGCTTAATTATGGCTTATGGCTTGATTAGCTTTAGGCTTGATTAAGTCCAAAACTCGCCTTTGGCTCAAAGATCAATTATGGCTTAAGGCTTTAATATGGCTTAAAGATTGATTATAGCTTATAAATGGATTAAGGCTTAAGGCTTGATTCACTTCAGGCTTGATTTTGTTCAAAACTCGCTTTTGGCTCAGGGATCAATTATGGCTTAGGGCTCGAATATAGCCTAAAGATTGATTATGGCTTATAAATGTATTAAGGTTGGAAGCTTGATTGACTTCAGGCTTGATTATGTCGAAAACTAGATTTTAGCTCAAGGATCAATTATGGCTAAAGGCTTAATTATTATGGCTCAAAAAATAATTATAGCTTATGGATGGATTTAGGCTTAAGGCTTGTATTAGCTTTAAGCTTGATTATGTCCAAGACTCGATTTTGGCTCGAGGATCAATCATTGGCCTAAGTCTTAATTATGGCTCAACGATTGATTATATTTCGAGGATAAATATGGCTTAGCAATTGTATTGGTTTCAGGCTTGATTCTGCCTAAGACTCGATTTTTTCTCAATAAATCAAATATGGCTCAAGGTTCAACAAGGGCTCAAAAATTGATTATGGCTTATAATCAAGCCTGAAGCCATTATAAGCCTAAAGCCTTAATTTATTAATAAGCTTTAATCAATCTTTAAGCCATAATTAAGCCTTGTGCCATAATTGATTCCTGAGCTAAAAGCGAGTTTTGGACATAATCAAGTCTGAAGCCTATACAAGCCTTAAACTATGAACGATCTATAAGTTATAACCAATCTTTGAGCCATAGTTAGGCCTTGAACCATAATTGATCTTTGTGCCAAAATCTATTCTTGGGCATAATCAAGCCGAAGCCAATACAATATTTAAGCCTTAATCGATTTATAAGCAAAAATCAATCTTTGAGCTGTAATTAAGCCTTGAGGCATAATGATCCCTTGAGAAAAAGCGAGTATTAAACATAATGAGGCCTGAAGCCAATACAATTTCTAAGCCATCTTTATCCTTAAATTATAATCAATCGTTGAGCCATAATTAAGAATTGAGCATATGATCGAGCCTAAATCGAGTTTTTGACATTATCAAGCCTAAAGCGAATACAAACCTTAAGCCTTAATCCGTCCAAAAGCCATAATCAATCTTTAAGCTATATTCGAGCCTTAAGCCATAATTGATCAGTGTGCCAAAAGCGAGTTTTGGACATAATCAAACCTGAAGCCAATTAAGCCTTAAGCCTTAATCCATTTATAAGCCATAATCAATCTTTAAGCCATATTTAAGCCTTTACACATAATTGATCCCTGAGCCAAACGCGAGTCTTGGGCAAATTCAAGCCTGAAGCCAATCAAGCCTTAGGCCTTAATCGATCCATAAGCCATAATTAATCTTTAAGCCATATTCAAGCCTTAAGCCATTATTGATCCCTAAGCCAAAAGCGAGTTTTGGATATAATCAAGCCTAAAGCCAATCAAGCCTTAGGCGCTAATTCATCCATAAGCCATAATCAATTTTTAAGGCATAGTTTAACCTTGAGCCATCATTGATCCTTGAGCCAAAATCGAGTCTTGGGCATAATCAAGACTGAAGCCAATCAAGCCTTAAGCCATAATCGATCCATAAGCCATAATTAATCTTTGAGATATAATTGAGCCTTAGGCCATAGTTGATCCCTGAGCCAAAAGCGAGTTTTGGACATAATCAAGCCTGAAGCCAATCAAGTCTTAAGCGTTAATCCATTTATAAGCCATAATCAATCTTTAAGTCATATTCAAGCCTTTAGACATAATTGATCCATGAGCAAACAGCGAGTTTTGGACATTATCAAGCCTAAAGCCGATCAAACCTTGCGCCTTAATCCATTTATAAGCCATAATCAATCTTTAAGCCATATGCAAGCCTTAAGCCATAATTTATCCCTGAGCCAAAAGCGAGTTTTGGACATTATCAAGCCTGAAGCCAATCAAGCCTTAAGCCTTAATCTATTTATAAGCTATAGTCAATCTTTAAGCCATATTCAAGCCTTTAGACATAATTGATCCCTTAGCCAAAAGCGAGTTTTGGACATAATCAAGCCTGAAGTTAATCAAACCTTAAGCCTTAATCCATTTATAAGCCATAATCAATCTTTAAGACATATTCAAGCCTTAAGCCATAATTGATCCCTTAGCCAAAAGCGAGTTTAGGACATAATCCAGCCTGAAGCCAATCAAGCCTTAAGCCTTTATCCATTTATAATCCATAATCAATCTTTGAGCCTAAGTTGAGCCTTGAGCCATAATTGATCCTTGATCCAAAATCGAGTCTTGGGCATAATAAAGCCTGAGCCATAATTGGGCCTTGAGCCAAAAATAATTCTTGAGCTTTAAGCCATGAGCCTTAAGTAAGTCTTGATCTTGAAGCAATCGTTGAAATTCTTAATTATTTATGACTCATTTTTTATGGCTTGACATGATGTAGCTAAAAAACTATTTAGTTTTGGAGGTTTTGCTATTAGGATCTTTTGTTCAAGAGACTATGAGCTACAAAACTGCAAAGTTTAAAAAAATTTGACCGGAAATTTTTTTCCCATGAAGCCTGTGCGGGGTCCTTTAAAATTTTTTTTAAATTTCTGAATTTGCATAGGAGAAGCATCTAAAACCCTACTTAAATCAAGAAACAGAATAAATATATGAATAATATTTGGCGCTGTATTAGTCAAAATAATGACTTTGATAATTTCCACAAAAAAAATTCCTGCGCCTTTCACAGTGTTTTAGCGCGCTTCAAAACTTATTGGAAAAGATTATTTTTGTGATATAGTAACTATAAAAAAAAATTACGTTTTTGAGAAATTAGAGTTTTTTGATTTTTCAAAAACTGGCCGCTATTTTGTAAATTTTCAAAATTTTTTAAATTTTAAAAATTGCTAAGAAAGAGCACCTAAAACATTAGTAAAATCAGAAAACAAAATTAAAAAATATCAATTTTTGAAAAAACTAGAGTAAAAAAATTTTTTTTCTCAAAACAAAAACATATGTCTAATCCTGTTAAACTCTTTGCTATTGCACTATACGATGTTTCTTGCTTTTCGCCTATAACGTCCTTGTATTTAGACTACCGTCAAACGGGGCTATTATGCTACAAAAACTGCATGTTTTTGTATTCTATGCTTCACCAAAAATCAGAATTTTATACAAAATTTTTTTAACTAACTAGTCACGTTGTTTACATCCTTCTGAAAGTTTACTGTAAGTTTTACCATAAAAAAACATTTTTTCTTCGAGTTATAAGAACTCAAAGTTTGTATTATAATGATTTCGTAGTCGGGGCTATTATGGTACAAAATTTATTTTTGTTTATAAAATAAAGAAAACATTTTATTTTTTGCATTAAACTATGTGGGAACCTTTTAATAGATATCCCAGAGACAAATTTTTTATAAATCGCCAAATAGTAATTATTATTATGGAAATTATTTATGAAAATATACAGTTAAATAATGAAATTTGTCAAAATTTGTATTTTATGTTATTTTAATAATTAAACGACTTAATGTGGTCCATAATAACGTTTTGAGCTATTTTATGTCAAGCAATATTGAAATTAACTTAAAACCCTTGTAAATAATATTATAATAATATAAGTGGTTTTTGAGGTTATGATGCACTCGTTGTCATGTTTGACAAATTTGAGTTATTTCCAATTTTCTGCCAAAAAAAAAACATTTACGTAATAAAAACAATTAAACCAAAGCCCAGTAACCTTTTTCACTTTTTAATAAAAAACGAATTTTCATAAAATAATTAAAATAGTTTTGTACCAGAATAGCCCCGCTATATGTGCTGAACTTTTAGTTTTAAACCATTTTTTTTTCTTAAATTCTTAATAAAAAGTTAGCCCATTACGTGAGTATAGTCCCAACTAAATTCTCAACACGTACCTTAAATATCTTTTACATTGAATTTGTCAATATTAAGATCAAAGCAGATTTTTAGAGAACTTCCAATTTTTTAATGAAATTTGTATGTATATATGAATTTTTCCGGATTTTTGACAAAGAATTTATTAGAAACAATACTGTTATTTTGTTTGCGAAATATCACACTATATTTACAAATAAAAATCATATTTATAAATTTAAAAATAAATATTTTAGAAATAAAAAACCAGCTTGTACCATAATAACCCCCGGTGTACCAGAATAGCCCGTTCGACGGTATTATGTTCTTACTATAAAAGTAAGTCTATGATAGGTATTTCCTATGGCGATACCTAATGCTGCAAAACTACATATTGTTGCTTTTATAGGTCAGAAAACGCAAATAGGAATATACTGTAGAGTAATCTAATGGTACAAAACCAATATATTTCTTTTCGTGTACGTACGTTAATCTCTCTGTTTCTATAACATTAAAGAATATAAGACAATCTCGTTTTCATTATAAGAGCATTTTATTTACTAGTTACCAAAAGTGTCCTTTCGTCCGAGGAGTACCATAGCAGTTTTGTAATCATCACAGATATCATTTTCTCCGTGTGTCATTTTCTTTAGTTTTTTTGTTACCTGCAATCTCCACTTAGTCCAATAAGAAATACTTTTCACTGTCACACACTGTTATTTATTCAGTATGTCTAGCGTAGGCTGAATGAGTCTTAGGCTGAATGCCTTTTAGGCTAAATAATTTTTAGGTTAAATGGGTTTTAGGCTAAATGGTTTTAGGCTATATGGTTTTCATCTGAATTTGATGTAGGCTAAATGGGTTTTAGGGAATATTTATAAGCCTCTTACAATTATTCACAGACTCTAAAGAAAAACACAAAACGTTAATTAATTATTATTTATAAACAAATTTTCTTTCAGTCTAATTTTTTTTAAATGTATAACTTGGTCTTTTAATTAGAGGTAAAATAATTACCTCAATAATAAGTTTTTATAATATTTGTATTTCATATAAGAAACCATTTTTAGTTTGAGGTTATGTCAATGAGATGAACATACTTAAGTATTGCATCAATTCCATAATTTTTAATACTTTATTTATTGTCCTTTATTTTCTAAGTGAAATACATATTTTCCACAAAATTACGGATGGAAGAAATGCCAGAATAAAAAGCAAAGTATAACCTAAAATGCATTCAACCTAAAACTATTTGGCCTAAGTCCCATTCAATGGGTTTTAGGCTGCATGTATTTTAGGCTGAATGAGTCTTAGGCTGAATGCATTTTAGTTTAAATGGGTTTTAGGCTACATGCGCATTTTAGAGTGAATGAGTTTTAGGCTATATGCATTTTAGGTTAATTGAGTTATAGGCTTAATAACTTTTTGGTTAAATGGTTTTTAGGCTATATGGTTTTAGGCTAAATCCCTCATAACAAAAGGATTTCTATCGCACATCCGATGACTTTTGGACAATTTGGTAAGATATCCTGCAAATGGCCCCAAATGTCCTTGGACATCCTCAGGATATCCGATGGATATTGAAATCTCCGCTTTTCCAGAAAAAATGTAGGATAAGGTAACGGTACCTATACTCGATCAGTACCTCTGGTCGATCAGTGATGATTTAATTGGATAAAATTAATTAATAGTTTAATATTATTCATGCCAAATACTACTTCGAATATTACAAGATTTATTTAAACTAATGTATTAAAACTAATTATTGATTTTGTCTAATTAAATCCTCACTGATTGACTTTAGGTACTGATCGAGTATTGGTACCGTTACCTTATTTTCAGGAAGTTTGAAATTTGAAATTAATATCCTGAACATATCCTAAGGATATCCATCTCAACACCATCATCAACATCCTCTGGATATCCTAAGGATGTCCCAAAAATATCCTTACGATATTCCTAAGATATCTTCAGGATATCCAGCTATTTGTTTTCTGGATATTATAATAGGATATCCTATAAATCTCTTATGATATCCTAGAAATTTTGTAAATAAAAAATAACACAATGCAACATTTTTAAGGTCCTCGATTCTGAACCGATTTTCGAGAGTGGCTGACGAAGTAAATGCAAAAACTAGAAATTCTGCATTATTACTTTTGCCAAATTGGTAGGGTTTGGATTTTATGCTATCATCCATTTTTTTGCTCAAACTGGATTTTGACAAGTTTTTCGATATTTTGATACGATCATATCTCGTAAACCGAGAGAAATATTTTTTTGTGTGTCTTAAGCAAAGTTGTAGGGATCGATTGGGTCAATAGCTCGATCACACATCCACAAATATGTCGTTTTCTTTTGCTTTATTTCGAATGAAACAAATGTTTTTCAATTCATCTTCTGGCTATTATTACATAGAAAATATGAGTTTATGGTTGTATGAAAAAAATGTTGAGAACATTTTTTAACAGATGGCGTTAGTACAAGTGTGTTTGTGGCAACTTGAACTAGGGATGGGCGATCTCGATTCGATCTTTTCGTTCCGATGGAACGAAAAAAAAAGTTTAGTCGAGCTATTGACCAAAAATGGTAGAAAATTGTAGAAAAATGGTTAAAAAATTGTCATTTTTGCGATTTTCAGGCACCAGATGCAATTTTTTCGGGTAAGTTTATTCGGCATTTTTTTCACCCATTCGATACCTACAACTTTGCTGAAGACACAAATAAATATTTCTTTCGGTTTACGAGCTCCAGCCGTATCAAAATATCGAAAAAGTTGTCAAAATACAATTTGAACAAAAAAATGGACGATAGTATAAAATCGTAACTCAAACCAATTTGGCAAAAGTAATAATGCAGAATTTCTAGTTTTTGCAAGTACTTTCAGCGGGGATTCTCAAAAATCGGTTTAGAATTTTAATGTTGCACAGTGTAATTTAACAAAATCTAACGAACAGACTTGTAGAGAATGTTTTAAAGATCTACAGGAGCTACACTGAACTACAGCTTGTATTATTAAATATTATGACTACCTTGATCAAAGTTTAGAATAAAACCATTCGAAAATAAGGATATCATGACAAATTTTTAAATTTGTATCGAAATTTGAAATAGGAAAATTGGAATTTTATATAATGCGTGCGAAAAACTATAACACTTTATTGATCTTTAGCATGAAGAATAATAAAATTTCTTTATATAAATTTTTATAGGCAGGTGTCCAATTTCAATACAAAGATACTTATTAACTAAATTTTCATCATACTATCCCTCTTTTTTATCGGTTTTATTATAAACTTTAGTCTAGTCATAAAGTTTATTAATACAAGTTGTCTCTTAGTGTATTATTTGTTAAAATTCAAAGAAAAGTATAATTGTTTACAAACTTTAAAGAAAAAGCACAAAATGTTATTGATTATTATTTAATAACAAATGTTGTCTCAACCTAATTTAAAAAAAATATATATACAGCTAGGTCTTTAAAAATTGAGTTGGTTGGAATTGGGTGAAATCAAGTTTAATAAAATTTTTATTATATCTGAGAAACCATTTTTTAGTTTAAGATTATTTCAATGACAATGGGTTGAACATCCTTAAGGGGAGAGAAAAGTGAATTTTTAGCCAAATGCTCAAAAGTGTCAATTTTTTTTCTAGCTAATTTTTGAATCTAGAATTATGCCTTATTATCAAAATATACAGTGTCAATTTATTTAAAATGTGAAAAAACAAATTGACGATAGAAAATACTAAAAATTGTGTAGGGAAGTCCAATACTCAAAATTTTCATTTTTTCTTGAATAAAAGTTCTAAATTTGTTAAAATATAATTTTTTTATTTTTGACTTTGTACGTTAACTTTAAGTTTTAAATTATTCTTGAAAAGAAATTGACACTTTTGAACTAAAAAAATAAATTTTGATGCAGTGTAAATATTGCCCAACCTCCTCTTTAACTATGCTATTTTAACTTAAAATTATCCTAGAAAATTTTTTTAAAACCGGGAGAAAACCAAGAAAACCCTCGTAATTTTAAAGTAGCGAAGTATAAGACACCCTGTTATTATATACCTTTTTTCGTATCCTATATAAGAAACGAGTACTGAAGGTAAGCGTTAAAAGTTAACGAAAAAGCGTTAACAGTTAACGAAAAAGGATATTTTTATACCTGGTTCCTTAATTGGAGAGAGAAGATATTTGTTAAAAGTTTACGAAAAAGGTAACTCTCAGCTCATTATACAAATTACCTTGAAATTTAAATTTTATTTCTTAATACAAACAATAGACTACCTGCAGGGAGTCATCATCATTAGAGCAAACCCTTGAATAATGAGGGTTGATGGCTTTAGAAAAAGAGATAAAATTTTTGAGTATTATTGAAAAGAGAGAAAATAAATTAAATTCTAAAAATTTACCTCATTACTTAAATATTCTTCAAATTTAAAAATTTCTTTCTAAATACGAACAATAGACTAAATAAGCCCATTGGTTTTCGAGTCAATTCTTGCATAATTGGTTTTGAAAAAGAGAAAAAATTTTCGAGCTTCAACGAAAAGAGAGATAAATATATTAGTGCGTGGTATAGAAGTACATGGCAGTGAAAGTTATCAATGAATAGAACTTGAGTGTGTATAATGTGAAAGTGAATAATGATACTTATTGTGTATTTTTTATTAAGTGTTTATAATAGAAATGTGTTTAATGTAAAGAGTATAGTATTAATATGCATATTGATTATTAAGAGTTTATGTTGAATAGTTCTTAATACGGTGAACAAAAAGTGTTTATTAAAAAAATGAACTGTAAGTGATAAATAATAAAGAATAAAGTGACTCTAATAGTAAATATACAGTAAAAATTAAATGTGAAAAGTGACAGTGATTCAAATGAAAGTGTGCAAAATGTGTTGACTAAGGTAACAATATTTAGAAAGTGTTTAAATTTTTTATTTCCTTCTTATTTTCAATAAAGTTAGTGTTATGAAATGCTAAAAGTATCCAAAAAGTGCGATTGTGGATTCATTAAACAAGTGATTGATAAATGTTTAATAAATACATTAATTGTAAATGTTTAATAAATAATAAAGTGATTATAATGTTTCTAAAGAGTCATTACAGTGTAAAAGAAGTGTTAATAATATAATTATATAAAAGAGGTGAGATAAAGATATGAGATAATAGCATGAGACAATCTTATGAGATAAACATGTGAAACAATGAGAGAGATCAGGTAAAGAGATGAGATAATGAGATAAAATAAATAGATATGAGATAAACATATGAGATACAGAAACAAAAAAACATTAAGACTTGAAATATAAACATACTTTGATGACATGTAGGATAAAGAGGTCATTATGGAGTTAGATCGTGAGTCATAAAAAATTCATTTTTTGTTAATTTTTTTTTTTTGAAAGTTGTTTCTGAAAAATGAGTTCTCAGTTAAAGAAGAAATATTTCAATTTAAATAATAAAGATTAGGACATTATTCGTAATTGGGAAATGCTAAATGACAATCACATGTATAAATTTCAGGAATTATTGGAACTTGCATCAGGTGGTAGTTTCCAAAAACAAATTACAGGATATTTCGAAATGTTAGATGAAATAAATAAAAGCAATTAATAAGAATAAATCACAAATTCAAATATTGTATAGTGAAAATCGACTTTTGGGTCACTGGATTTGCACTTACTATGATGGAAATGAACTTTTTGTTTATGATAGTCTTAATGAGGGTTGTTTAAATGAAGATCAAAGAGAATATTTATGAAAGTTATATCCATTTAAACCTAATGTAGTTTTTTAAGAGTACAACAACCAAATTTTGTTGATTGTGAAGTATACGCCGTTGCGTTTGCTGTTTCTTTATATTTTAATATTAACCCTGAAAATGTTGTATATAATCTTGCTTTAGGGCATTTCCACGTAACAGCGGACATTTCGTCCTTGCATCGCGAAAAATAATTAGTCTATTACTTTCTTGAATATCAACATAGAATGAAAATTCCACTTTCTAGTAAGAAATACAAGGATTTATGAACTATGCCAAATGAGTTTTTAATTCTATAACAAATATTATAAAAGATATAATCAATTATTTACTGTGGGATACCAACAAAATGTACGTGCGTCACAGACTTTTACGCTCTTTCAAGTTCTATCATATATGGTAAAAGTTTTTCAATTTATTCGCAACCTCGTATTCTCATTCTACAAATAATATCCAAATATTAAATAGCCTTAGAACATTTTAATTCTCATAATTTGTAAACTTTTCATGCATTATATTTAGATATATTAAAATTCGTGTCCAAAAAAAGTCCTTGCGTCACATTAAATTGTTTTACGCAAAAAATGCATAAAGTAAAGAAAAAAAATAACTTTAATACATTTTTCAGATAGTTCTGTTTACTGGATTTAAGATTTTGAAAGTCATTTTGCATTATAAATTCAGAGAAAGCTAGGAGGTGGGGTAAAATAGTAAAAAATATCGCGAAAACGTCCTTGCGTCACGCGTGGAAATGCCCTTTAATGAGAACTCATTTGTATATGATGTTTGAAAAAAATGTGTCATCTCATTTTTTGATAATTTTACAAATTTGTTTGAACTTAGAATTGGCAATATCGAATAAATAAACAACAATAATTTACATGTGAGGAATGTAAAAGACGCGACACAGAAGAGAAAATTAGATTATTAAACTAATGACGGCTTTACAGAAATGAAAGGAGATAGTAGTAGTCCTTCATTACATACAAAAATAGGACAGAAAAAAGTTGTTAATATTCCTGACTAAGAAACTAAAAAAAGCAGTACCAAATATGAAAAATGTATTGTAAAAGACCTAAGTTAAAAGGAGAGATGGAAAAGAGAGACAAGTAACAAATATGGAAAGTGTAAATGGTGACAGAATATAAATGTTTGTAAGAAAAAACATGTGGAAATTGCGTCAAATTCTATTGAAGTAGTAAAAGAAGGTAATAGTTATAAAATATTAGAAACAATAGTAGTAAAAAGATATTTTTTAGCAATGCCAATGAGAAAAGTAGAAAAACTAGAGCAGAATATCAGAAAGAATATAGTGAAATGATGAAATTAAAACGAAAAAGAATTGATAACAAAGAAACAGAAATATCAGTTATGGAAGATGTATGTTTAAGTAGTGAAACCGATTTAAATTTTTCTAAAAAAAACACATAGATAGTGCTGTTAAAGAAGGAAAGAGAGATAATAATTCTGACAAATTAATAATATCTAGCGATTGTAATGAGACAAGTAAAAAAAGTGCAGAATATAAAAAAATATTGAAAGTCAGTTAAAGTATCTTAAAGAAGTAGGAGGAGATGATAAGAATGAGAAATTACAAAGAATAGTGAGCCAGACAAAAATTGTTAACACCTCTAATCGGAAAATTAAAAAAAAGTACAGCAGAATATAAAAAAAAAACTATCGTCAAAGATTGAAATTGAAACAGAAGATGTGCCATGATAAGGATGAAAATAATGAAATATTATATTCAAAAGATATGCAGGAGAAAGATATAAGAACTTGTGATGAGAAAATGAAAAAAGTCACGCAAAATAACAAAAACAATAACGTAAAAGATTAAAATTAAAAAGAAACGTAATCGATGAGGAAAAAATAGATGTTTCGGAACATACAGGTAAAAAAATGGAGACATTTATGCGAATGAAAACATTGATATTCATGATTTTACTTATGCAGAAAAAAATATTAATAGCATACATGTTCCAAGTTATAACGAACATTATCTTGGTAAAATGTCGTTTTTTTGCAGAAGATGCAAGGCTAAACATTTTGACAAAGAAATACTTCAAAAGAAATTAACTTATAATGATTGTTGCAGTCATGGTGGTGTATGGTTACCTTCAGAAAAATACCCTCATGAATTAAAAAAATTGTTAAATGGTTCTCATAAGATATCTGGTCATTTTGGAATAATATGGGTCATTTCATTTAAATTGTCATTTTCAGCCTCAACAAAAGTTGAAGTAGCAAGTTCCGATTCTGCAACTGTAACGAATTTTTTTAAACAGTTATATGTATTACATGAACGAAATTCATAGTGGTCACACACTTAAACTAATATATTTCACATGAGAGTCGCTTTCCTTCAGAAAAAGTCAAATTAAAAAAAAAATTTTTTGCTACGAATTTTCCATTTAATGACGATTAATTTTTTAGAAATAGGTATTGTTTCGTTACTCTTACAATTCTGAAACTCAAACGAATCATAGATTTCACGTAAGGTCACGTTTGATAAAGAAAATTTTTTTTAATCAAGCAAAATACAGAGGTAAGTGAGTTAAAATGAAAAAATTACATTTTGATTTCGCCAAGAAATTAAGAATTTGCTATTAATATATTATTTTATGACTCTGTTCTAACAGTTAATACATTAGGAAAGTTGAAAAAAATTGTTATACGCCTATTTACTTACCATTTTAGAATTGTTCGAAGGCAGAACTTGGAGTAACCGTTTGGGACACTCATGGCATAATAGGACACTCATTACATTCGTTGTGAAAAATATTCAATCCATTTTAATTAAATTGTTATTTTCATTCTTCAACAAAGTTTAGGAGTTAGGAGTTTATTCAATTATTCAATTCTACAACTATTTCCTTCAATTCTCAATTATTATTGTTCAATTCTCCCTCAATTCTACAAATTTTGATTTCATTTTTTAATTTTCAATTATTTTTTTCGATCATCAATAGTTTTCTTTAATTTTAAATGCAATTGCATAATTTCGTTTTTAATTATTTTCTTCTGTATTCAATTATTCTCGCCTGTTTTCAATTTTTAAGTACGTTCCTTTAATTTTTATTCCATTTTTCAATTCTCAATTATTTTTTGCAATATTAATTTTTTTTCCAATTTTCAATCAAGTTGTTCAATGCGCAATTATTTCCAATAATTATTTCTATAATTTTCTAAATTTTTCTATTCGCAATTATTTTCTTTAAATTTAATATTTCTTGTCTAATATTTTCAATTATTTTTTTCAGTTTTCCATTAATCTACTCGTTTTTCAGATATTTTTATTCATTTTGTCATTATTCTTGTAATTTTCATTTTTTGAATTTGCAAAAAATTTTTTATTTCATAATGAACAACGACAATGCAAAGTTTATCGCACGCCTGGAGGCGCAATAATGTACCTAGTTTTTAATGTATTTCTAAGTAAGAGTTTAAAAAATAAGTCGCGACTCACTTAATGGGAATATAATGTTTTCGATAACTTAAAGTATGAAAAAAAACAATAAAAATTAAGTTATGACACAATTAGTACTTTATTATATTATACTTTATAGATTAATACTTTTTTATTGAATATGTACCGTTTTTCGCCGACATGGACTGAAAAAAGTTGCCAAAAAGTAGCCTTGTATCAAAAAAGTAGCAAAAAGTAGCAAATAGTATCAAATAGTAGAAGAGTGCGAAGCCTGGTATGTATAAAAACTATTAGACAAATTTGTGGGACACTCATGACAAGGACACTCATGATATTTTGCTCGTTTTTGCTTATATCTATAAACAGGTTATATTTATGTCAACAATTCTTGTCTCATTCGAAAGAGAATCAAAAACTATTATTAATTTCATACTAATATAGAATATAAAATATTAAGTTACCATTTTGAACAGGTGGGACACTCATGGCATAAGTGAATTACAATGAATGTTTTTTTTTTCTGCCACAACCTAGAACTGTCACGTTTGAAAGTACGACGTTTAATTTTTTTCAGTTGATTCGTCGTTATCTTCTGCTACGAATTCGTTGATAAAACAGACTTTTTGCTCACAAGGTAAATATTAAGACACGCATAAGTACAAAATTTTGCCTTCAAAGTAAAATAATGTAAAAATGTGGGACAGGACATTTTTATTTTTTTAGAATGGATAAACAATTAAATAAAGTTATCAGCTGTTAATTTTCCTTAAATATGGAAGTTCTAGTTCATTACAAAATTTTGTTTTACTGGTTATGAACTAAAATTACGAAATTACGTTCACTTGAAAACTAATAATTCACTCCAGGACACGGGACACTCATGACATTTTGCCTGAATTTCGTTCTGCCATTATTATACTTTGCATTTTTACATAATTGCAAGTTGAAAAAACATTAAAAGAGATTGTATTACACGACTTTGAACAAAAAAATTTTACAAAAAATTATAAAAAAAGTTTTTATTGGCAAAGAACACGATTATGTCAATTTAAATGAAATGACCCATATAAGACTTTACAATAATTTATGTGCTTTTGCATCTTAAAATGCCAATGTACTTAATTTCAATAATAAAAGGCGGGAACCATTTTGATAAATAATTCAAGGTCGAATTTATTATCAAATCAACAATTTCCTATTTTTTGAAATTGATAATGATCCATCTTTTGGTCAATTATTCCTGTTAGATCCAGAAGAAGCAATTTGCTATAGATTAAACAAACATGACAACGTAGGTGTGGATATATTATATAGTATTGCCAAATTATTGAGAGATTGTAACGCATATACAAAGTCTTTTTTAGTGACATCTGAGATCATTGAGATAGAAATGGCGTTAGCAAAAAAAAATAATTTAATTTACAATTTTTAAAGGTGTAATGAAGTTGCTGCTATTTTTAATATGAATACTGAAGGTTTAATACTAGAGTCTTATGTAGCGATTTATAATACATCGATTCAACAATTGCAATTAGTTAGGCATTTAGATCCAAATGTTGAACCTTGGATATATCCTATACTTTATCCTTTAGGAAGCAAGGGTTATAGTCTCGATACGATTCGTACTGATAGTGACAAACCAACCAGAAATCAAACTGTGTCCAGATCTGCTTATATGAAATATAAAATAGGAGTAAGAGATCATACCATCAATCAATTTTTATATAGTGGAAGAATGTTTTAGCAATGGTTAGTTGATAATTATGTCAAAGTTGAAAAAGTTAGGTTATATTTTTGTAAAAAGTAATCAAACAAAATTAAGAAGTGAAATTTAGAAAGGATTAATTGATCATTTAGATAATCAAGAAATTGAAAATAATGTACATGTTGGCAAGATGTTGATACTGACTTCAACATTTATAGATTCACCTCGTAACATGTTGAAAAAATATCAATATGCAATGACCATTATGTAGCTTTTCATGGTAGACCAGATTTATTTATTACAATGACATGTAGTTCAAAATGGAAAGAAATTTAAGAAAATTTATTACTTAATCAGTCAGCTTCTAATAAACCTGACAAGTTGCAAGAGTCTTTCATTTGAAAGTAAAAAAATTAATCGAAACTATAGTAGATGATACACTATTTGGACAAGTAAAGTCTTATGTTTATGTTATTGAATTTCAAAAGCGTGGTTTACCACACATTCATTTATTGGTTATACTGGAAGAAGGTTCTAAAATATTAAGAGAAGAGAGTGTTTTTTTATTAAATAATATGACTACCTTGATCAAAGTTTAGAATAAAACCATTCGAAAATAAGGATATCATGACAAATTTTTAAATGCTAGGTATATTTGTATCGAAATTTGAAATAGGAAAATTGGAATTTTATATAATGCGTGCAAAAAACTAATACAATTTATTGATCTTTAGCATAAAGAATAATAAAATTTCTTTATATAAATTTTTATAGGCAGGTGTCCAATTTCAATACAAAGATACTTATTAACTAAATTTTTATCATACTATCCCTATTTTTTATCGGTTTTATTATAAACTTTAGTCTAGTCATAAAGTTCATTAATACAAGTTGTTTCAATAATTTACATGTGAGGAATGTAAAAGATGCGACTCAGAAGTGAAAATTAGATTACCAAACTAATGGCGGTTTTACAGAAAGAAAAGGAGATAGTAGTAGACGTTCATTACATAGAAAAATAGAACAGAAAAAGTTGTTAATATTCCTGACTAATAAACTAAAAAAAAAGCAGTACTTAATATGAAAAAATGTATTATAAAAGACCTAAGTTAAAAGGAGAGATGGGAAAGACAAATATGGAAAGTGTAAATAGTGACAGAAATATAAATGGTTGTAAAGAAGCATGTGGAAAATGCGTCAAATTCTATTGAAGTACTAAAAGAAGGTAATAATTATAAAATATTACATACAATAGTAGTAAAAAGATATTTTTAGCAATTCTAATGAGAAAAGTAGAAAAACTAGAGCAGAATATCAGAAAGAATATAGTAAAATGATGAAATTAAAACGAAAAAAAATGACAACAAAGTATCAGAAATATCAATCATGGAAGATGTATGTTTAAATAGTGAAACAGATTTAAATTTTTCTAAAAAAACACACATAGATAGTGCTGTTAAAGAAGAAAAGAGAGATAATAATTCTGAAAAATTAATTATTTCTTGCGTCTGTAATGAGACAAGTAAAAAAGTCGTGCAGAATATTAAAAAATGTTGAAAGGCAGTTAAAGTATCTTAAAGAAGTAGAAGGAGATGATAAGAATAAGAAATTACAAAGAATAGTGAGCCAGACAAAAATTGTTAACACCTCTAATCAAAAAATTAAAAAAAATAGAATAGAATATAAAAAAAGCTATCGTCAAAGATTGAAATTGAAACAGAAGATGTGTCATGATAAGGATGAAAATAATGAAATACTATATTCAAAAGATATGCAGAAGAAAGATATAAGAACTTGTGATGAGAAAATTAAAAAAAGATACGCAAAATATCAAAAACAATAACGTAAAAAATTAAAATTAAAAAGAAACGTAATCGATGAGGAAAAAATAGATGTTTCGGAACATACAGTTAAAAAAAAGAAGTCATGTATGCGAATAAAAGCAACATTGATATTCGTGATTTTGCTTATGCAGAAAAAAATATTAATAGCATACATGTTCCAAGTTATAACGAACATTATATTGGTAAAATGTCGTTTTTTTTCAAAAGATGCAAGGCTAAACATTTTGGGAAAGAAAAATTCAAAAGAAATTAACTTATAATTATTGTTGAAGTCATGGTGGTGAATTGTTGCCTTCAGAAAAATGCCCTCATGAATTAAAAAAATTGTAATGAAATTGCTATTTTTAATATGAATGCTGAAGGTTTAATACCAGAGTCTTATGGAACAATTTATAATACATCGATTAAACAATTGCAATTGTTTAGTCATTTAGATCCAAATGTTAAACCTTGGATATATCCGATACTTTATTCTCTACGAACCAAGGTTTACAGTCTCGATATGATTCGTAATGAGAGTGGCAAATCAACCAGAAATCAAATTGTGTCAAGATCTGCTTATATAAAATATAAAATAGGAGTAAGAGATCATACCTTCAAACAAAATTAAGAAGTGAAACTTACAAAGGAATAATTGATCATTTAGATAATCAAGAAATTGAAAATAAAGTATGTGGGCATTTCTCTAGAACTTTTAAACTTTGAGGTTTTAGAAACGTTAATTTTTTTTTTCAAGGCACATCCATGAAATTAATTTTATTGGCTTCATTATTAATCAAATAACAGAAAAAACCTTGCGTCACTCATTTTCACACATTGTTATTTTATATTTGTAAAGTAACATTATCAGTCAAATATAAAATTAGGTTTAAGCTTTATAACATTAAATTTTCATAAGAAATTAGGAAATTTAGATTGACGGATAATTTTCAGAACCTTCTGTTTCAAATTAAAAGACTAATTTTTTAAATTTAAAGTAGTGGATCTAATATAGCTGAATCATTTTTTGTTGAATTTCGTCGAAGTAAGAGTTTATCAAACGTTACATTTAAACATTGTTTCAATACATTCAAAAAGCTTTTGTTTTTATTCATTTCATTCAATGTTCTTAGTTTTGAGATCTCAACTTCCTTTTCATCTCATGCCAACATTCGTTTCTGCTACATTTTTTCTGGTTTAATTAATAATTTTAATTCTTGCTCTTTGTACATAATTATAATTAATTAATTACCTAATTATACAAACCTCATAGGTTAAATTGTGAATACTGTAAAAATTTCAACAAATTCATTGCTCATCGTTTGTTTTAACTCGATTCAAAAAATTCTCTTCTCGCAAAACGTCAAGCAATGAGCTCTATACTGGAAGCTCATAATTTTTATTACTTTTATAGTTTTTATGGATAATATAGACGTTAACGGTTTTCCTACATACTTTTATAATCTAAAATAAGATATTACAATGATTTTAAAGTATTTAGAAGCAAAATTCAAGATGTGCTTTTAAAAAATATGGTTTTTTGAAATGAGTTACGTTTTGAATTTGAATCTTTAATGTCATTGTATTCTTTATGTTTAGAAGGCACAGATTCCTGTAAGGGTTCAAATTACTTCTTATTGTATAAATAATGAGCCCTCATTGTATGGTTTCTTAAAAACCAATGTTAAAAAAGTTATCTCAAGTTGATTGTTAAATTTTAAAATCTTAAAAAAAATTGTCGCGCAAGTTTGAAGGCTTATAATTTTATTCTTAAGTAAGGCACATCATTATCTCAAGGTTTTTCCAGTTGTTTTCACTTCTATATACTTCTGCTGAAAGTTACAAACCTTAAAAATAATTATTAAAAAAATTATAATGCTTAAACTGCAAAAATACAGTCAGTGTCACACACAAGTATGTCTCAAAATGACATTTTCAAAGTCGGTGATCACGATTACTCGAAAACCATTAAACCGATTTACTTGAAATTTGGTATGCTTAATTTACACATCTAAGTCGAGTAAGTGATCGAAGTATTTTTTTTTTATGCAAAACTTTTTTTTATATAGCTGAAAATCGACCGTTTATTTTAACGAAAATCATACTATTGACTTTGACAGGTGACCATTTTGTCGAATATTTTTTTTTTCTTCAAATCCTTCAATCACTAACAGGATAATCTTATAATAAATGTAAAGCAATTTCATTTTTTCATTTCTGTTTAAAGTTATAAGTAGGATTTCTCGCATGATTTAAATGGGTTGTTTATAATCTGTCATAAAATCTCTAATTGAGTTTAAGGTTTCTATTGTGGTGGATTTTCCCATGTTCTATGGCCATGCCTGCCCTCTCTTTCTCTCTCTACAAGATAAAGCTTGGATCGTTGGTGAAAGGTCTCCCACCCTTCTGGTCTGTCAGCGAGGGCCTGATGTGATGGAACAGTTCAGTTGCGTTACGACCCTCTTACAGTCCACATCGGGCTCGTCTAATACCCGTGCATTTCCACGCGGTTTCTTAACTGGTTTCCAATTTGTATGTACCCGGTAAGAAGGCTGGAATAACCTAGAATTAATTTTATTAATTCTATTTAATACTTGAATTTCGCTTCATTTTATGCTTTTGCATTATGAATTAAAAATGACAGAATTCTGTTCCTTGTAATTTAGTTTTTGAAAAAATTTCAATAAATATAAGAATCGATCCCAAGTTTTTATGTTACAAGTCTATGTAAGTAACCTCTGAGCTACTCGTGACTTGAATATATAAACATAAATGAGCCTTTTAAATTAAAACTGTAAAAGAATTTCCTGGAAAAGGAAAAATTCCAACTGTATTCTCTATTACGGAATTGAACATTTCGTAGACTCTATTCCAAAAGGAATTATTGGGGATATAAAAATTATGAATAAAGCAGAATCATTTTCAAAAATATTCTTTTCTATTTCTAGAAGTAAGTATTTGAGGGAATTTCAATTATTTAATAGAAAAGAAATCATTGCGATTTTGAGTAAATGTCAACTAAACTTAATTCTTTTCTTTTCAAGGCTTCTTGCCGGGTACACCGGGTGTACAAATGTGATGCATTCATCATATTAGTTAACAATAAATTATCCGTGATCAAATGTAAAGTGTTGTGAGTTTTTTTGTGCAACACCAACAATCATCACCATCCACCATTTTTAACAATTTCATACGAAGCATTCTTGCAGAATCCTGATCACAGCGAAACACCTTTTTTTGGAAGGCGTCGCTTCAATAGCTCACATCTTCAAAAGTTTTGGTTGAAAAATACTTTTATTTTTTTTTAATTACAGTTTTTAACATGTATATTTAACTAATAAATAGTATTCTTCAAAAAGTTTCATGGTTTCTAGGAAAAAATTCTTGAAAAAAGCACTTTTTTTTTGAGTTACAACTGGTGTTCCCCCCTTAAGAAATAATAAAATTTGTCGTGTGCTTTAGCGCGCGCTTTTTTTTCTAGTTTAAATTAAACAATAATAATAATAGATAAAATATCTGATGATTTTTTAATATATTCTCAAGATCCTTTCTTTCTGATGCTTTTAGACAGTAAATGCAACAATTACGGTCAGAAATCAACAGAATTTCCGATTTTTTTTTTTGATGTTTACTCGTCTTTCTTTTAATATGGTCCAAGTTCATGATTTATGATATTTCGAGTTGCAGAACATGTTGTTTTTATGGCAAGCATATCTATTGGTTCCGCATTAGGATTTGCAATCGCATTTTTGAAACCCGTGACCAGAACCAAAAGATTGCTTTATTGCCGTTTGTCGCAAAGAAATTTATACATTAGGAACATAGGTTTTAGTGAGAATTGTTCCATTACAAACACTAAATCGCGATCTTGCATACAATTACTGTTTTAGAATACCTCTTTATAAGTTTCCAATTTGTATTTGAAAGCGTTAATTCACGTAACGCACGGAGAACAGATAAGATTCAACTGAAAGTTTTCAATTGCAAGTTTGCAATGAAAACAAATATTTATTACTTTAGCTCTTTCTAAACTAATAGAGACAATCTCGTGTTATATCAAATCAACTTTTCCAACTTTAACGGATGGAGTCGGTTTTCGACCGTTCTCGCGTACAGTTTGTGAGCCTTGATTTTAGTGTGAATTTTGCCATGACACGTGTTCCTAAACTTTTAAATGTTAAAATGTTTATACTGAACTTTTGTCAGCGAAATTAGTGTTTTATGACTTGTGCGTGTGCGTCTTTTAACACGTTGGTGTACCATCCTTCTCCCAGTTCCATGTCGTAGCTTTACCATTGTACTTTAACAGTTTCTGCGCAACGTGTCCATTAACGAAATGTGCAAGGGGCCTACTGTTTTTCTGCTCTACAATTTCAACATCCCGAGAAAACACCAACCGGTTAAGTCCACCAGTGTGAATCTTTTATTACTTATATATAATTTGACGAGGATAATTTCATCTGGATTCTCTCTAAGACAACAATACCCAAGGTCGCACTCTTAACTGTTGATAATACGGTTATCAAGGGTATTGTCTCTCCTTTGTTTACTTCTTCGATTTCAAAATGATTTTCTAAAATAAACATTCCTATCATCTAACCTTGGGCTGAAATTGTCGTTACACACTATTTTACGCTGGATTTCAATAACTTTTCAAAATGATCCTTTCCATCTGGTTGACTCGATGGTTAATTCTAATTTGGGAGAACCTACTCTAAATTTTCGTTGGTTGAATTTTATCTTTTTCAAACAAAATTGTTTCTTTAACCGTATTCAAAGTGCATCAATTTTGTCTTAATCAAGATAAAATTACTGTAATATTTGTTTCGCTGGGTCCCGATTTGGCTGATCAGGATTTGTTTTTCTTATGAGTTGGTGAATTTGAACTGGCCTAATAAGGGTGGGGTATCAAATGACCTTGATTTTAACTGCTATACCATCTATTTTCTTATTTTGGACTTTGAATTCTTAGATAATTTGTTTTACAAATAATATAGTCGTTTCAGTAAACTGCTAGCTTTAATATTTGTTGTAGTAGTTGTTTACGATGATTTCTGTGTCCCAATAATCTCCTCATCTCTCCTCCCCGAGACACTGCTTTTCACGTTGGTTGGATCAGTCAACACATCCGCCGTGCTGCCTATTCTATGGATGGACCTTTAAAATCACCGATTTCACTGTATTTCAATCTTCACGCCTGCATACTGCTTTCATAGGCAGCTTTATTATTCTGATTTTTTAGTTTATGTTAGTTCTGACAGTCCGCTACGCCAAAAGTCATTTAAGAAGAAGAAGAAGAACTTTAACGGATCCACTCCCGTTAATGTCAACATTACCTAGGTAATGTTCGAATTTATCACTTTAACTGATCATTTTAGTTAATCTGCAGGTTAACTATAGTCAATATGCAGATTAACGGATTCCGCACTTTAACGGTAACATTGTTACACTCTTAGGGGGAGAAAGTCTATGAATCTGTGACAGCTTATATACATTTTTTATTTTGACCATGTAAATAGTGTGACACATGGGGGTAAAACTTATCGAAAAAAGCGTGAATATAGCAAAGTGAGGTAATTTCTGCACGGGGAATGGTTTGTTTTCTCAGCGTATTGTCCTTTTCAATAACATCCTAGGACCATAAAATTCATCAAACTTAGAACAGGGGTAGTATGATAGTTATTATAGTTTACATACGGAACTAATCATCAGTTCAGTGTAGTTACTGATTTTGCAAATATTATTGAACTATCTATGCTCTATTTGAATTGAGAGTTACGTTCTTGTGTGTTATAAATTATAGATTCGTGGCTTAAGTGGACCCAAAATTTATCGCATATCCTTTGTGGACATTTCAAATTGAAACTAAAATTGATGCGTCTGGTTTTGTCATCTGACATATCGCATTGCATCATCATCGATTCGGTGACGTACAAAAGGAAGGAATGGAATGGATGTGCAAATAAATGACGCTTGCATATGTCGAACTTTCTTGATGGATGACGATACTCATTACTTTGTACGATCAATATCAATTCTTATCACTCAAAGGATTATTATCTTTGACATCCCTGTCATTTTTAGTTAACAAATTCAAATACATTATAAAATAAATCAACCCAGAAATTTGTCGTTAAAAAAGTTTTGAATTTTTTAAAAGAATTATCAATTCCAACATTTTGTAAGGATACACTTTAATTTCATTTGACGCTGTCTCATTATTTACGAATGTACATAAATCGGTTTTACACATTAAGCCTTAAAAAACAAGTTTCCCCAAATCATTCATTAAAATACAAAATTAATGATATCAACAACCTTCGTGACAGAAGCTTACTTTTATCTCATAAAACTTTTCATTCCGATAATATAAACGAAATAAATTCAAATCTTCTGGTCAGCAATTATCCAACACACTTCACACAAAAAGATGTTGCACAGACAAAAAAAAATAAACTTAAAATTGAACAAATATGTAATATAAAGGCTGTGGACGAAAGAATTGTCACTAATATAGATTTTATCTTCCTTTTTAGAAATAAAAATAAGAGAAAAAAAGTAGTGTACGAAGCTTCAGACTTTGATGGCAAAAGGCAGAAAGCAAGAGGTACATAACGGTTATGAATTAAGCCATGAATTGTAAACATTTGCTCGAAGAACTTTGTGCAGTATTTAAAAGTCCCGTCAACGTAAACTCTATCCGCTATACACAAAGATTTCAAATTTGAGAGGCATGTAAAAATAATTTCATTTTTTTCAAGATCATTTAACATTAAAAACTGTTCATCCCGGCATGTCTTAATTGACATTTTTGAAAGTACTTCGTGTACTTCTTCTTGAGATTTTGGAAAAGAAGGAAGGTATTTTTTACGGCTATTGTAAACATTTCGCCTAATTCTATCCATGTCATTGTCCGTAATGACTGATGGAAAACCTTGGAGTTCCAATTCTTTTTTAATAATCTAAGCGATTTTCTCTATAGGACTTTTTTTGTAGGAAATTAAATTTTCAACAAATTTGCAATTTTCAGTGTAAGTATTCATTTTTTCACTTTGCATTTTTTGTGAAGTATAATTTTGATTTGACACAATTTTTCTGACGAAAAATTTTATCTGACTTTTAATATCCGCTGCGTTTACAATTATATCAAGCTAGGTACTTCCTGTTGCGCTGAGTTTGTATTAGAGGAAATTCCCTTTCTGGTCGAGTTTTTTTTTTGCTTTATTGGTGAAAACGGGTTGGACGTATCGCACATCGATTTCATTATTCACTTGCACCTGCGACGAGCGGTGGTGTAGCTTGATTAAATTTCATTTCGCGCCGTCGTGCGAACGTCGTCGAATTGCGTTTCAGCGCACTGAACGGACCAATTCATGAAAAAATCGGGTCATCGATTCGTGCATAATTTTAAATATCTAGCACTCGTGGTTGGTTCTCGCTTGTTTAATCGGCTTTCGAGCGATTCGCAAAGTACACAATGAATTGCATTACTCTGCCGGCCCTGTAATCCTCGCAACGGTCATTTATATTAATTAGCATGGTCGCGAACCATTTGTGTTCAACATAAATTACCGAGCTAATGATGAATGTCAGGCATAAACGTGGCATTATGCACGTGCATACAAGTGTAATGCATGTACTCGACTGACCAAAGTTTGTGTTAGGTTAGGTAGGTACAGGGTACACATGACCTAGGCATACGTGCACCTCGACACTCATCTACATTTACATATACAGCGGAGAAATGCATAGATGAAAGATTTCACAAATTTTCACCATAGCATTTATCACGTCCACCTGGCACGTTCTACACGATAAAATTATTCGCCATGCATAATTTGATATTAAATTCTTTAAAGAGTCATTTAAATGAACGGCTTGTTATAGATTACACATTTTATTAAGATATTTATTTGGAAAGAACACATTTAAATATTTTGGATATAACTATATTATTCTGCTTTTTCAACAACAAAAAAAGTTTCGTTGAACTTTTTTGAATTAATTTTATTATTTATTTTGTATTTTGTTGGAATTTATTAGGTGAATTTAAAATTCATGTGCAAAGCTGTTTCCAATTTAAGGCTAACGAGGATCAATTACCAAACTTGAAAATCAATTGTTTATTTATCAAATTATGAAAATACAGACTTTCTTTAAATGACAATAATTTTAAAGTTTATTATTGTGGTCCTACTTTCACCAGCTTCCATCCAAAATCCATTTGCATAATATTAGTAGGACCCTGTTCTTTAATATTAAACTGAAATTGCGTGGGCATACGTGCTCAACTGAAAATGGGGATGGTTTTTTAAAAAAAAAAGCTTTTTTAAAATCAGAGTCACCCTTTCAATATAAAATAAATACTAATCAAGTTTTGACAGTCTTTTGTTTCTGCAAACATAATTCTTTTGCTTTTTTTTCTTATATCTCACAATCAGTAAGCTGTAATGATAATATGTTCAAAAAAAAATCTAACAATTTTTTAAAAATTTCTCTGCATTTATTGGATCCGACATATTAAATTTTGTAAAAGTAAGATCAGCTTTGTAATCAGCTACCTTAAAAATCCCTAGATAATAGGTTCCAAGAATATCCAACAATTTTTAAAAAATTTTCCCGTTATATTGAGTCCGCCATTTTGAATTATGTAAAACAAATGTCAGATTCGTAATCAGCGACTCCAAAAATCCTTAGATAAAAAGTTTTAAGAAAATTCTACCATGTTTTAAAAATTCCTCCGTTATTTTGAATTCTGTAAAACAAATCTTAGGATCGTAATCTATTTTAGAGCTATTCACAGGATATATGTTTGTACAAATGTTCGATGTAAGTTTTTTATTTTATTGTAAGCAAAGTAAAATGTATAAAAGTGTATAAAATTGTAAAAATTGTATATGAAAATATAAATAAAATATTGATAGTTATTAGATGTGTATATCAACAGACACACGAGGCTCGCCATACTCCTTTTGATTCAATGTAGGAGGGGTTGGTTCACTTCTTTTCTTTTTTTTTGTCTTTTTTGACGAGTAGGTCTAGTTTTTAGTTTCCACAAAGGAAAAGTTTTCTAGATAAATTAAATAGATGGGTAAATCGTTAGTTTAAAACAGATAGAATAGATGTTAGAAGTCAAAAAATAAATTTTTGTATTATATAAAGTTAATGTATTCGACGAGTGACAATTGTCCGTTCGAAAATATTGATACATTTAGGTATGGATATGTGTGTGATAATGGCGTTTTTTCCTTGTTTATTGCGCCGCATTGTTAAAGATGTGTAATTTTATATTGTTGAATAAATAAATGAAAAAAAAAAGGAAAATGGGAAACATCCCGGTGGGCCGCTCTTTTTGGGCAGTGGGTGGGCCGGTATTTCTTTAGAGCTTGTACAAAATAAATCTGGCCCTGCCCCAGGTAATAAGTTTCAAGAAAATCCACAAACTTTGAAAAAATTCCTACGCCATATTGGATCCGCCTTCTTGAATTTTACAAAACAAATGTCAAACTTGTAAAGAAGATTTCGACCTTACCGGCAAAGCACTTCCTTACCGAAAGAGCACACCGTGCAACCGAGAGGACTCGAACCCCTGCCAATGGATGCCTTTCCGGGGACTTATACCCTATTTGTGCACCTTGCCAACAATAGGCATCGATTAAATAGATGTCGCTTTGCCGGTAAGGTCGAAATCTTCTTTTCAATTACAAACCGACCGGGAATTTCCTTCTTTAAAATGTCAAACTTATAATAAGCGAACCCAAAAATCTGTGAGTAAACACTTTTGACAATTAAATAAGTTGCTTATTTCTGTCCGCATTTTCATGCAGTCTAGACCACTGTGATACGGTGTGAGAATATGGTGGTCCAAAAAATAATATAATTATCGCAAAATTATGACCAACTATAACGCGATAGTCATTTATGTAAATAAGTTATTTAAAAAAAAGTAATCTCAAAATTTAATATAGAAAGTTAATATTTAGTGTCAAAAACATCAAATTGTCTGATTTCAAAGTCAGTTTTCTACTATTGAATGTTAATGGTTTGACTTGTAATTTTAGTAAATGAAAATAGATTTTATTGACAGCAGATACACGAAAAATAGAATTTTTCCATTAATATTAAAAGGTTGAATTGCTCAATTGAAGTTTAATGTTTTTATGTTATTGTAGGTTTATAGCTATCATAATGAGAAAATTTGAAATGGACCTGTCGACTGTTACTAAGGAAATTGAGAAGGGTTGCGGATTAAAGAAAAAAACTCTTTCGACTTTTTTTTTCTTCCTGGACCTCGAAAACAAATTTGACAATTTTAATACTGCGCTTTAAAATGCATGAAAATTTTTGGGATAGGGTAAAGGGTACAGTGACCGACATCTTGACAGTGAACGACACCTAATTATTAAATACGTAATAAATATAAAACTAACGATATTAAAATATATTTCCAAGTAAAATTGTATAAAATGCAATTCATAGCAACTGATAAAATTGTTGTTTTAATTAATCAGATTATATTTTATTCAATAATTAAATTCCAAGAAAACTAACCTCAAAAACGGTGCGTTTTTGTGTTTTTTGTTGACAAATTTTCTAAAAGTCAACAAGTTGTTTAAAAATTACATTTGAAGAACAATTAAATTGGTACAATAAGTTTAGATAATGAGGTTTAACATAATATTAATGAATAAAGTATTGTTCAATTAATAGTTTTTATAATTATAAATTAATGAGAGGGTGTCGTTCACTGTTTTCTGACAAGACATTTTCAAATTCATATTAAACACTTTACCAGAGATTAGTAATTATTTTAAGCACGTTAATAGCAATTTGGAACATTAATTATTTATTTCGCATTGGTTTTAAACAGAAATCTTAAATATTTACTCTGTAATACTAAATCAGTTAAAAATGCATGATGAGGGTGTCGGTCACTGTACCCGTTACCCTACCTAGACTTTTTCTCAGTAGACCATTGCCCTACTGTAAGTTGACGTCGTCTCATTATAATCCACAACGATTATAACCAATAATATGAGTAATAATATTAATGAGAAGAAAGTACAAGAATCTTTCAGAGCCCGTCGATAATTCAATTTTTGGTTTAAAAATTCACTTGTAATTATAAAAAAATTACCGGGCAAGTGCGAGTCGGACTCTCGCACAGAGGGTTCCGTACACGAACTTAAAATGGATTGAAATTTTTTTTTTAATTATTTATTTTTAACGATTCATTTTAATTATTTATTAGATATTTATTATTTGGATTTTTTGAATAATAATAAATTAAAATCATAATTTTTTTATTTTTATTAAAATTTAAGTATAAACTTAACCATTTTCATAAGATTAAAAATTTCCAATTAAATACTGAGCTTTAAAAGAAAATTTTGAAGAAAATGCTATGATAATAAATTTAAACCACAATTTTTATGGTTTTATAAAAGATTCTGCATAAAATTACACATTTTTGCCAATTCCCAACCTTTCAGGATAAATACGCTAAGCTCTAGCATAGGGGTATTTTGTCATTTTTCAACTTTTCATTAATAACTTTTGAAAACTAAGTCCAACAATGTTCGCTATATTTTTCCTGTAATCTTCATGTAAAAATACCTAGGTACATCAAATTTCAATCCTCTAGGTCAAATGGTTTGGAAGATAAGGGAGGGACACGTTTTTTTAAAAAAAAAAGTTTTTCTTTGACAACGCTATGACTATCAACTCCAATCATGTTCTCTATATTTTTCCTGTACTCTACTCGCGAAAATACATATGTGTACCAAATTTCAAATCTCTATCTCAAACAGTTTTGGGCGACGGACAAACGAGTGTAAACATAAGCGTTCCGGATTTGACACTTTGTGTCCGGAACCCTAAAAACAATTCAACTACGTTCCAGCTGGGAAAGTTGACATCCTGATTGCGCGGTCATCTTCAATTTTTGCAATCAACGCTCTGTCTTAAATATGAATTATTTATATGTTATACTTTCAGAGCTGGGTAAGTATTTGAAATGCAAAATACCATTTTTCATTTCAAACAGGAATCAGAAAACCATTTTCAATTTTCCATTTCAAATAATCTATTTTGCATTTGAAATTCCATTCTCCATTTTAAACGCTTTTTTTAAGTATAGTATATACACAAACATTTCGACCCAAACAACTAGTGTTGCCCCTTGTATCGTATCTTCTCGGTTTTTCGATACGATACCAAACCGAGATGATACCGATACTGCTGGGACACGAGACAGAGACTCTAGACGAGACTTTAAGGGATTCGAAAATAATTCAAATTTTTCCCAGAATTATGACGTAAAAAATTTAAATTAGAAATATAAAGACGAAATAGTCATAGCTGAATGAAGCGTTTAATTTGTGAAATTATATTTGACATGGACCTCTGTAGCTTAGAGGTTAGAGCAGTCAAGCGCCTATTGAAAGACCCGAGTTCGAATGGTTCCGATATTTTTTCACAGATTTCAAATCTACAAGCTTTTATCAATAATTAATTTTTTTATTTTAATACATAAAAAACAGAGAATTTTTACTAATTTTAATTAGTGACAAATTATTCATTAATATAGATTTAGAAAGGGATGCATAAATTAAACTTTTTCTAATTATTGAGTGTTGCGTTGCAAGAAATGGTAACTTATTTACAGTTATGTAAAATCTAAACATTTTTATTATATTTTTTTAATTAATATTTTTCACAAAACTAACAATCTCGCCTGAAGCAATTAACAAGAAATTTGATTAAATTTAAAATTTCAAAATCCATTTTTGAAGAAAAATAGCATTGTTAAATTACCAGATAAAAAATAATGACAGTCGGAATGTTGCAATTTTCTAATTTCTATGTTTTTTATATCCTTCGATCAAGAAGTCATGCACCAGAGAATTTTTATTTCTTTCAGAAAAGGTGTGCCATAAAAATTTAAATAAATAAGTAAACAATTTAACTTCTATTTTTCATTAAAACACTTACTTTTTTTTTTTTGCGTAGGATGTGAAAACCTGCCTTCAGGTACCCTGTAGTACCCTGTAGGGTTATGCGGGGGTGGCGATGTTCTGCCGACCCGCTAGAAACACACCCTTATTTAGGGAACTTAGGACCACTCCCGGCTAGCACTTTTTGCGCGTATCGCCATCGGGAGTAGTCTTATATCCCCTCTTCTGTCGCCGAAGAGATTTTCTCCCTTATTCTACGGGACCTCCATTCTTTGGCGACCATCGAGATCTTTGACCCTCATAACATAATGTATGAAGGTCTCGATGGTTCGCCAATCCTCGGGAGAGCGAGTCATAAGCGGGATCATGTTCTCCGGTGTAACCTTGCGATTAACACCGGTAAACATAACCCGCCTCTCCGCGTCCCAACGCTTACAGCTGAAGAGTGTGTGCTCTGGGTCGTCCACTAGGAACTTGCAGTACACACACTCCGAGCTATCAACCTTTTTAAATCGCTCCAGATAGGAGCCGAAACACCCGTGCCCTGTGAGAGCTTGGGTTAAATAGTAGGAAACCACTCCGTGTTTCCTACTTATCCAGGTGGCGAGTGTAGGTATCAGCCGATACGTCCATCGGCCTGTCTCCTCCCCGCTCCATCGTTCTTGCCATCTGTCTACGAGTCTGCTTCTCGCATCTCGGCGAATTTGGTCCTTGCTGGGTCTATTATCTTCCGTATATACGAAAGAATTTCTCTTCTTGAAAAGGAGGAAAACTTCCTCCCTTTCTTGTGCCAAAAGATCTGCCGGCGGGACGCTGGCAAGGACCTAAGCAGCACACGTCGGCACTGTCCGATAGGCCGAAATAATACGTTTCGTAATAGTTCTCTGCGCGGACAGCACCCTTCTACAGATGGACTTGCTTCTGTCATTTCGCAGGGTCGGAGCCCATACAGGTGCTGCGTATAGCAGCTTTGAAAGGGCAACACTCGCCACCAGTCTCCTCTTTGCTTCAGAAGGCCCACCAATGTTCGGCATTAGACGAGCTAAACTTGCCGAACACTGTCCGGCCTTCTGACATGCCACGGCTATATGGTATTTAAAATTCAAAAATTTGTCTAGTTCGACACCTAAATATTTGATATGATTCCTCCATTGGACCTCGAATCCGTCTATCTGAATACCAGGGGCTGTATAACCACGTCTGTCTGTGACTAGCAGCGCTTCGGTCTTTTCCAGAGCCATTTGAAGGCCTCTGGCCTCCAGCCAGCTCTTTGCCCGTCTCAGACATTCGTTCACCAATACGCCCCACAGTGGTCCAAACTGCAAAAAAGGTGGTCAAAATTAGAAAATAAAGTATTAAAAAAAATTATTTTTTTTTACTTTTAATTTGGTTAAAGAAAATGTTAAAGTACAATAAATACGTGTTGAAAGAAACAAATTTGTTTATTTAATATTTTTTGAAAAAGATGAAATATTGCTTTTTAATTTTTCTTGATAACCTTTTAGCAGGATAAAAATGAACTTTTTAGCTATAATGGTGTTTAATCTTTTACATGATATGGACCGTGATAGTCCAAAATGTATTTAAAAATAAAACATATGTATCATTAGCCTGTATTTTTTATATATAATAAAGTTAAAAATGAAATTAGCTTCTTAAACAAACAAACCTTTACAATTTATGTCAAATTAAGAAAAAAAACTTTGAAAATCGTAGACTAAAACTATATTTGTAGTTCACTGTTGAGCTAAATAATTTATTGCGACATATTTTTCATATATTTATCTTACAAATGAAAGAAAAATTAGCTGCCCATAGCTGCCCCTACGATTTTTTTTCACTTTTTAAGTTATTTTGAAAGATTTCAGTGTTATAACAATGGACAAACAAATATATTAAACGATTTCAAGAGGACTTTTCCAGAACATTCAGCAGAACAAAAACAATGGAAGACGTATTTTTGAGACAATTAGTATCATCTGACCCATTCATTACCAGTCAGAAAAAATTGCCATACAAAAAAATCAAAGAATTGTCACCTGAAACACTCCAGTTATTGATATCACCAACCGACAAGATGTCTGACAATATCTTTACTCTTTCATCACCTGAGACTATTGATTTAGACTCTAATGACGATTAAGATTTTTATTTTCAAAGTACTTTCTGTGCTTAACTTTTAACAGAAAACAAGGTAATGTTTGATTTACAATGGCTAATAGAATTTACTCTCTGTTATTATGTAATTTAATTAAATAAATATTATTTTAAGTTATTTATTTAACGATTAATTTGTTCTAAACTTGTGTAAATATGTTCCAATTATAACTTTAAAATATTCTATATCAATAGCACCAAGAAAAAAACTTGTAGTCACCCAGTTTTATAAAAATAAAAATATTTTTAAATTTTGGCACAATATTATAGTTATCATTGTCAATTTCTAAAAACTGACTTTAAATCGAAGGGCTTGTCACTTAGGAAAGACTCTGCTGGGAATTTCCAGACAGTAAAAAGCCCATCGCTTTAAATTCGTAATCAACGACAATAAAAACTACCGAGTAACAAGTTTCAGACAAATTGGATTGATTTTTAGAAAAATTGTCGTCCGTATTGGATTCGCTATTTTGAATGTTTAAAAATTGATTCTAAATTCGTAATCAGCGACCCCAAAAACCCCCGAGTATAAAGTTTCAGACAATTTGGATTAATTTTTAGAAAAATCATCCGCCATTTTGAATTTTTAAAAACTGACTTTAAATTCGTAATCAGCAACCCTAAAAACCCCTGAGTAACAAGTTTCAGATGATTTGGATTGATTTTTAGAAAAGTCGTCAGCCATATTGGATCCGCCATTTTGAATTTTTAAAAACTGACTTTAAATTCGTAATTAGCGACCCCAAAAACCTCCGAGTATAAAGTTTCAGACAATTTGGATTAATTTTTAGAAAAATCATCCGCCATATTGGATCCGCCATTTTAAATTTTTAAAAACTGACTTTAAATTCGTAATCAGCGACCCTAAAAACCCCTGAGTAACAAGTTTCAGATAATTTGGATTGATTTTTAAAAAAGTCGTCGGCCATATTGGATCCGCCATTTTGAATTTTTAAAAACTGACTTTAAATTCGTAATCAGCGACCCTAAAAACCCCTGAGTAACAAGTTTCAGACAAATTGGATTGATTTTAAGAAAAGTCGTCGGCCATATTGGATCCGCCATTTTGAATTTTTAAAAATTGATTCTAAATTCGTAATCAGCGACCCCAAAAACTGGTTGGTGCATAAGATTGCATAGATTCATTAAATCCTTCAGATTTTGGCCAGATTTTTTGCGTGTTGGACCACTGTGCCAGGGCTTCTACAGTTTCGGCAGTCCATACGATCAACGCGTCGTCCGCGAAGCCGATGATCACCGCGCCTTTAGGTAGACCCATTCGCAAGAAGTCGTCATACGAGACATTCCATACGAATGGTCCTATCCTCGAGCCTTGAGGGGCACCTCTCTGCATCTCCTCTTTCAGAGTGCAGGTGTCACCCTCGTATATTACCCACCTGTCGCTAAGATAATTATCCATTATCCGCAACAGGTAGGGCGGTATTCCTTTGTTTCTCATCGACTCGATGAGATCTTCCCATCGCGCGGTATTAAACGCGTTGCGTATATCGATGGCTACCAACGCGCAGAAGCCCTTTTTCTTCCTTGGTCCCAATTTGTTTTTTCCTTCTCTGGCTAGGTCCACCGCCTTCTGAATGGCGTCTACTGTGGACAGGCCTTTGCGGAAACCAAATTGGTTGTCAGACAGACTATTCTCTCCGGTCAAGTGAGATTGCATTCTCTGCAGAACCATGTCCTCTAGAAGCTTACCCATCGTATCTAACAGGCATATAGGCCTGAGGATGCGACTTTATCTAGAGGTTTGTCTCCTTTCCTTAGGAGGACCAGCCTCTGTGTTTTCCAGTCGCGGAAAAACTCTCCTCTCTTCAGACAGTTGTTATAGCAGTCTAGGAGAATCTGAGGTGAAGCAACGATCACTTCCTTAAGGATCTCGTTGCCTATCCCATCTAATCCCGGCGCTTTGCCTGGCTTTAACCTACTGCCTGCTTTTTGTAATTCTGTAAGAGTGAAGAGTTCTTCCTCACCGACATGTTATTTTGTCAAGTAGTACTTAAAATAGATTGATTAAAATTTTTCGAGAATCCGAGACTTCAAGACCAAGACGGAGACCATCCTTGCCGATACAGATACCGAGAGGCGAATGAATATGTCCTAAAACCCATTTAGCCTAAATCCCATTTAACCTAAAACCATGAAACCTAAAATGTGTTTAACATAAATCTCATTTAACCTAAAATGCATTAAGCCTAAATTTCATTTAACCTAAATCTCAATATATCTAATAGTCATTTATCCTAAAACCCACCTAACCTAAATCCCATTTAACCTAAAATGTGTTTAACATAAATCTCATTTAACCTAAAATGCATTTAATCGAAAATACATTCAGCATAAATTCCATTTAACCCAAATCCCATTCTACCTAGACTCCATTTTACCTAAAATGCATTAAGCTTAAATTTAATTTAACCTAAATTGCATTAAGTCTAAATGTTATTTAACCTAACTCCCATACAACCTAAAAAGCATTCAGTCTAAATTTTATTTAAAATAAAATGTATTCAACGTAAATGTCATTTAACCTAAATCCTATTTTACCTAAATTCCATTTAACCTAAATATCATTAAACAGAAATCCCATTTTACCTAAAATGCATTCAGCCTAAATTCCATTTAACCTAAATCCCTTTTAACCTAAAATGCAATCAGCCTAAATTTCATTTAACCTAAATTCTATTTAACCAAAATACATGCGCACTAGTATTCCACACATTAAATACACGCGCACTAGTTTTCTACAAACTAAATACACGCGCACTATTCTTTTACGCACTAAATACATGGGCAGTAGTGTTCCACGCAGCAAACACATGCGCACTAGTGTTCCGCGCACTAAATACATGCGCACTAGTTTTCTATGCACTAAATACATGCGCACTAGTGTTGCACGCACTAGTTTTCTACGCACTAAATACATGCGCAGTAGTTTTATATGCACTAAATAAATGCGCACTAGTGTTTAACGTAATAAATACATGCGCACTAGTGTTCCACACACTAAATACGTGCGCACTAGAGTTCCAACACAAAACACATGCGCAGTAGTTTTCCACGCACTAAATACATGCGCACTAGTTTTTTATGCACTAAATACATGCGCACTAATTTTCTACACACTAAATACATGCGCACTAATGTTCCACACACTAAATACGTGCGCACTATTGTTCCAAGCACCTAATACATGAGGAATAGAGTTCCCCAAACTAAACACATGCGCAGTATTGTTCCCCGCACTTAACACATGCGCACTAGTTTTCTACACACTAAATACATGCGCACTATTTTTCTTTGCACTAAATACATACGCAGTAGAGTTCCATGCACTAACACTAGTGCGCATGTATTTAGTGAATAGAAAACTAGTGCGCATATATTTAGTGAATAAAAAACTAGTGCGCAGGTATTTAGTGCGGGGAACAGTACTGCGCATGTATTCAATGCGTAAAAAACTAGTGCGCATGTATTTAGTGCGTGGAACACTAGTGTTCATGTATTTAGTGCATAGAAAACTAGTGCTCATGTATTTAGTGCATAGAAACTAGTGCGCATGTATTTAGTGCGTAGAAAAGTAGTGCGCATGTATTTAGTGCGTGGAACACTAGTGCGCATGTATTTAATGCGTGAAACACTAGTGCGCATGTATTTAGTGCATAGAAAACTAGTGCGCATGTATTTAGTGCGTAGAAAACTAGTGCGCATGAATTTAGTGCGTTGAACACTACTGCGCATGTATGTGTTGCGTGGAACACTAGTGCGCATGTATGTGTTGCTTGGTGAACTAGGACCCAATTATGTTATGTTATTCAGAGTTCTTTAAATTTTCGGGTTCCCGATTCGTTCGGGTCCTTTTCGATTTTTGAGTCCTCGAATATTTCGGGTTGTCGAATGATTCGAGGACCCGAATTCATTTGTGACCACATTTTGGTCGAGGGCTCGAATTTTTTCCGAGTACTTGACAAATTGTTCGAGCTCGAGCTAAGCTCGGACCCGGCTCGACTCGCCCCGAAAAAAGCCGGATCGGCCCGGCTCGACATTTCGAGCTTTTTGCACAGCTCTGATTTAGATTAAATGAAATTTAGGCTGAATGCAATTTATGTTAAATGGGATTTAGGTTAAACGGAATTTAGGCTGAATGCATTATAGGTCAAATGGGATTTAGGTTAAATGATATTTATGTTAAATAGGATTTATGCTAAATGAACTTTAGATTAAATGGCTTTTAGGTTAAATGGAATTTAGGTTAAGTGGATTTTAGGCTGAATGCATTTTAGGATAAATGGGATTTAGTTTAAGTGATATTTAGGGTAAGTGGGTTTTAGGCTAAACGCATTTTAGTTTTATTGAGATTTAGATTAAATGAAATTTATGCTGAATGCATTTTAGAATAAATGTATTTTAGGTTAAAAGAGAGTTAGGTTAAATACATTTTAGGTTAAAGGGGATTTAGGTTAAACAGAATTTAGGGTAAATGTAATTTAGGTTGAATGCAGTTTAGGCTAAATGCTTTTTAGGCTAAATGCATTTTAGGTTAAATGGTTTTAGGTTGAATGGGGTTTAGACTAAATGGGTTTTAGGAAATATTTATGAGCTTCGATACCGATTCCTGAAATTTTAATATTTGACGAGACCGTGACGATACCACATGAAGTCTCGTATCGTATCGTACCGTGGGCAGCACTACAAACAATGTTTCTGGCAGATGCACAGTTCACAATATAGGATCGCGATCCATACGTTCAATGTTGGTTCAATGTCATGCTGGTAGCTTGAGATACGCATGGTGTTTTAATATACTAATATTTTAAAATGCAATACAACCGTTTTGAGCGAAGCAATTGCTGCTTAAAAAAGCAAATGTAGAGGATATTAGGGCTAAACTGGACGGATTTGGTCTTTTTAAAAAAAAAACATGTAAAGACATATTTTTTGCCAAAGTGTAACATACCTTTTTAAAGCTTGTTCCTACAACTATAATTACAGTTGTTCCATTTAAAAATAATAAATAGTTTTGTTGGTAAGTCTCTTTCAATATGATCACCTCGAAAACAAAAATCCCAAAAATGCTGGGGTTAAACCGGACACTTAAAATTCACAGGACCACAAGAAATCGAGCTTTTTCCAAGGCAAACCGAAATATAAATTTCTGACGTATTTTCATGCGCTGAACACGAATCTGAAGTCCGATTTGCTCCATATCACGTCAGGATTCGTAATCAACGACCCCAAAAACCCCTAGAATCCAAGCCCACTAAAACTTTGAGTTACTTAGTTGGTTAGGCATGGTTTTTGAGGTTAGAAAAAAATTCTGACGTGATATGGAGCAAATCGGACTTTAGATTCCTGTTCAGCGAATCAAAATACGTCAGAAATTTATATTTCGGTTTGCCTTGGAAAAAGTTCGATTTTTTTTGTGGTTCTGTGTAATTAATTAATAATTCTAATTCTCCATTTGACACGTGCCTGAGTCGACAAAAAATATGGATTCTTTTGACTTAATAAAATATTGAAAAACCATTTTGCATTTTATGTAAACCTATTTCAAATATACATTTTCCATTTCAAATAGAAAGCCATTTTCCATTTTGCATTTTAAATGCTTTTTTCAAAACCATTTTACATTTCAAATAGATTTGTAAAACCATTTTACCCAGCTATGAATATTTTCGTGAACTCGCGTGCGAGAGTTAGAATCTTTAGTGTGGATCAATAACTCGCGCAATGTATTAGCTGCCGGTAAACAGCTTTTGCTCCCGCTGTTCTAGAGGGCGTGCGTGTGCATCCAAGATTGTACAAATCTTAGGCTTTCTGATTCAAAATCGATGCCGAATGTTCGTACTTTCGACCAGGGTGTTAAGAAATAGTATATTGTGCAACTAGGGAGGAAAGTGAGTGATTTCGCGAGTGTGAGTTTGTAGCACGAGCCGAAGGCGAGGGATGCAAACACACGAGTCGATAATCACTTTTCTCCCGTGTTGCACATACTATTTTTTCTAACACACGTATACCGAAAGTATAAAAACATTTGCTGATAAAAATTAGTTAACATTCGCAGAGTGACAACCAGCAGAAAATGCGCTTGGGCTTTTTCCATTCCGCATGCGTCATTAGAATAAAACATCCTTCCGCATGCGTAATTCTCATGAGACACTATTCCGCATGCGTGTTTATCAGAAAACGCTATTTTGCATGCGTAATTGTCATAAAACTCTATTTATCATGAAACACTTGTTTCCTTATTAATGACGTCACGGGGAGGGAATGTACATTCCCTCCCTGTCAATGACGTCATGGGGAAGAAATATAACATTCCCTCCCTGTCGCCGGGAAAGACTCACTTTCTGACCTCTTCACAGGTAAGAAAGATTGTACTTTCGGTGCGTGTGTTAGAAAAAATTATTTATGTTCGAAGTAACTTTAAATCATGGTTAAACAAAAATTATAGGAAAATGAGAATTCTCGGAAGACCATCGATTGGTTCTTAGGCGGCTCTTGCTACACATTCCTATAAAAAACTTCTAAAAAGATTAGAATGTCACAGATAATCCCTGGACCTAATCTTTTTTCCCTACCATATTTATAATAATAATAGGAAAACCTTATATAAGTTTTATAACAAAATCCAACTAAAATTTCTGCACGAGGACGTAGTAGAAAAAGTTACCGTTTTTGTTAATTTAACTTTTAGATATATTTTTCAAACAACTTAAAATGAGTGGTTCCACATTATGACCGGTAATGTTCTCCCACTTTAACGTTTTGGTTGATTTATAACACGCCAAAAAAGAGCGAATCGAAGAAATGTATTGTAGAATGACCTGAATTGCATCGTTGCACCTTTCTTTATATGCTGGCACGTTCGCCAATAGCGTTTGACCCTTTATTTCTCGTTATGTTCTTCTACTTTCACTCGTTCTTCGTAAGCTCGAAACTGCAAACTAGAGATACTTGATATCGGACATAGACCTTAAAGCTTCAGCACAGAGCTCTTTAGTTTTTTCTCAGTTCACATTATCTCTGTGAAAAAACCCAGCAGAAAGCTTCAGATAACGATTTAAACTTGAAGGTACCTCTTAGGTAGTAGGCATTTGGTCGGAAATGCAATATTCGAGTACATCCTTTTCATGAGGTTTAAGTTTAAGATCTAAAATTCTAAAATTAGCTTTTTCAATTCTGTGATAAATCTGTCAAGTCCAGAGCCGAAAAAGTTCAGTTCGATAATCTTAAATCTTAAACTTTAATAATTGAAATTCGTCAAACGTATAATATTCTGGGGTCACGTGAAAAATTCGGCCAATTGATTTTCTTGGGTTATCAGGGTTGGGTGAATCTTCTATCGCTCTTGAGGTATCGGAAATTAAGAAGTCAATTAATGAGTAATCGTCGCACGTCGAGACCGGTTGTGGATCCAATCCGCGCTGCGCTGCCTGACACTCACCGAGAACACAATAGGTTCGTTACGTTTTTATGTAATAATTTTGAAAATTTTTGTGAATATATTTTAGGTGAATTAATATCAGGCTTGTGTCCGTAAATAGTCTGATTCACTATAAAAGTAAATTCTATAGTGAAGTAGACTATTTACGGACCCAAGCCTGATTAATATTGATCAAGGGTTTCTTTTTGTCAGTTGTATTTAAAATAGTGTGGTGTAATAAGGCGGGCTGAGATCAGGGAGGCGAAGAAGGATTAAAACCAAAAGCGGGATTTCTGGATTCAGAGTTCAAAAAGGAACTTCGAGAAGCTATCAGGGCGAGTATCCTTTCCGCCATAGAGTCGTATAACCTGCAGAAAGTTTTGGTATAATCGTGAAAGTCAAAGGGACTTCAGATTTGAAATCCATGTGCTGAGATCGCCGTCGCCTCCTCGCAACCGGTCTTAACAAATTGATTTTGAGGTGAAAGACAATTTATTTCTTAATTTGTTCTGTCTATTTCATTTTATTGTTGTTCGATTGATTTTATGATCCGACTGTATGAACGTTTTTCTTACATTTTGTAAGAGAAAAATGTTGATAAGTCTTGGTAAAGTTGCTCTGACATTTTATAAATTTGAATATGTTATTTTTTATAATATTGTTTCTTATGCGTTTTTTAAGAGAAATTTAATTGAATCAATTGTGTGTGTGTGTGTGTGTGTGTGTGGCGTATTTGTAAGAAATATATATAAAAAGTGACGTGACTAATAATTCGACGCTCCCTGTTCATATAATTTTTATTGAAAAACAAATGCAAGACAATTCTTATTAACTTCAAGGTGTAATCAAATTCTTATTCATTTCTCAGTGCAGTATAATTCTTATTCAAAGTTGCGTGCAAAACAAAACTTACTGAACCCAATTAGCACGCAAGCTTGCTGCAAGTAGTGAAATTTCCGAACAATGTAAGTTTGAATTGCAAGCTTGCAGCAAACTTGCATCGCAAGCTTGACCTGCAAGATTTCTGCAGGCTTGCCCTAATAGTTATTTAACAAGCTTACTGTAAAAGATTTTTGCAAACATAATTTGTGAGTTTTTCGTGAGCTTGGCGCCAAATTTTATAGAAACTTGACACGTAAGAATAAAGTAAAAAAAGTATAACAGATTATAAATTCTTTATACTGTAACAATTCTATCTTTATTATTTTTTAATAATTTTAAACACAATTAATCACATTAAAATAATTAACAACTCAATTTTAAAGAACCAAAAGTATTCAATAAATATTATTTACAAATTAATATTTTGGAAGGATAATTCCGACTTCAAGAAAATTATGTAAACTAGAACAAAAACTGCGCGCTTCGCGCGCCATATCATGGTGTCATTTTAACATATGAATAAATGAAGGGCAGCTTATAGAGTATAATGTAACGAGAATAGGGTTGTAATAATTATATCACTATTGTTCTGAATTCTATTTTATATTTTGTCACGAAAATCGTGACGTTATGATCAAATTATTTAACAATGCAACTGAATTATAAAGGTTTTTACAAAATCTATCTCTCGACTTAATGGTCAACACTATTCAACAATTATTAGTGACGTCACTTTTTATATATAACAGGGTTGTCACAGGTCAGGGAATTCTGGGAAATCAGGGAAAAGTCAGAGAAACTGAAATGGGTCAGGGAAGTCAGGGAAAAGTCAGGGATTTTTATCAAAAGTACTGGAAAAATGCAAGAATCTTTAAAATGGATGAAAAATTATATTCTTCTGAAATTTACTAATTAAAAAATTTACTAAATACATTTTTAGAAGTCATATTTTAAACATTTCTAAAATTAATTAATTTTTGCAATCTGAAAAATATTTATCTTTCACAATTTTAAAGTCAGGGCTTCCAGTGACTCACTTTTTTCACTTTTACTCTTTTTTTTAAAAATCGCTCACTATTACTAACTTTATTAAAAAAAACTCACTTTTCTCACTTTTTTGGAAAAATGTCTATTCCAGCTAGGGGAGGGCGAGGAGGGGATCTTCTGATATTGGGTGCCTGATTAATAAATAATTTATTTCATAAATCAATTAGTTTGTTCATATCTTAATTACAACTTTTTACAAATTTTTGTTTTTAATTATAGTCTACAAATACTTAATTTCTACTCTCTAAATTTGAAACAGCGAAAATTCGCTGTTTAACCAGCCCAAAGTATACCGCTGTTTCAAAATAGCGTATATACGCTGATCAAAAGGCGATTTTTTCACTGATTAACAGCGAAATTCACTAATTCACCAGCGTATATAGAGGAGAGTGGGGCAAAACCGCTAAGCGGGGCAAAGACGTTTTTCAAAATATCTCTCTTATTTCTAGACCGTTTCAACTTATGTTTAAAGTTTATCATAATTATAACTGGAACTATTGTTTAGAAAAAAAAAAATCTTGAAAATATAAAATGTATTAAGAAATATACGGAAAAAATAGATTTTACAAGTCTGAGATGAAATTTATACTGATCAAAACTAGTAAATTTTGAATGTAAATTGTGAGCATTTAAAATTGAAATTTTCACGTTCTAGTAGAGTAATGATCTATCTACACAATCTCTTTGAAATCCAGGTTTAATTTTTAATCTAAATATATAAAATTTTAAATTAAAAAAAGGTTTGTCGTTTGGGGCAAAGACGCTTGAAAAATATTTCATAAAAAACAATTGAATATTAAAAACTGCATTATCATGTTATTTTAAATGATGGAAACTTCATGTTTATCAACTGTCAACCTGCATTTTTTCATCAAAACAAATAAGTATTTTTCTCTATCAAATTTATTGTTATTATTATTATTATTTAATTTTTAAATTGTTTATTCGCATTTACTACTAATTTGAAAAAAAATTATGCATTTTGAATATTAAATAAGCATTATTATTTAGTCATATTTTCGCGCGGTTATTTAAATAACACTCTATTTTTGTAGAGTTGATAAAGTAGATTTTGAAACAAAATAAAAAACAATTAAATTGAAAATATGAGGTTAAAAATACAAGTCGTCATTATTTTCAATAAAATGGATTGAATCTCTTTAAAAATCTGTAAAATGTTTATGTTTTATAATTATTGCACCAATAAATGTTATTTAGTATATATTTTAAACCATTTTTTATATTTGTAATAATAATATTAGCAAAAACGTATTTGCCCCAACAGTTGGGGCAAAGCCGCTAGTTTGAATCTTTTTAAAAACAACTAAATAATGTTATTGTGATTATGATAAATGTAACAACGACTATTAAAATCTGTTACTGGTTAGTTTCAGCAGTGTAACAAACAAAAATTACTCCAATTGAACGTATAGTTAAAATTTTGTGCATCAATAAATATAAACCTAGCGGTTTTGCCCCACTCTCCCCTACGCTGTTTTGAAATAGCTGTATACTTTGCGCTATTTTAAATGTAGAGAGTACACCTTGTTTTAATTATTTTCCTCATTTTTAAAGTACTTTTGTCAACTTAAAAGTATTTTTGTCAATTATTAAGTATTTTTGCGATTAAGAATATAATTTTTTCAAATATCAAATATCAAATATCATTTTCAATTATTTTATTAAAATTTCAACTATGTTCTTCAATCTTTAAATTATTATCAGAAATATTTAAATTTTCTACACAAGTTTTACTTTACTTTTGTTATTATTCAATTGTTTTCTTCAAACTTCAATTTTTTTGTCATTATTCAAGTATTTTTGTCATTTACCAATTATTTTCTTTATATTTTTCTATTATTTCTGCCATTTTAGAATTATTGTTTACAAAAAGTTCAATTATTTTATTCAAATTTTTTATTAACATGAATTTTTAAATTTCTTACATCAGTTTTCAATTATTTTCTTCATTCTGTTTATTATTGTCACGAATTTATTAATTTTTTACACCTTTTTCAATTACCCGCGTAGGGAAATAAGAATGGGTCAAATCAAGCAAACTATGGGCTAAATCGTTTGCCAATGAATAGCATGATTTCACCCACGGTCCGACTATGGGAAATATTAAGCCAATCATTGCTTATTTTCCATACACTCTGTCAAAGACTCCAAAAGCTATAAAACGACAAAAAATAATGCCAAGGTAATTTTTCAGAACATAAAACACTAATTCCACTTAATAATCTTAATTTTTCCAATTTTCAAAATTAACAACATCAAATAACAGAGGCCATGGCGGAAATCGTGACAACAATGGGCACAGAAAAAAGTTAAAACTCAAATCTCTCTTCATTTTTTACAGTTTAAAAAACTTTCTTAACACCACCAAAACTGAATTCAAACATAAAAATTACATTTTTCAAATTATTAAAATATACAAGTCTAAGTCCAAAGGACCGTGGCACAAATCGTACCAAACATGGGTCGAGAAAAAAGTCAAATTTCAATCTCCTATTCAATTTTTTCAACAGCAAAGATGATACAGAACAATTAAAAAAAGATTATGACCAAAAATAATTATTTTCCACAAGTTTCAAAATATACAAAAACCAATTTCAAAGAACCATGGCACAAATCGAACAAATCGTGGGTCATAAAACAAGTTCATTTTCAGTCACATATTTAATTTTCTAAATAGTAAAAATTATACAGAACATATCAACAAAAAGATTGTACCAAAAAAAAATTATTTTCTGCAATTTCAAAATATACAAGAACAAAATTCAAAGGACCATGGCACAAATCGTACCAAACATGGGTAGAGAAAAAAGTCAAATTTTAATCTCCTGTTTAATTTTTTAAATAGTAATAATGATACAAAACATAGCGAAAAAAAAATCCCCAAAAAATATATTTTTCACATCTTTCAAAATATACAAAAACCAAATTCAAAGAACCATGGCACAAATCGCACCAAATGTAAGTCGTAAATGAATTCAAATTTCAGTCACCTATTTAATTTTTTAAATAGTAAAAATTATATAGAACGTAGCAAAAAAATGATTTATCCCACAAAAATTATTTTCTGCAATTTAAGAATATACAAAAAGCATATTCCAAGGACCATAGCACAAATCGTACTAAACATGAATAAGAGAAAAATTAAATTTTCATCACCTACATAATTTTTTAATTAGTTAAAATGGTACAGAACAACTATTTAAAAATTAGATAGGTGATACTAGTTTTACTTCATTATTACGCAATGTACGTACGATTTGTGCCACGGTCCTTGGAATTTGCATCTTGTATATTTTGAAACTTGAGAAAAATAATTTTTTTGGGATAAATATTTTTTTGCTATGTTCTGCATCATTATTACTATTAAAAAAATTGAATAGGAGATTAAAATATGCCTTTTTTCTCTACCCATGTTTCGTACGATTTGTGCCATGGTGCTTGGAATTTTGTGCTTGTAGATTTCGAAACTTATAGAAAATAATTTATTTGTGCTAAATCATTTTTTTGCTATGTTCTATAAAATTTTTTCTATTTAAAAAATTAAATAGGGGACGGAAATTGATTTTTTTACGTCCTATGTTTGGTATGATTTGTGCCATGGTCTTTTGAACTTGGTTTTTGCATATTTTGAAACTTGTGAAAAATAATTTTTTTTTGCAAAATCGTCTTTGCTATGTTCTATATAATTTTTACTATTTAAAAAATTAAATATTGTACTGAAAATTCATTTATTTTATGGCCCACGTTTGGTACGATTTGTGCCATGGTTCTTTGAATTTGCGGCTTTAGTATATTTTAAAACTTGTGAAAAATAATTATTTTTGGGCAGAATCTTTCTTTAATTGTTCTGTATAATCTTTGCTGTTGAAAAAATTAAATAGGAGATTGAAATCTGACTTTTTTCTCGATCCATGTTAGGTACGATTTGTGCCATGGTCCTTTGAATTTGGTTTTTAAATATTTTGTAACTTGTGAAAAAAAATATTTTTTTGGCAAAATAGTTTTTGGCTATGTTCTGTATCATGTTAACTATTTAAAAAAATTAAGTAGGTTATGAAAATTTAACATTTTTCTTACCCATGTTTCGTACGATTTGTGCCATGGTCCTTGGAATTTGCCTCTTTTATATTTTGAAACTTGTGAAAAATAATTGTTTTTGGACATAATCTTTTTTTGCTGTTCTGTATCATTATTACTATTTAAAAAATTAAACAGGAGATTAAAATTTGACTTTTTTCTCTACCCATGTTTGGTACGATTTGTGCCATGGTCCTTTGAATTTTGTTCTTGTATATTTTGAAATTGCAGAAAATAATTTTTTTTTGGTACAATCTTTTTGTTGATATGTTCTGTATAATTTTTACTATTTAGAAAATTAAATATGTGACTGAAAATGAACTTGTTTTATGACCCACGTTTGGTTCGATTTGTGCCATGGTTCTTTGAATTTGGTTTTTTTTTTTGGTCATAATCTTTTTTTAATTGTTCTGTATCATCTTTGCTGTTGAAAAAATTGAATAGGAGATTGAAATTTGACTTTTTTCTCGACCCATGTTTGGTACGATTTGTGCCACGGTCCTTTGGACTTAGACTTGTATATTTTAATAATTTGAAAAATGTAATTTTTATGTTTGAATTCAGTTTTGGTGGTGTTAAGAAAGTTTTTTAAACTGTAAAAAATGAAGAGAGATTTGAGTTTTAACTTTTTTCTGTGCCCATTGTTGTCACGATTTCCGCCATGGCCTCTGTTATTTGATGTTGTTAATTTTGAAAATTGGAAAAATTAAGATTATTAAGTGGAATTAGTGTTTTATGTTCTGAAAAATTACCTTGGCATTATTTTTTGTCGTTTTATAGTTTTTGGAGTCTTTGACAGAGTGTATGGAAAATAAGCAATGGTTGGCTTGATATTTCCCATAGTCGGACCGTGGGTGAAATCATGCTATTCATTGGCAAACGATTTAGCCCATAGTTTGCTTGATTTGACCCATTGTTATTTCCTTACGCGGGTATTTTCTACAAATTTCAATTCTTTTTTTCAAACTGTAATTACTTTTTTTATACTAAAGTTTTTTTTTACGTTTTTAAATTATTCCCTTCAAATTTTAATTATTTTTCTTAAACTCCTAATATATTTTTTCTTTTTTTCAATCATTGTCCATAAATTTGTTATTTTTACATTAACTTTCAATTATTTATGTCATTATTTAATAAGTTTCCCAACATTTCAATTGTTTCGTAAATTTTTCAAGTATTCTTAAAATTTTTAAGTTTTACACAAGTTATCAATTATTTTAATCATTTTTCAATTATTCTCTTCAAATTTCAATTATTTTTTTTAAACTTTTTTTTTTGTCATTATTCAAGTATTTTTGTCATTTTCCAATTATTTTCTTTATATTTTTGTATTATTTCTGCCATTTTAGAATTATTTTCTACAAAGTCAGGGAAAAATAAAACAATTTGTCTGGAAATCAGGGAAAAGTCAGGGAAAATTGTAATAAGATATTTGTGGCAACCCTGATATATTTTTTTTACAATTACGCAATACGCACACACAAAATTGATACAATTAAATTTCTCTCAAAAAACGAATAAGAAACCATATAATAAAAATAATATATTCAAATGTATATAATGTCAGAATAAATTTATAAAGACTTATTAAATTTGTTTCTCATACAAAATGTCAGAAAAATGTTCATACAGTTGGATCAGAAACTGAATCCAACAACAATAAAATGAAATAGACAGAACAAAATAAGAAATAAACTGTCTTTCACCTCAAAATCAATTTGTTAAGACCGGTTGCGAGGAGGCGACGGTAATCTCAGCACATTAATTTCAAATCTGAAGTCCCTTTGACTCTCCCGATTATACCAAAACTTTCTGCAGGTTATACACTCGCCCAGATAGCATCTCGATAATTTAGTTCCTTTTTGAACTCTGAATCCGGAAATCCCGCTTTTGGTTTTAATCCAAAAGTTGGATCCACAACCGGTCTCGAGGTGCGACAATTACTCATTAATTGACTTCTTAATTTCCGACACCTCAAGAGCGATATATAATCCCCCCAACCCCTCACAACCCCTGACAACCAAAGAAAAGCAATTGGCCGAACTTTACACGTGACCCCAGAATATTATACGTTTGACGAATCTCAATTATAAAAGTTTAATATTTAATATTATCGGTGACTAGAAAAATCCAACGAACAATGAAATCCATGATGCTGAAAAATACCATCGCCTCAATACACATACTGCTCAAGCTTCATATGCAATAATTTTAAATGCAATTCTTGAAAAGCTTGCAGAAAACTTTTTAAAAACTTGCATGGCAAGTTTGCAGAAAACTTTCCCAAAACTTGCTAGACAAGCTTGCAGAAAGCTTGCGATGCAAGTTTACTGCAAGCTTTCCATGACATTCCATTGTTCAGACATTCCACTACTTGCAGCAACCTTGCGTGCTAATTGGGAAGCTATCGGTCAATATAATTCCTATTAAAAAATGCGTACAAAATAATTTTTAATATTACGTGCAAGATAAATCATTTTCAAATTTAAGTTGAATTTAAAATTATAATAAAGGTAATTAAGTAAGAAATTGAATATTAAATGCAAATTACTTGGAAATAATTTATCAACGAAGTTCATTAACTTTTTCTACCAAGCCATTTCTTAGTCTTGGAGATCACATGAATATAAATAATTATAATTTCAGAGTTAAATACATAGGTTAGTAAATATTTAAATTGCATAAACATATAAGAATCTTTAGTCGAGTTACTAGTAAAAATAAAACATTTTAATACTTACTGCAAAAAATGTTTCAGTGAGGTTCACTGTTACTAATTTTTATTAAAGAGGGTTTACCTTAACATTATAAAATTGAATAGCTTTTTATTAGTTTTAACAACAAGTAATGTAAATCTTATAAAATATTCATCCTGTAAAAAAATATTATTTACAAAAAATATTTTAAAAATAATTTAATGTAAATCATAAAAATTTGCAATTCACTTTTAATATTAAATATAACAATTACAATTTGTATTTTTCTTTTATAAAAAGAATTGTAATAATATCAATAACACAGCCCCACAAAAAAAAAAGTGTCATGTACTTTTGACCTGAATACCTTAGCCCTATGTATTTTGACGCGCTGAACACGAATCCGAAGTCCATTTTGCTCCATCACGTCAGGATTTTTTTCTAACCTCAAAAAACATGTCGAATTTTGAGAGGTAGGCGATTTTTTAAAAAAATTTATGGATTTACTTCAAACTTGGTATCTGGGGGTTTTTTGGGTCGCTGATTACGAATCTGAAGTTAGATTTTCAAAATTCAAAATGGCGGATCCAATATGGCGGACGAATTTTGAAAAAATTTGAAGATTTACTTCAAACTTGGTATCTGGGGGTTTTTTGGGTCGCTGATTGCGAATCTGACGTCATATTTTCGAAATTTTTATGAAATTTGGTATCTTCAGGTTTTTAAGTTGCTGAGTGTGATTTCGAAGCGAGTTTCTCACATTTTCAAATATGACTTCTATTACAATTTTATCATAAAATATTCCTTGGTAACAGATTGGATATGTTTGGTGCAGAAGCCAAATAAGAAAGTACATTGTTCCATTCTGCATCTTATTCCTGATAAATCTTCAAATTTTTTCAAAATTCGTCCGCCATATTGGATCCGCCATTTTGAATTTTGAAAATCTAACTTCAGATTCGTAATCAGCGACCCAAAAAACCCACAGATACCAAGTTTGAAGTAAATCTTCAAATTTTTTCAAAATTCGTCCGCCATATTGGATCCGCCATTTTGAATTTTGAAAATCTAACTTCAGATTCATAATCAGCGACCCAAAAAACCCCCAGATACCAAGTTTGAAGTAAATGCATAAACTTTTTTAAAAAATCGCCTACCTCTCAAAATCCGACATGTTTTTTGAGGTTAGAAAAAAATCCTGACGTGATGGAGCAAAATGGACTTCGGATTCGTGTTCAGCGCGTCAAAATACATAGGGCTAAGGTATTCCGGTCAAAAGTACATGACACTTTTTTTTTGTGGGGCTGTGTAATAAACATATACATATTTTATTATAATTATATTATTAATTTATTAATATTAAATATAACAATTACAATTTTTATTTTTCTTTTATAAAAAGAATTGTAATAATATCAATAATAATAAACATATACATATTTTATTATAATTAACATAGAATAGATTGTTTGTTGAAACCAATATATTTAAACAGTTACAACAATAAACAATTTTATCAAAAAAGTACAAATCGACGCCCCCCGTTGATAACATGTTTATTAAAAAGCAAATGAAATAAAATGTTAATTTAAAAAACAGTCGAAAATCATTTTTATTAATAATTTTGTAAGATATGATTTGTATTCAATTGTTTGTTTAATTAAATGTCTTTCGAAGTTGTGTGCCATAGAATGTTAATTGGACCGAACGTACACTATAATGTTTATTTAATCAAATATATGCAATAACATTCTATTTCAGTCTTCAAAACTATATTATAAACCTAATACAAGGCTATATATGTGAAAGAAGTATTCTTTTTTAATCTTGTACCTAAAAAGTACAATTCTGCTCAAATTTTTTAAATTGTTTTAATTAATAATATTTTTTTAGTTAAAAATATTAAAACCTGAATTAATAATTAAATATAATTTGAAATAATTAAATAAAAATATTAAAATTAAAAACTTGAATTTATCTACTAAAATTTCTTTTTTTTTAAACTTTGTCATTTCATTAAAATTAAATATTATTTTTCAAAAGTTAAACATATTTTTTTTTTAAATTTATTATTTTTTCCATTAAAAAATTGCATTCAAAGTGAATTTTATCTATATTATAATATATTGTAATAAATTTGAAATAAAAAATTATTATGTGTCGTATAACAATAACAATAATAATGATGATAATAATACTAATAAAAATGTAAGTTCATACTTTTTGCTTACCTGTATATTTAAAAGTACATGAGTTAAATATTAAAAATTATCATAATAGCTACTAATTGTACACTTTATAATATTTCTAAAATTATGTTCTAAATAAGAAGTTTAGAGTTCTATTTGATAATTTTATTTTGATTTGAAAAATAATCAAACACTGATTGTTTGATAAAACTTATGTGGTTTTTTGTGTTTTTAAATAAATAATATATTTTTTACAGTTTATACAGTTTGGAATCTTTTTAAGTTTTCATATCTTTGTTTCAAGAATAATAATAATAATAATAAAAATTGTGAGTTAATATTATTTGCTTACCTGTAAAGTTTAAAGTTCGTGAGTTACTCCAAAATTCTAGGCAAATAGCTTCTTGAGTTATTAAGACATTAACTTTTTACTTTTAAAATTTGCAGTTGAGACTACTTGTATTTTTCATGGAATAAGCAGAAAATATTTTTGGTTGATAATGAAATGTTTTAAGTTCTATGATTAACTACCCTTTTACACAAAAAACCACATAAGTTTTATCAAACAATCAGTATTTGATTATTTTTCAAATCAAAATAAAATTATCAAATAGAACTCTAAACTTCTTATTTAGAACATAATTTTAGAAATATTATAAATTGTACAATTAGTAGGTATTATGAGAATTTTTAATATTTAACTCATGAACTTTAAAATATACAGGTAAGCAAAAAGTATGAACTTACATTTTTATTAGTATTATTATCATCATTATTATTGTTATTGTTATACGACACATAATAATTTTTTATTTCAAATTTATTAAAATATATTATAATTTAGATAAAATTTACTTTGAATGCAATTTTTTAATGGAAAAGATAATAAATTTTTAAAAAAAGAATATGTTTAACTTTTGAAAAATAATATTTAATTTTAATGAAATGACAAAGTATAAAAAAAAAGAAATTTTAGTAGATAAATTCAAGTTTTTAATTTTAATATTTTTATTTAATTATTTCAAATTATATTTAATTATTAATTCAGGTTTTAATATTTTTAACTAAAAAAATATTATTAATTAAAACAATATAAAAAATTTGAGCAGAATTGTACTTTTTAGGTACAAGATTAAAAAAGAATACTTCTTTTACATATATAGTCTTGTATTAGGTTTATAATATAGTTTTGAAGACTGAAATAGAATGTTATTGCATATATTTGATGAAATAAACATTATAGTGTACGTTCGGTCCAATTAACATTCTATGGCACACAACTTCAAAAGACATTTAATTAAACAAACAATTGAATACAATTCATATCTTACAAAATTATGAATAAAAATGATTTTCGACTGTTTTTTAAATTAACATTTTATTTCATTTGCTTTTTAATAAACATGTTATCAACGGGGGGCGTCGAAATAATTTATTGGAAATCAATTTTATGAAATTTTAAATATTTACTAACCTATATATTTAACTCTAAAATTATTATTATTTCCCAGGCGCGAGAAACCAATGCTGACGCTGGGTAGAGGCTTGATTCTAGCTTTGACACCCAGAGTGGGTAACCGAGACTGGGAACAGTCTTTAAATCACTGTCGTTCAATATTGGTTGAAGATTGGACACAAATGCTCGTTCCATGCTTGATTCAAGACTGCTTGAATCCTCATGCGCGAAGCTTGAACATCCAGTCTAGATTCAAGCTTGAATCAACTGTGACACAATTGCTCAACTTATCATATTACATATTTTTTTATATATTAAAGTATATACATATAAAAAGTATTATTAATTAAATAATAAATATTACAACTGCTGCAGATTTAGTAATTTTATGAATATTTACTATTAATTTTGTATAAAATAAACTATAAATAAACAAACAAAAATTATGTAATTTTACTTAATTGTAAGATATATTAGAAGTAAATTAAATTTGTAAACAATTATTTTCTTATTTTAAAAAAATAAATTTCAAAGAATCATATAACCAAACGAAATAATTTAAAGACAATTTTCAAATTTGAAAAATATTGAAGATATGATTACGTGCTCGATAGCGTAATTTTGTAAAATCATTCATTTCAAAAAACTTTAATTATACAAATTGAATAAATTTCTTTATTTAAATAAAAGTGCCCTTCAATACATTATATATAAACAATTTTTATAATTTACTTTTGTATTATATATTATTGAAATTAATTATTTAAATAATATTATTAAATTAAAGTTATAAATAAAAATGATAAATTAGTAGTTAATTTTGTTTACATATTTTGCAAATATTTTACAAAAATATTTATTTATAAAATATTGATAAGTTAGGATCGAGATTGGATTGTATAAACTGTATATCAGTAAATACAAAGGATACATAAATTCTATTCTATTTATTTAAATAATATTTAATTTTTAAATAATATTATTAAATTAAAGTTATAAATAATTAAATAATAATTAATCATTATTAGTTAATTTTGTTTACATATTTTGCAAATATTGTATAAGAATATTTATTTATAAAATATTAATAAGTTAGGAGATAGGATTGTATAAACTGTATATCAGTATAAACCTATAAACGAAGGATAAATAAATTCTATTCATTTATTTTTGATAATGAATATGTTCCAGAACTATTAAAATGTAAATAGCATATAATCCAGGTCTGAACCTCACAAAGTTATTTCTATTGACTCTCAACTACCCGTCGTAGCCGAGTGGTAGTAATAGCGTGCGTTCACCGCGAGCGAATTCGTCTATAGGGCCGTGGGTTCGATCCCCCCTTGAGCGTGCGAAATTTTATTTCATAGGTTAAGTGTTTATATGTATTAAAATTGTTAATTAATCTTAAGTCGATAATAATTAAGTGTATAAATGTGCAATTAATCTTAAATTATAAAAAAAAAACAATCTAAAGAATATCAATTTAAATAATTATAGATGAACATTAAAAAATTTTTTTATTTTATTAACTTTATGATAATCTGCAGAAGTACAGTAATTAAGAAAAAATGATAATAATAATATTATTATTGTATTTATAATTATAAATAATACAATAATATAATTCATAATAATAATATAATATTATTATTATTATTATTATAATTATAAGAACTATCATTATTAACAACATAATACAACAAGAATATTATTATATTAATAATTATTTAACGTTCTGTCCTCTGTAAGCGACAGTGGAATCAGGCTTGACGAAGCTATAATCGGACTTCCGAACATTGATTGAGTCTTGGACTCCAATCCTCAACCAAGCTTGGAGCGTCAGGCTTGAATCGCTGTTACATTCTAGCTTGGACGAGTCTTGCTTCCTCCGACTCACCAATCCTCAATCAATATTGACCAGTCCTCAGTCAAGCTTTATAAAGCCTCAAAACATCGTCCCTGCGCGCCTGGGTTATATTCATGTGATGGCCAAGACCAAAAAATGTATTAATAGAAAAAGTTAATAAACTTTGTTAATAAATTGTTTTCAAGTAATTTGCATTTAATCTTAAATTTTTTACTTAATTACCTTTATTATAATTTTAAATTTAACTTAAATTTGCAAATGATTTATCTTGCACGTAATATTAAAAATTATTGTGTACGCATTTTTTAATAAGAATTATATTGACCGATAGCTTCAGTAAGTATTGTTTTGCACGCAACTTTGAATAAGAATTATTTTGCACTGAGAAATGAATAGGAATTTAAATACACGTTAAAGTTAATAAGAATTTTCTTGCATTTGTTTTTCAATAAAAATTATATGAACAGGGAGCGTCGAATTGTTAAATATTGTTGACCCTCGATTTGGGCGGACATGATAATTATATTCGATATATAGATTTTGTAAAAATCTTGATAATTCAGTTACATTGTTAAATAAACTGGTCATAATGTAGAATTCATTTTGTATTAAATTTACATAATTTTCTTGAAGTCGGATTTATCCTTCCAAAGCATTAATTTTTGAATAATATTTCTTTGAATATTTCGGAAATCAATTTAAGTAAAATCTAAGAGTTATAGTTGTTTTATAGCCGAATTCTTAACTTTTATAATTATTTTTTCACAGTATATTTGAAGAAACGATTTTTTGCTTATTCGAATTATTATTTGTGAGACTATTTTTCTATAAGAAATTGAAAATTTAATGATCATCCCCCAAAAATCATTATTTAGAATTTTCAATTAATATAATTTCAGAATTTCGGAAATTAATTTAAGTGAAATCTAAGAATTATAATTGTTTTATAGCCGAATTCTTAACTGTTATAATTATTTTTTCACAGAGTATTTGAAGAAACGATTTTTTGCTTATTCGAATTATTATTTGTGAGACTATTTTTCTATAAGAAATTGAAAAGTGCAGTCATTGGATTAAAATTGGATTTTTCAAAGTAGGAATTTTTAATAAATATACATTTTACAATAAAGGAATGCTATATAAATGAATGATTGTTAAAAATAGTAATGATAGAAGCAGATTGGTAATAAACATAATTTTTATGCGAAAGAATGTTGATTTTGACGATTTCAGGAACGTATGCTTCATAAATTTCTCCCGGAGACAGACGACAATTATAGAATTATTTTTTAAGAATTGATATTATAGTATTAATAATAATTAATATAATTATTAAATAGATATAAACATTTGAGTAAATTAGAGCTTCTGTGTATAAAATTTGAATACAATTAAAATTAAGAAAATTTTAATGAGTTTAAAAATTTAGAATTATTCAGAACTGTGGATCAATTTAAATTCAAATAGTTTGAAATCTGATTCAATTAAATAAAATTTGTTCTTAAAATTCAAACATTTTACTAAATATCTGAATTCAATAAATAACACTTTCTGGTTGTTCAGAGGAAATATCTTAAATATTGTGTTTTGGTTAACTGTCGCTCTTTCAGAAAATATAATTTAAACTCTACATTTTTAGAAATTAATTTTGCTAACGAATATATTAAGTTCTTGAATATTATTGTAATTATGTTACTTATTTGACGTTTGAGGATATTGAATTTGTAAATCGTAAAGTTCCTTTGAAGTTCACTTAAATTTATTTAATTTCATTTCCTGAGTTATAAATACCTTAATGTACCTTTTAATTTGTGTAAATAGATAATTAACTTTTTTGAAAACAAATATTTATTGTATTTAATTTTCACAAATGTAGATTATTCTCCTGCACTGACTAGTGATGCGCGCACGCTGGAAAGCGTACGACTATCGCGGTAGGTGCCCGCCTACAAAGCGTACGACTATCGAGGGTCACGACTATCGAGGGATTACTGTACCTCCAATTTCTATTCACTATATTTTTAATGTAGCCTAACTTTTGGATATAGAAATTTTTGTTAAATGAAATTTTAATTTATCAAAGATTGTATACAATCGAATTTTCATAGGGCAGAATATCAATTTATAATAATTGTTAGTGTACGACATTTCTATTTAAAAAATCTTTCTGGAAATATTACCGACCAATCAGCGAGCTCCTTCAGTACATCTGCTTTCCGAGTGTCAGGCAAATGTCAATTACAAATTTTCTTCTATGGTTAATGTTTTTAACAATCATTTATTTATATAGCATTCCTGTATTGTAAAAAGTATATTATTTATTTAAAATTCCTACTATGAAAAATTCAATTTACTACAATGTCTGCACTTTTCAATTTTTTATAGAAAAATAGTCTCATAAATAATAATAATTCGAATCAGCAAAAAATCGTTCTTTTAAATACACTGTGAAAAAATAATTATAAAAGTTAAGAATTCGGCTATAAAACAAATATAATTCTAAGATTTCACTTAAATTGATTTCCGAAATTCTGAAATTTTATTCATTGAAAATTTTAAATAATGATTTTTCGGGAATAATTATGCGTCCCGTAAGATCGTGATCATCCCAAGAGTTGACCAATAGTGGTCAAATATTGGCTGCTTATAGTTTGCCATTACTGGCACCTCTGACTCTCATTATTGTGTAGGTATATACCAAGTTTTATTAAAATACTATAGGGGGACCTTTTTTTGGAAATTTTATCCTCGACACTTTTTTGTATTTTTTTTTAAACTGACTGTTGGCAAACAAAAATGCATACAACATCTTGTTTAAAATATATTTCGAAATTTTGAATATTTTATGAGATAATAGCAAAAAATCGTGAACTGTTATGGTAATTTTTTATGGTTTTCACCATGATAATCAAACTTTCGCCAATATTCAAGAACTATTTCTTATCGTTATGCTTATTGACTTACGAAACCAGTTTCGTAATTCTTTCGGAATAGTTATACATATTTTACGGAAAATTTTTTAAAATTTACTTTTTCTGAGGATTTTGCACAAATCCTCGAAAACTAAACAAATTCAGGAATTCTTACAGAATTAATTTTTTCCGGGTTTCTGCATTACGTCATCGGTTCTTTGAACCTTACTTCGTTGACAGTTTAATTGGGCCAAGGAGGAATTTACTTGTTAAAAAGTGTACAGTTCACTACACTTACAATATATAACCTCGATATAAAATAGCGTTATTACGTTATTATACCACCAAAGCACGTTTATTATCGCACGTTATTACTCGCTATCAAACGATTATTACTAGAAGAGTGAACGACTATGGGAGTAAATTCTCCCTTAAATTAGGCACTTTTTAACAATCGTTGAATTAGATTTCGTTGACTTCTTGATTTCGCAGTTATTACAATTAATGAAGATAATTTGTATAATGTCTCTTCTATTGTATTCAAGATTTTGTATATACTAAATTAAAACAATATTTAAAAATTACCAAAGTCGATCTTGATAAAAGTAAAGAAGAAGGTAATCTTGATGATAATTATAGTCAGTTGACATTTTTATGATTAATCTTTTATTTATTTTTTTAAAAATATTTTTGGAAAATATGCTCGGACTGTTCTTCTATAAAGGACATTCTCTGAAAATTATATATTAATTTGATTTATTTGTTCAATATAAAGTTCACAGAGCTAAGAATTCCCTCAAAATAGCAAAGACGTATTTATAAAAGATGTACATGGCTGTGCGAAAAGTGTAACAATTAATAACATAGTTAATGAAAAGTAACATAGTTTGTATAACGGAGAATTTAAGGGGTTAAACCACTCTAGAACATCAAAAAGAGGCCTAATTTTAATATTTTTTTTAAAAAAATTTTAAAAGTAATAAAAAATATGTTTATATATCTTGATTGGGTACACTTTAAAGAGAAAAAAAAACATACTTTATAAATTATTTTGTTTTAATGTATCACATATATAGGTACGTGATGGAAACTCTTTTGAGGTGAATGACCTCGCGGTCGGAAAGGTTTTTGATACAATTTTCATCCTAGAACAAAAATCAAATTTTTTTCTATTTTTACATCTCAAAAGCTAGTGAAAGACGTAGAGGATTTTTTTAAATCGATTTTTACAAAAATAATGAACATTTTCAGAAAAAATATAGTTTTTTCCTTAAAAAATAGGCATTAAATTGTTTATAACTAAAAAAATATGCAACATAAAAAAAATCCCTACGTCTTTCTCTAGATATTGTTATTAAAAAGCTACAGTTAAATTTTTAAGTAAATCGGTTGAGATTTGTGGAAGTTATGTTTCCGGCCAGCTAAAAAAAAGTAGTTTTGAGAAAATCGCGTTATAGAACAACTTCATTTTAGGCGGGTAAAATTAAGCACTTCTTGTGAAATTTTTTTTTTGTGGAAGGAAAAGGAAGAGAATAATAATATTACAGGATGTTATTACACATGTCTTAAAGTAAACAAAAAATATCTTTCATTTAAAAAAAAAATTAAAATTGTGACACTGGAGACGTTATCTTGAAGCATACGTTATGTTTGACGACTCTGTAGCATACAGCTCAATCGTCTAGAAATTGAATGTAGAAAAAATATGTATTAAATTAATCTTTTTCTTTTTGTTCTAGAAGGTTCAAAGCACGTTTTAAGCCAAGAAAAAAAAGTTGAGTTTTTGAAAATTCTAGAGTGGTCTAACCCCTTAAGCTGCTATACGAGGGTTTAATATAAAGAAATGAGTAATATTTACATTTAAAAAGGCGGACAATTTTAATAAAGATTATTATTTTATTAAAATTATTAGCTTATGTAAGAACCTTACAAACTATACTCTTTTGGTATAAATTGGACTGAAAATTTTAATTAAAAACTGCAGTATTCAATTTAATCAAAATTTGTATAGTTGAGTTATGTTTACATGAGGTAAATTTTTCGTATTTCCTGTTTGCTTTACGGACTTCGTGGTGTGCAGTGACAGTTATGTCTTTTTCACATGATGCATGAGCTTCATGTTTACGAGATTTCCGCTTTCTCATGAAAATATGTGAGTTGACTGTAATAATAAATTTTCAGTTTTGAAGTAACTGAAAAATTGAAAATAATTAAATTTAAAATTTCATATTCTATGAGTGGTTTTTCTCTTATTATTTTTCAACTAAGAATTTTATAATACATAAAGAAAATCTGTATTTATGTCAAATTCATTGTTCAGATTTCTCTATTGTTAGAGAAAATGTCGCGAAGGATGCAAGAAAGCAGTTTAAAGAGAAAAATCCTTCTTTTCCACAGGACTCAGAAGGAGATACTCCGCTTCACGACGCAATCTCCAAGAAACGAGATGACATGCTGGCTCTGTTGTTGGACCATGCAGCAGACATCACCCTTACAAACAACAATGGCTTCAACGCTCTACACCATGCCGCACTTCGTGGAAATCCAAGGTGAGTGGAACGTTTTTGATGTCACGTGCTTGCTATTGTCCGAAAGCGTTTAAAGCTTTGAATGTTTCGATTGTTAGTGCAATGCTGCCTAAAACCCTTATAAAGGCCCAATGGGAAACTAACGATTGGCGCATTAATGGACCAGTATTGGGAGCCAATGGTGCCAATATTGGCGCATTAATGGAAACCAATATTGGACCACAGTTGGTCAATCCTTGGGATGATAACGGGTTTGCCAGTCATTGGCAGCCATCATTGGTTCAATATTGGTTGCCAATGATAATGCCAATAAATAAAATTTTTTAAATTAACAATATTAAAATCTATATTTTTATATTGTTAATTTATTTATTGTTTAAAAATTTTTTTTTTTTAATAAATATTTTAATTTATTTATTAATGCATGTCAAGTATTGGTACAATAATTGGCTTTCAATATTGGTCCATCCTTGGGAGCCAATGAATAACCAACAATCTTATTTTTACAACTCTATATGGAAACAGAGTTGTTAATTTAATCTTCAGCCAATATTTGACAATGAAGATTTGAGTGTTGGACACATTAGAAATGTATTTTCAGAGGTACGGGATCAGGCCTTATATAAAAGAGCTGAAGAAACTCGATCGTGAGAGAGGCTGACCGATGCGCGCCCTATGCCAGTTTCCGAAACCACAAACGCGTGAGAATCCTCGGCGCGCAGACGCGGCATAGATGCGGCGGGAAACTTCCACTATTTGAATTTGAATTTTTTATGCATTCAATCAAAAACAAGAAAAGAAATATAATAATACAAAAATTATACAAATTCTTAAATTTGTATAGTTTTCTGATTGTTATTAAAAAGTAATACGCTTAATTATAAAGAAATACTTATAATAAATATCCTCCATAAATAATTGTTCAATTCTTGAAGATTTGAAAAACTCTTAAAGGTGTGTCCTAAGGTTAAAAATTATTGTTCTAAATCTACTTTAATCGATTTTCATGTTATAGAAATTATTTAAATAAATTAATTAGTTTTAAAGAAATCAGAAAGAAATTAAATTGATGAAAAAATAAACATTTAATATTAAAAATAATATTAATAAAAATAATCACATTAAAACTTTGCTTGTAAAATAAACAGAACGAAAAATTTAAAATTAAAAAATTAATGAACAATTACAAAATATTAAAGAAGACTTTAATTTTATTAAAATGTAAACTTAAGTCACATAAATACAAATATTCATGTAAGTATTTAAATTTTAAATTCACCATTTTTTCTGTTTAAATTTAAAGTAAAATTTAACAAATTGTAAAGAATGATAGTTAATAAATATTTAACTTTATTTGTTATTCTTTTCGTTTTTCACATGCAAAAAATAATCATTTTTTTTATAAAACTAAGAAACAAATTCTCTAAATTTGAATACAAATTAAAAATGAAAAAAATTTAATATATGTAAAAAAATTTTTAATTTGAATCATTTAATTAAATAATTTATTTTAACAAAATGACTTTCTAAATATAACTATTCAGAATATATAAAAAATATGAGCAAAAAAAATCAAAATTGGTTTTTAAAAATAAAAAAATAAACTTTTTAAAGTTCAAAATAAATTAAATTTTTTTTAAATTTTGTTATTCTAAAATTAATATTAAACTTGAATAATAATTTTCAATACAATTACTTAAAGTTAGTTTTCAAAAAATTCAATTATCATTAAAATGAATCTTTCCAAATAATAAAACTTAAACAGAAAGAATTAATGGTTTCTTTTAAATTAAAGAAATAATAGAGCATTAAACATAGTTAATTTAATATTTTGAATACTATTAAAAAAAATTTAACTTTAAAAAAATTAATGATATCAAAAATATTATTTTTCGATCGTAATTTAAAAAACAAATTCATTTTAATTTAGCTTTATTGAACAGTGTTGATTTTTAAATTTTAAAATTTGTGTCTAGGAAAATTAAATTAGATTACATCTTATTTTTTTTCATGTCCATATCTTTTATTAAAATTAAATTAAAATTTGTTTTTAAAAATAAAATATAAACATTTTAAAGTTTAAAGTTGAATTGAAAATTTTTTAAAATTCGTTATATTAAAATTGTAATATTAATCTTAAATAATAATTTCAAATATAATTACTTAAAGTTAGTTTCCAAAAACTTGAATTAATTTTAAAACGAAACTTTACAAATAGTAAATCTTGAACAGAAAAAATTAAAGGTTTCTTTAAAATTAAAGAAATAATAAAGCATTAAACATGGTTAATGTAATGTTTTGAATATTATTAAAAAAAAATTAAGTTTAAAAAATTTAATGACATCAAAAATATTATTTTTCGATCTTAATTTAAAAAAAAAATTCATATTAATTTAGCTTTATAAAACAGTATTGATTTTTAAATTTAAAATTTTAAAATTTGTGTCTAGGTATTAAGCTTTAAATTAGTTTACATCCTATTTTCTATTATGTCCATATCTTTTATTAAAATTAAATTAAAATTTGTTTTTAAAAATAAAATATAAACTTTTTAAAGTTTAAAGTTGAATTAAAAATATTTTAAAATTCGTTATATTAAAATTAATATTAATCTTAAATAATATTTTCAAATATAATTACTTAAAATTAGTTTCCAAAAACTTAAATTAATTTTAAAACGAATCTTTACAAGTAGTAAAACTTGAACAGAAAAAATTAAAGGTTTCTTTTAAATTAAAGAAATAATAGAGCATTAAACATGGTTAATTAAAATTTTGGAATAAAATTAAAAAAAATTAAGTTTAATAAAATTAATGATATCAAAAATTTTAAAATTTTAAAGTAAACATTTCGAATATTATTAAAAATGTGCTCAGAAAGTAAAAACTTTGTTTAAAATTTTTTAAACTTTTAAGTTAAACTGGAAATAAAATGTGAACTAAATTAAACCTTTCTATACAAATTTAAATTTTAAAACTCAATGCCGTTTTGTAATAGCTAAATTGAAATAAGTTACATTTTTTAATTAGGATCGAAAAATAATATTTTTGATATCATTAATTTTTTTAAAGTTAAATTTTTTTTAATAGTATTCAAAATATTAAATTAACTATGTTTAATGCTCTATTATTTCTTTAATTTAAAAGAAACCATTAATTCTTTCTGTTTAAGTTTTATTATTTGGAAAGATTCATTTTAATGATAATTGAATTTTTTGAAAACTAACTTTAAGTAATTGTATTGAAAATTATTATTCAAGTTTAATATTAATTTTAGAATAACAAAATTTAAAAAAAATTTAATTTATTTTGAACTTTAAAAAGTTTATTTTTTTATTTTTAAAAACCAATTTTGATTTTTTTTTGCTCATATTTTTTATATATTCTGAATAGTTATATTTAGAAAGTCATTTTGTTAAAATAAATTATTTAATTAAATGATTCAAATTAAAAATTTTTTTACATATATTAAATTTTTTTCATTTTTAATTTGTATTCAAATTTAGAGAATTTGTTTCTTAGTTTTATAAAAAAAATGATTATTTTTTGCATGTGAAAAACGAAAAGAATAACAAATAAAGTTAAATATTTATTAACTATCATTCTTTACAATTTGTTAAATTTTACTTTAAATTTAAACAGAAAAAATGGTGAATTTAAAATTTAAATACTTACATGAATATTTGTATTTATGTGACTTAAGTTTACATTTTAATAAAATTAAAGTCTTCTTTAATATTTTGTAATTGTTCATTAATTTTTTAATTTTAAATTTTTCGTTCTGTTTATTTTACAAGCAAAGTTTTAATGTGATTATTTTTATTAATATTATTTTTAATATTAAATGTTTATTTTTTCATCAATTTAATTTCTTTCTGATTTCTTTAAAACTAATTAATTTATTTAAATAATTTCTATAACATGAAAATCGATTAAAGTAGATTTAGAACAATAATTTTTAACCTTAGGACACACCTTTAAGAGTTTTTCAAATCTTCAAGAATTGAACAATTATTTATGGAGGATATTTATTATAAGTATTTCTTTATAATTAAGCGTATTACTTTTTAATAACAATCAGAAAACTATACAAATTTAAGAATTTGTATAATTTTTGTATTATTATATTTCTTTTCTTGTTTTTGATTGAATGCATAAAAAATTCAAATTCAAATAGTGGAAGTTTCCCGCCGCATCTATGCCGCGTCTGCGCGCCGAGGATTCTCACGCGTTTGTGGTTTCGGAAACTGGCATAGGGCGCGCATCGGTCAGCCTCTCTCACGATCGAGTTTCTTCAGCTCTTTTATATAAGGCCTGATCCCGTACCTCTGAAAATACATTTCTAATGTGTCCAACACTCAAATCTTCATTGTCAAATATTGGCTGAAGATTAAATTAACAACTCTGTTTCCATATAGAGTTGTAAAAATAAGATTGTTGGTTATTCATTGGCTCCCAAGGATGGACCAATATTGAAAGCCAATTATTGTACCAATACTTGACATGCATTAATAAATAAATTAAAATATTTATTAAAAAAAAAAAATTTTTAAACAATAAATAAATTAACAATATAAAAATATAGATTTTAATATTGTTAATTTAAAAAATTTTATTTATTGGCATTATCATTGGCAACCAATATTGAACCAATGATGGCTGCCAATGACTGGCAAACCCGTTATCATCCCAAGGATTGACCAACTGTGGTCCAATATTGGTTGCCAATAGTTTGCCAAGAAAAAACTGTTGGCCGCCAATCATGGGACCATTATTTAGCCAATGGTGATCATTGGCAATTTCCCATTGGGGGACATCGTCAAATTCAACTCTATCCCTTTAACTCTCTTAATATAAAACATATTTGTTCGCCAACAGGCCTAATTTTTTAAAATAGATTCACCCAGAATGTCATTAGTTTTCTGGAGTATCAAAGTTGTAAATTGATTTTGACCCTTAGAGAACTTTTACATTAAGGTGATCAACTTCCTCAGTACCATTGGAAACTAAAAAGTTAAATCCTTACTTTAAAAGTAATCATAAAAAAGTTTCTATTACAAACTTTAACCAGAATCTATTGAAGGTGTCAGTATTTGAGAATCTTTCGGCACTAAAACGAAAACTCGAAAGTTAAGTTTGCTGGGATTAACTTTTAGATTAGTTTTCTCAATTGATTTTTAAAATCCAAATATTTGGGATTTTACTGAAAATCTCTGAGTCTTTTTAGTAATTTTAAGAAGGAAACAACTTTGAAAATAAGCAACTTTGTATCTCAAAATCCCCAACATCTCAAGCCAGTATTTGTAGTTTGCAAAAATGAACACTGTTAAAAAAATGGTATATGCGCTTATAACTTTACACTGGTGTTAAGAAATCGGTGCGATTTTGGCCGTGCACTACACTGGCCGAGTGTAAACTTAAAACAAATTGGCATTTACAACCAAGCGGTGTAAACGGACTATCAAATCGCACCAAAAAGTGCGATTGTCAGTTTCTTTGTCTAACTGTCCCTCTCTTCGCCCCCTTTGTCAACATCTGAGAATAGCCATTTTTACGTTTTCTTCTAATTTTCGTTTTCACTGAATCCACTAGCAGACAACTATATATATGACATGACTAGAAGTTTCCGATGCGCGAACGCGCGACGTGTTTTTCCCACGTTCAAAATTGAAACAGCCCATTATTAGTAAACTAAATGATTACTAAATATTTAAATATGATAAATCCAGTTTATCAAAAACATAATATACCTAATGTAACTTAATATATAAAGTGAAAAACAATAAAACACAGAAGTAAATAAAAACAAAAAAAGATTACTCGACGACATAACCTAAACAAAGTATTGAAAATAATGTCATATCAATTTATTCAATTCTCTAGTCTATTCTATGTGGCATATAAATTTCCCGAATATTATTTCAGCTTCTTTAAGATATTTTAAATTCAGAATTGTATTTAAAAACAATTGGAATTTATTTTTATAATTTAGAAAAACAGGAACAGGTTTTATAATAGAGAAAAATATCAATTGTTGTAGAATCGAATGTTTTTTACAAAATGTATTCTATGTGGCAAACAAATATCCAAAATATTGTTTTAGTTTTTTTAAAATGTTCCAAACTCAAAACTGTATTTAAAAAAAATTGGATGATATTTCTATAATTTATTAAAACAAAAACAGGTTTTAGAATAGAGACAAAATATCAATTTTTGTAAAACCGAATACTTTTTCCAAATTCTATTCTATGTGGTATATAAATTTGCTAAATATGTTTTGCAACTCCTTAGGCTGTGTTAAAATAAGAACTGTATTAAAAAAAAATTAGATTATATTTTTAAATTTTATCGAAACAAGAACAAGTTTTAGAATAGACACAAAATATCAATTTTTGTAAAACAGAATATTTTTTCCAAATTTTAATCTATGTGTCATAAATTTCCCAATTATTTTTTGAGATTCTTAAAGATATTTTAAATTTAGAATTGTATTTAAAAAAATTAAATGATATTTTTATAATTTATATAATACATTTCTGAATTTAAAATATCTTAAAGAATCTAAAATAATATTTAGGAAATTTATGTGCCACATAGAATAGAATTCGAAAAAAACATTCTGTTTGACCAAAATTAATATTTTGTCTCTATTCTAAAACCTGTTTTTGATTCCATAAATTATAGAAATATCATATAATTTTTTTTAAATACAGTATTAAAAATTAAATATCTTAGAAAATAACAATTAAAATTTGGGAAATTTATATGACGCATAGAATAGAAATTAGAAAAGATATTCAGTCATACAAAAATTCATATTTGGCCTCTAGTATACAACCTGATTTTGTCCCCATAAATTTTAAAAATATCATATATATTTTTTTTTAATACAATTCTAAATTTGGATTTTCTTAAAGATTCTAAAATAATATTTGGTAAATTTATTAGCCATAGAATCGGTAAAAAATATTCGATTCTACAAAAATTGACATTTGCTCTCTGGTCTAAAAACTGATTTTCTTCTCATAAATAATAAAAATATCAGCTATTTTTTTTAAAATTCAATTCTGAATTTGGATTTTCTTAAAGATTATACCATAATATTTAGGAAATTTCTTTTCCATAGAATGTGTAAAAAATATTAGTTACTACAAAAATTGATATTTGGTCTCAGGTCTAAAACCCGATTTCGTTCTCATAAATTATAAAAATATCATCAATTTTTTTTTATTGTTCTAAATTTGGATTTTCTTAAAGATTCTAAAATAATATTTGGGAAATTTATTTGCCATTGAATGTGTAAAAAATATTCGATTCTACAAAAATTGACATTTGGTCTCTGGTCTAAAACCTGATTTTGTTCTTATAAATTATAAAAATATCATCTATTTTTTTTAAATACAATTCTGAATTTGGATTTTCTTAAAGATTCTAAAATAATATTTGGGAAATTTGCCATCGAATGTGTAAAAAATATTCGATTCTACAAAAATTGACATTTGCTCTCTGGTCTAAAACCTGATTTTCTTCTCATAAATAATAAAAATATCAGCAATTTTTTTTAAATATTGTTCTGAATTTGAATTATCTTAAAGATTATAAAATAATATTTGGGAAATTTATTTGCCATAGAATGTGTAAAGAATATTCGATTCTACAAAAATTTATATTTGCTCTCTGGTCTAAAAACTGATTTTCTTCTCATAAATAATAAAAATATCAGCTATTTTTTTTTAAATTCAATTCTGAATTTGGATTTTCTTAAAGATTATAACATAATATTTAGGAAATTTCTTTTCCATAGAATGTGTAAAAAATATTAGATACTACAAATATTGATATTTGGTCTCAGGTCTAAAACCCGATTTCGTTCTCATAAATTATAAAAATATCATCAATTTTTTTTATTGTTCTGAATTTGGATTTTCTTACAGATTCTAAAATAATATTTGGGAAATTTATTTGCCATAGAATGTGTAAAAAATATTCGATTCTACAAAAATTGACATTTGGTCTCTGGTCTAAAACCTGATTTTCTTCTCATAAATAATAAAAATATCAGCTATTTTTTTTATTGTTCTGAATTTGGTTTTTCTTAAAGATTATAAAATAATATTTGGGAAATTTCTTTTCCAAAGAATGTATACAAAATATTCGATTCTACAAAAATTGATATTTGGTCTCTGGTCTAGAACCCGTTTTTGTTCTCATAAATTTTAAAAATATCATCTATTTTTTTTGCTCTGAATTTGAATTTTCTTAAAGATTCTAAAATAATATGTGGGAAATTTATTTGCTATAGAATGTTTAAAAAATATTCAATTCTACAAAAATTTTTATTTGGTCTGTAGTCTAAAACCTGATTGTGTTCCCATAAATGATAAAAATATCTTCTTATTTTTTTTTAAGTACAGGTTTGAATACAAATATCTTAAAGAATTTAAAACAATATTTCAGAAATTTATTTGCCACATAGAATAGAATTTGGTAAGAGTATTTGGTTTTACAAAAATTTATATTTTGTCTTTATTCCAAAACCTAATTTTGTTTTCATAATTTATAAGAATATTATTAAATAGAGTTTTGAATTTAAAAAATTAGAATATCTTAAAGAATATTTGAAAAATATTTAGCAACTTTATGTGCCATGTTGAATAGAATTTCAAGTAAATATTGTGCTTTACAAAAATTGATATGTTGCCTCAAGTCTTAAAACCGTTTTTGTTTCCATAAATTATTAATATATTTTTGTTAATTTCTTCTTAAATTTTGTTTTTATTTGAACATATGTTCAAGAATTTAAAAAATACTTAGGATCTTTAAGTGCCACATAGAATAGAATTTGAAAAATATATTCTCTTTTACAAAAAATTGGTATGTCACATGGTCATATGTTATGTTTGCGTTGTCAATTCTGTTGAGCATAACCATTAAAACGTTTGTGGCTTTGTTGTTTAGCTGTGTGTAATATCATTTGTGCTCTTGACAATTTTAAATATTAACTTGAGTGTATGACTTTTGAGTAAAAATGTGTATTGATAGTTTAGAATTTGTGTTTTTATGGATGTGATTGTAGGTTATGTGTAATCGCGAGTGGCACTCGCACCAATCCATGTTGATGTCTCATGTGCCATAACAACTTCGCACCGTAACACTGGCGTTGCAATTTAAAAGTGTAACTTACAAAAAATCAACACTTTTAAGGATGCATTGCATTTTCTTCGCACTTTTTGGTGTAAAGTGCGTTTCTTTTTTTAAACAGTGAAATTATTTATTTAATCATCCATATAAGTTCAGTTTTTATAAACTTTGTTTTTATTTTTGTTTACTTAATTTATTTAATCCTTTCGAAGTGAACTGAAAATAACGTTTTCGTGTCACAAATATATTATTATTTTTTTTTTAATGTTATATTATCTTGTTTTATATTTTGTGGTCGGTGTATTTAAAGTTTTTGTTAAAGTGTTTTTCAAATTAAATCTACCCGTTGCGTTGAATAAAGAAATTCCAACTTTTGAAAAATAACGACCACCCAAAGACTGTTGTGCAACTTAAAAAATACGAAAGTGACATTATCGTTTAGGTCGATAGTCGCGAAACAGAATACACAAAGATCGACCTAAACGATAATATCACTTACGTATCTTTTTAAGTTGTACGGCAGAATATATACTAGTTTGCAATCTTTTATTTTAAGGAATTTTATAAACAACTCCAAACTGTTTAAGCATTGGATTTGGATCCTTCAAGAACCGGAAAATATCTCTATTATTATTTTTAATTTTAAATACTGATTTTCGATTATGTTTTTTATAAATAATTAAGGAAAAACTTGTTTGTTAACAGGTATATGAAAATAATAACATTTGTACTGTCCAATTCATTATCATTACTAAAATTATTGTAAGCTGTTTTTTGGAGTCTTATCTATGAGTTAACTGACAAGAACAAATTATTTGTCTGAGTTATAGAAACTTAAAGTCCTGCATAAAATACCCCCCCCCCCCTTATGGGGTTATTTCGTGCTTCAAAGTTTGTTTATTTATAAAAATGTGTCAAAATTTTCTTTTATCCTTTCTGCTGTATTAAGTATTTTTTCTATATATTCTAGAGCACACCGAAAAAAATTCCTGGCACCCGTTTACTAGAAATTGACTATGTTTCCTAGTTACGAGAGGAGCCGACTATGAAATCCTAGTTAAAGCAGTAAGGTTCAAATATAGTTAAATTGACTAGGAAAATAGTCAATTTGACCAATGATACTAGTTATTTTAATTACGTGCAACTCGATTTTTATTTAATTTCGAATAAATTAATTTTCAAAAAGCTGCAATAAATTAAGAAAGCATATTTTAAATTTATATCCAATAAAAAGCGTTATTAAATTAAAAAAAAATAGTATGCCCGTCAACAACTGGAACTTGATGTCAGATTGCTCAAGGTTAGAACCTTTGAATCAAGAACTCAACCGTACTGGGAGCCGCGCGTTAACGCACTCGAACAAGGGAGGACTTGTTTGGTTGTCACAAAACATCCTATACTTTTTTTTTATAAAAAATAATTTTTTTAGCATCACAAAATATAAATACATAAAATTATTATCAAATATTTGTTACATTCAAACAAATTATTTCATTTAAAGGAATAATAATTTAATTATAAAATTGCAATAAATGAGTTACTGATCTTAATAAATTTATTTTACATCAACAAATTATTTGTTCAAATAAAATCTAACTTCTTTTTATAATAATACGTATTTATATTTCAATAAATATATTAATGCAATGTTGCAAAAATGTAAACGTTAAAATCTAAACTCAGTGCGAACTTTGTGAAATAGTCTGATAGTCAACCTCCAAAATATATATATAACTGTGTCTGAACGAAGAAAATTTTCATGACGCGAGTGTCAATAAAATTTAATATTATTTCTTTGTTTAAAAAATGTTAATAAATAGTGTAGGTAATAAATTATATTTAACTGATTAGTATATATTTTCTAATGTAATTAATAATGTTATATTTCTTTAATAAGAAAAAAAAAAAAAAAATTTAAAGTGCTATTAATAATGTTTTGATTATTACCTGTGTGTGTGTGTAGGTAAGCACTTATTTTTAAACGTTTATATTCATAATTATTTACACGTGTCAAACTTATAAAATTTCAACAATTCCTGAAAAGTCTTCTTAACTAAGTTTCCTAGCAGATTTGACTAGGAAATTCAGGGTTTCTTCTATTAGGTTCTAAATTGTGAAATTAACCAGGAATCCTTATTAAATTTACTACATTACGATTGACTATAGGTTCCTGGTTAATAATAAGGACATTCACATTTTTTTCGGTGTAGGGATGTGTGACTAATAAAAAACAATTTCTTCTTTTTCTCTAGAACATGAAGAACACCATTTGTTATTAACACTTTATAAATAAATAATACAAAAAACTATTAAAAATAAAAATTATTTTTAAAAAGTGCATTTTATGACGAAGAAAACCCATTTTTTTTATTTTCAAATCGGTCAACTAGATCTCGAGAAAATTTTTTTTTTATATAAGTCTACTAAAAAATTAAATTGTTAATAACATTTAAAAAAAAAAATTTTTTGGCCTACAAATTTTAGGCTTTTTTTCGACCCTATGAGGAGTAAAAAAAATCATATTTGGTGTAAAATAAAAAAATTTTTGTCCAGGTGATCCGCTTGAGAAATTCTGACCCATATGTATTACTTTACTTTTTTAATAAATAAATATGTAAACAAAAAAATGTAAATATCGTTTTTTAATCAATTTTTAGAAAAATTGATTCTTTACTGTCAGATTCTCTCTACCCCGTTACCGATCTGGTCCAAAAATCGATTCTTTCTGGCAATCAAACATCCTCGACAGCCGCCGTGAGCAACGTGCAGATGTCGTACCTAACTTTAGGAGCAGTGTCGGTTCTACTGTGGTATACCTACTGTACCCTGGCAAATAAGCGTCACCGATTGCGGACTAAAAAGGTGCCGATAAAGTCCGCATTTGGTACCGAATCGGTCCTGACGTTAGAAATTAAAATTCATATGTTCCAATTAACTTGTACAGTATTTATTTAATGAAATTAGTTAATTCTATAATAATTTTAATCAATATTATTTTTTATTAAGAAAAGAAAAAGTAAAAAATATAGAATTCAAATTTTACATTTTTTTTTACTTTTTCTTTCAATAATAAATAATAATACTTATTAAAATGATTATAGAATTAAATAATTTCATTAAATAAATACTGTACAAGTTAATTGGAACATACGAATTTTAATTTCTAACGTCAGGACCGATTCGGTACCAAATGCGGACTTTATCGGCACCTTTTTAGTCCGCAATCGGTGACGCTTATTTGCCAGGGTAGTAGGTTCACTTCCAGTTATTTTTCATGTGCATGATTCAAGTCTTGTAATGTTTGAGCCAACGACACGAAATTTACACTTAATATTGTTCAAATAAGAGTGTTGAAATTTAATATGCCTGACTCTTTTCTTATCGCAGAAATACGTTTTGTGTTTCCAAATGTTATGAAATCGACGCATCCCCCATAGCACCTAAACTTGCCTCAACTTTGCCAACCTTTCCTCAATTTTCTAAACTTGCAGCAAAGTTTCTGAAAGTTGACTATACTTGAGGAAAGGTTGGTAAAGTTGAGGCATGTTTAGGTGCTGTGAGGGGTTGTGATTAATAACATTATTTTTCACTTTTTCGTGTTTATCGAACTCCTGCTATTAAAGAGTGTCAGGATGATTCTCTAAAAAATATGTTTTATGGATTTTTTTTATGTTTATTTTAGCAGAAATTAAGTTGTACAAACTTTGGTATTTGACAAAATACCGTTACATGAATTTTCATAATAGTTTCCGTTTCTTTAAAGAGGATATTTCTTAGTCTGAAGAATGTGTTTTATTATTATTCAACGCGTTCTGCTACGTATTGCTTCTTTTGAAAGCATGTCGCTTCCAAACGCGGAAGTCGTCCTTCCTTTTGACCTCTGAACTTTAACGTACCCGAGTCAAGAGCGTCGTTGCCTCTGCCCCTGACTGTTCTATGGAGTGCTTCAGCGGATGTCCGGAGACGTAATTTCCTGTCTGCCCTCTTGTAGAAACCGCTTTGTAGGTTACATTTCGATTCTCCGGGGTTTCAAAAAACCCACCTAGTTTCTCTCTGCTCCTGTGATTTCAGTGCGACTCGTGTGCTCGAGATTCATTCCAAGTACCATTAAAATCTTGCCATGTCGACGTGACCTTGACGTTAACGAGAGATCGGATCTTTCATGCTGACGCAGCATCAAACGTAAACCTTGAAGATCATTAGGACATTTTTTTAAGTATAAAAAAATAAAGAGCTTTGAATAAAAATGTAAAGTATCTTTTCCTATTTATTTTGTTTTCCTTGGATATTCATAACTTTCTTTAATTTACAATTCGTTGTGGAAGATATGTTTAAATTTAAAAAACCAAAAATCATACTAATCTGCGGAAAAAATTTTTATTTATATACTTATTTATACTTTTTAGCAGTGTACTTTTTTGTTTTTAAAATCATTTCGTTTCCGTAATCAATGGTTTGTAACTATGTGAAAATTATATACCGTCAAGTGGGGCTATTTTGTGCACAAAACCGCTCTTTTTCCACTCTATGCTTTATTAAAATTCAGAATTTGAAAAAATAAAGAATGTGTCTATTCAGTTATGTTGTGGACATCCTTCTAAAGGTGTCCTATGAGTGAGCCGACAAGAAAAAAAGTTTTGTCTGAGTTATAGAATTTCAAAGTTATCACAAAATAAACCCCATGGTGGGGCTATTTTGAGCATCAAAGTTTGATCCGACGTCGATCCGGCGTCGCGCGGTATTCATCATTTAATTTCTCAAAAACGAAAAAAACGCAGTTTTGAAATTTTGGGTTCTTATAGGAAAAAACCTTAGCTTTCGTTTAAAAATATTTTTAAAAAAATTAAAAAGGCCCATCTTTGAGAAAAACTCAAATTTATTTTTAATTTTGAAAAATCAAGGTCAAATTATTAAAAAAATATAAAATGGACCTTTTTAATCGAAAGGTTATGCAAAAATCTACAAAAATCATGCCACATAAAATTTTTTTATCCATTCATTAAAACAGTGGAAATAGGAAAAGAAGAGTGAATTACAAAAAAACGCCAAACTTTCCCCCCCTCTCACTGCCCCAATTTTTTAAAAAATTTAAAAATATTTATAGGATAAATTACTATCCAATAGGACAACTCATAAAAAAAATTTGCAATACATTGGACATATTTTATTTTTGGGGCAGGACATTTTCCGTGAAATCCACCACATGTGAATGCAATGAATCAGAAATATTTATTGAGTTTAAACGAATAGTAAAAGACAGATTGACTTTATTTTTGTAGAAACGTTGTGAATCGTACGTGCTTGTAAGAGGGAAATGAATAGGAAAATGCGGATATAATCGAAAATGCATAAATGGCGGTCTTTGACACGCGTTGGAGCGTTGATGTTAAAATATGGTGAATTTTTATTAAAACAATTTATTTTTAATTATACTAATTTTAGTGTATCCCGCTCTAGAGTCGGTTGTGATAAGTTTTCATTATTGTGATCAGTGTTATTGTGTCAATTCAGCTAATTTTTCCTGAATATATGTTATTGCTAGAAGTTATGGCGGGAGAAAAGTTACTGGGGGAGCAAGTTTCTGTGCTGTTTTCTTCAATATAAAACGTTGAAAGCCGGATATATCAAATGTGAATAGAATGGTAGACTTTTTTTAATTTTATATATTGTGTTTTATGCGTGCATACGCAAAATGTGTCTACCGCGAGTGCTGGCGTATGTATATTAACATTAACAGCTGATGTCCGACAAAGAGATAGAGTATAAACACGAACTTTGCTCATCACTTTTAACGTTTTATCGCATAAGCAAACGTTAAATTTAGAAAAAAAATTATTTTCAGAATCGCTATTTTATAATAAAGCCGTGCTATATTTTCTTTTTGTAGAAGAGTGTCCGGTTTTTTGGAAAATAAATGTTTCAAAGTGACTAGAAAAAACCAACCTCAATATTTCATTTTTGCTCTCAATACTACTTGTCGCGCGCAAAGAAAGATTAGAAACACAAAATTGAATTATTTTCCGTACCATTATTCCCTCCGATTGCCTAGTAATTTTTATTTGTTGCAGAAAAGTGTCTTGGTTTAACGAAAAGAAATTATTTGAGTGAATATTGTCGATTATTAAAAATCTTAATAATTCCGATTCAAAAAGTAATTTACGGATTCAATTTATTTTCACTTAATAGGTAATAATCGGTCTTCGCCTTTTAAGAATGCGCATTCAAAAAGTTTATAACCAATTCAAAACTTTGGAATCGGTTTTTTGTTCCTGGGTCTTGAAATATTTACACACTTTATTGACCAAAAAGCTTAAGGGGCCGGGGCTGCCCGACTTTCCCCTACCCTAATATATATATTAATTATATAAGAATAGTTGAAAATCTTTATCATATTCCTGTAACAAATGTTAATGAAAATTTATTAAATGATTCCTGAGTCCTTTGAGGGTCGGAAGCCAGACCATCTAAGCTCCAAGGACCACAATTGGGATCGCAGGTATGGCTTTTTGAACATGTCTGGACTGTCGTTTGTAACGTGTGCAAATGTGAATGAAACGGCATGGAAAAGGGACTGAAAACGAGTCAAGAGTTGGCTCTTTGATGTCGCCTTGTTCGTTCCATACTCTGATTGTACCGCAACACACGGAGGTGCATGCAGGGCTAACTCTATCCAATCAAGTTTTGTTTTGTCAGGACTCCAGCCGCGCGTGTATACTCTGCGTTCGAGAGTTTGCTTCGACTCCCTTGGGTCACGTTGCATTGCTTCCTCTTCACTCACCTTCTGTGATTAAAATTTTGTAGTGGTCTCAGCTTCTTGATTTCTTCACACTTAACTGTTTTCTTGTGATTTCATGTTTTTTCCCACAGTTTAGCTAATTCTATAATAAAATGAAGACTTGTACACGGAAAAAATTTGTTTCCGAAAAAATTGGAAAATATTCCATAAATCTTAGGCAACAGAAGAAATTTCATAATTCTTTAATAACTTTGATTTTATTACAAGAAAAGAAATCTGTTAGAATTACTGCTTAATGGTTCTCGTGCACTTTTTCTATTATTCTATAGATGCTATAATCCTATCAGGTTGGCCCGAATATTAGGCGGACTGGCCTGATATTTAGTTCGATTAATATAATTCTTCTATAGTTCTATATAGTTATTTTCTATGCTATATTCATAACGTCTGCTCATGCGCTAATCGCAGCAGACTTTTCTCAGGTTTCTCATCGTTCACGATGTCTAACTTTTCAATAGGGATATATTCCTATTGAAAATTTGGACATTGTGAACGATGTCGTAAATTATGTTAGGCACGTTATTAGAGAGACGAAATTAACCTCTTTAACGACGTCAGAATCGACAACAAAATTGATATTGTCAATTAAGACCGTAATTAACGTCGTTGATGACGTCGTATTCGACGTCGTTTTCGATGTTATTAACAATAATTTCAAAGAAAAGAGAAGGTAATTATTTAGAATTGGGGCTTTTCTGAATTTATAAGTTTTTTAATCTGGACCAAGCCTAAGTGGTGTATTTTAATGCCGAAACTAATAATCCGGTGAGAGAAGTTGAAAATGTTAAGTAAACAAACTTCATTTTTTTAACTGTAAGGATAGATCGTATTTAGACACTTTTAATGGAGAAAATCACTTATTGTCACTTCTATGTTCCTTTATTTCATGTCTATGAAAGAAATATATGCAACCAACCCTGGTGAGAATACTTTCGTTGATTACAAAAGATAATGTTCGTTATGGTGTTACCTTATGGTAATTCTGAATTACGACCTTGGTAGATTATATATCATACTAGCTTTATTTTATTTTACTTTACAAAAACAGTATTTTTTTACATTCAGTATTTTTTGACAAATAGTATACTGCGTGACAAGGAGAGAAACGTAGTCTTTGCCGTCGAGGATGAAGTTTGAAGCACGAGCGAAGCGAGGGCGGCAATCATTCGAGACGAGAAAGACAGCTTCTCTCCTAGTTACGCACTATATTTTTCACAACAACCCGATTATAAAGCACAAATTATACAGTAAGGTCGCGGTAAGTGTCCGTTTCAGTAACTGCCCATTTCAGCAAGTGTCCCGGAGCATGTTTCAGAAAGTGTCCCTCCATCTACTACTACCGTCAGTGCTGTCTGTTTCGCTGCGGCACGAGGTTTTTGAACAATTTCAAAACTCACCTGCTCGAATGCAGATTACGCTCCTGTTTTAACCCCCGAAAAGATTCTGGGGCGTAGCTTAAGGAATGGACAGTTACTGAAATCGCTGGTCCCGACGAGTGGACACTTACCGCGAATAAGGTTACGTTCGTGGTTGTACACTTACACTTACGCTTTGTGTATAAATAAATTAGGACTGTTTAGGAACAAAACGATGTAAAAATAGATAATTTAGTTCGATTTACAAATTATTTATTAATTCACCTTTAAATACTTAATTAAATTCAACACGACCGTTGGCGAAATGCAAATTACAAACAAAAAGCTCCTGTCAATAAAAAATAGAGGTTACTACATAGTTTCTTTTTCTCACTATAGAGGGCACTGAGTAGGATTAGAAGAAAGCAACTGACCAATGAAAGTAGAGATACGTTTTCTTTCTTTCCGCTACGTCATCAACTTTCTAACCTAGGGAAGAAAGTTCATGAAGTATCGGGAAGAAAATTAAAAAGTAAAATCTCGTCTGCAATTGGCTTATTTTGATACTCTGCAAAGCTGTTGAAAGTGTAGTTTTCGATAGGGGCGTTGTGAAATAGTGCCTTGTCTGACTAGTGGTGAAAGATTTCTCGAGAGTGAAGTTTGCTGCTCCGGCGTAGCGAGAGCAGCATTCACTGGAGAGAAATTATCCTTTTATCACGTATTACACACGAGTCTCTTAGCACCTTGCGAAATGCGTTTCCAAACATATCTTTATAATTTTAACTAATTGGGAAGAGTTGTGTTGTTTATGACAATTCCGCATGCGGAATAGCATTTTATGATAATTACGCATGCGGAATAGTGTTCTTTGACAACGCATGCGATCGGAATAGTGTTTTATGAAGTGAATTCGGCATTATAGTTACGCATTTTATTCCGCATGCGAAATTATTATAAGTCAGAATTCCGCCTGGCAATTATAACGCGGAATTCCGCATGCGAACTTGCTCATTTTATTCTAATTGCGTAATTGTCCTAAAACAGTATTTCGCATGCAAAATTATAATGCGGAATTTCGCATTCCGCATTTTATTCCGCATTCTGCATTTTATTCCCATTACGTAATTATCCTAAAACAGTATTCCGCATGTGCAATTATTATGCGGAATTATTATAAAACACTATTTCGCATCCGAAATTTCATAAAACACTATTCCACATGTGCAATTTTCATAAAACACAATTCAGCGTGCGTAATTATTATAAAACACTAGGGGTGGGCCTACTCTTCCAAGCGGCTAGTTTTTTCCGTAATTTACTTTCGCCACTGTTTTTAAGAGTTGTGAAAAGTATCACTTTCGCCACACTATTTAACTAAGAAACTTGCAGTTTCAGAGCTGGTGTTGGAGAAGATACTTTTTCACAACGCCAATTGCACAAGACGATTGAAACAAGACAATTGCAGACGAGATTTTACTTTTTAATTTTCTTCCCGACACTTCATGAATTTTCTTCCCTAGGTTAGAAAGTTTATGACGTAGCGGAAAGAAAAAATTCGTATCTCCACTTTCATTGACCAGTCGCTTTTCTTCTAATCCTACTCAGTCCCCTCTAATTGAATTGGCCATACCAAGGCCATATAAAGAAGAAGAAGACAGTCCCCTCTGTAGTATGAAAAAGAAACTATGTAGTAACCTCTATTTTTTATTGAGAGGAGCTTTTTGTTTGCAATTTGCATTTCGCTGACTGTCGTGTTGAATTTAATGAAGTATTTAATAGTGGATTTTTATTTGTCAATTTAACTAAATAATCTATTTTATCTCGTTTCGTTCCTAAGGAGTCTTAATTTATTTACACAAAGTGTAAGTGTACAATTGTACACAAACATAACCTTCTTTGTTCAATAAGATTTTATACAATATATTTTGTGCTTTATAATCGGGTTGTTGTGAAAATTATAGTGCGTAACTAGGACAGAAGCAGTCTTTCTCGTCTCGAATGATTGCCGCCCACGCTTTGCTCGGGCTTCAAACTTCATCCTCGACGGAAAAGACTATGTTCCTTCCCTTGTCACGCAATATACTATTCTGACAGTTTATTTTCGTGTAGAAAGGATTGGAAATGAACTATTTTAAACAACATAATTTTCTTCCAAAAATTTTTATATTATAATATCATTTATTAAATTTGAAAAAAAAACAGTAAACAGTTGTATATGGGGAAATAACGAAAATTTAGTAATATCTTAATTGTAGAAGAGCAGACGAAATTAAACCAGGCGCGTGTTCAGGGGGAAGGTCAAGGGGGTCATGACCCCCCCTAGAAGAGTTAAATTTAGATGAGAGTGAGAGAGATAGCGCTATAGTGTTATCTCTTTCTCTCTCATATATCCCCCAAAAACCTTATCTGGACCCGCGCCTGAATTAAACTATGTTATTGGAACCCCCCGCCCCCCACCGATGATTTTGCCACACTTATTTCTGTGTGTTTGACTTTCCTTTTCTAACATTTTCTAATATTTTGTACATACAATTGTGCAGAAATAAATTATTTATTTTAGGCCCTATAATGCCTAAAAAAAAGTGATTTTATATAAGATGATGAGTAGATGATAAGATCCCAAAAGTGATCAGCTATCTTTTTATTCACAAATTTGCTTATATTTTAAACGATTTTCTGAACAGAAGTATACGAAACCACATTTTTTATTTTGGACCTTATGAGGTCCAACATTTGTTTGTGATAAGATCTGAATTAACGACCTGTATTACCCCTGTAATACCTACTTTTTTTTAATTTCGCAACTTAATGAAGCTATTGGAGCCAAACACGAACAAAAAAATTAAAATGATAATTTTAACAATTGTTTAAACAAATTACATTGTTTATTTTCATGATTTGCACAAATTAAGCTACGGAGTTGCAACTTTTTCTTACTTTGGCAACTTATCGAGGCCATTGGAGCCATACACAAACAAAAAAGTTGAAATAATAATTTTAACAATTGTTTAAACAAATTATATTGTTTATTTTCAAGATTTCGACAAATTGAGCTACAAAGTTGTAATTTTTTCTTAATTTTGCAGTTTCCGAGGACAGTGAAGCCATGTATTAACAACAAATGAAAAATAATAAATTTTCGGATTGTTTAAACAAATTATGTTGTTTATTATCAACTTTTTATAAAATAGTGGTACAGAGATGCAACTTTTTCTTAATTTTGCAACTTTTCGAGTTCAGTGAAGCCATGTAATAACAACAATCGAAAAATAATAATCTTTAAAATTGTTTAAACAAATTATATTGTTTGTTATCAATTTTTTATTAAACAGAGCTACAGAGATGCAACTTTTTTTCAATTTTGCAACTTTTATAGGCATATAAAAGTAAGTATTAGCAATAAAATGGTAAAAGAAATGTTAACAATTGTTTAAACAAATTTTATAGTTTATAATCAACTTTTTATGAAATAGGGATAGAGAGTTGCAACTTTCTCTAAGATTTGCAAGTTGTCTTTTGTTGAGAGGTAGAAATGACTGTAAGACATAATTATAATTGAGTAAAAAACTTAAGAATATTTATTTTTTTAATACGATAAATACAAGTGTTGGTTATCACATCATTTTTTCGGATAACGATCTTTCGTAACAGTTCGGAAACTGTTTTCGGTATTTTGCTTTTGATCCTTATCTCTTGTTATTTTAGGCTATTTACAATTTTTATACAAGCGTAATAGTTCTGATGCCATAGATTTCCACAGATTCCATAGCTTTTTGGTGTTTCTAGCTTTATTCAATGACAAGATAGAAATAAATATTATTAAATTGTTTAAACAATTGTTAACATTTATTTTCTATTTTTGTTGCTAATACTTCCTTTTATAAGCCTATAAAATTTGCAAATCTGAAAAAAAGTTGCATCTCATAGCTCTATTTAATAAAAAGTTAATAATAAACAATATAATTTGTTTAAACAATTGTAAAGATTATTATTTTTCGTTTGTTGTTAGTACATGGCTTCACTGTCCTCGAAAAACTGCAAAATTAAGAAAAAATTACAACTCTTTAGCTCAATTTGTCCAAATCTTGAAAATAAACAATATAATTTGTTTAAACAATTGTTAAAATCATTATTTTAACATTTTTGTTTGTGTTTGGCTCTAATGGCTTCGATAAGTTGCAAAATTAAGAAAAAGTTGCATCTATCAAGCTCAATTTGATAAAAAGTTGTAAATAAATAATAATAATTTGTTTAAACAAATTAGCAATTACATGGAATAATGATTAAAAATCAATATCTATGTGATTTATTTAAAATACAGAAAAAAACTCTCATAAAAATAGTAAAAAATATTTTTTAACGATTTTTTTTATAATTTTGTAATTTATGGGGTTTTTTGGGCCCTATAAAAATAGTTAAAAAAAAAAGATAAAAACTATTGTTAACGAACATCGATTTGAAAATAATCATTCCTTCGACTTTAAAAATGCAATAGTTGTAGATTTTGAGACTAATTACAAAAAAGACGTATTTCGGAAATGAACTATATAAAATGCAATGATTTTACTGGTCGATTCTTGCGTAACTGCCCGATTTCAAGATAAGTTTCGGTAGAAAAAAATTTTTTTTTATTCAATGATTCTCTGCATTTATTTTTCTTATTAGGGTATAATATAATTATATTTTAAACGATTTTACTGCAACTATATTTATACGAAAATAATAGCAAATTTTTGAAAATTGGCTGCAATGTGGAGCTGAACCGCATCCTCTTATTGCAAATATATTGTACAAAACAAAAATTTCTTCTTGATATTTTGCTAAAACGAAAATAAATAATAAATTCATAAATTATTTAATATTCCAACAGTATTTTAGATATCAGTTAAAATATATAAAATTTTATAAAAGAACAGCAAAGACAATATTTAATAATGAATATTTCGTTTTATTTTTTGGATAATTGGAAATGGAGATCGAGCAGTGTTATCCGGCATTGCTAAACTACTTTATAAAATAATATTTTAAAATAACTACCACAGATAAAAAAGTTTCTCTGCATGAAGCAGAGAACATTTCATATAGGACATGGAGCTGAAATTTTACGTGATACCATGGAGAAAGAAAATGGTAACAATACTATCAAATAGTTGTTACAGTAATTTAATGGTAATGACATGGAACTGAACGCTTTTTTTGTACCCATGCGATTTTCACAAAAATAATTTTTTTTTAAGTAAAAATTTTTCTTCTTTAAAACTTTTTTCACATGTCATTTAGTGCTAATGGATCAAAATTGAGATTTAAATTATTAGAAGGCGTAATAACTAAACACATGACACGTTAATTATAAGTCTACAGATTGCGTTCAAAAATTGGAAAAATTGAAGGACAAAATATTTTTACAGATTCTAAGTATGAAAAAGGTTTTATGTAGTTCAATATAAACCTAAATTGTTCATAAATATAGACACTTTATGCTTGAAAAAGGCTGAGTTATAATAATGATATTTTCACCGAAAATTATTAAATTAATGTTAACATTTTGCAAAAGGGACACGCCACGGAGCTGAAATTTCAGCAGTTATAGTGCAATATAATAGAAGTTATAATATATATGTTTATGTATATTTGGTTTTTAGTTACTCTCATATATACCTTTAAAATTCACTAATACCCTTCAGAATATATTTTTAATTTAGGTGTATTTTTTCTACGCCACCAAGTAAGGTAGTTACGTAAGAATCGCCCTACTATCAATAGAAAAGAGGATATACAATTTCTTAGTAATACTTATTTGCCTTTAATACGAAAGTTGAAACAGTGATTGTTCTTCATAATACTTCGATCAATTTCATTGTCCTTGTCTTTTGTATATAATCTGTAATCGTCAATATCGCACCTCAGTTTTGACTAATCACTGGCTGAACTATGTCTGTGATCTTCTATTTTAATTTAATGACAATATTTTATTATTTTAAAATGTTATTTTACCTTTTTTGAAAATTTTTCGATGTGATTAACAATTTTTTAACTAGTTATTGTCTTATTATTTTTGTGAATTTAATGTATGTGATTCCGCTTATAATTTTTATGTATATTATTTATTTATTTCTTATTAAAGTGACCTGATGATGGTGTCAAACCAAGCAACTGAAACGTCATCGTATCGTGAAAAATATTGTTTTTTCCTATTTTTTCCTCATACCCGCGTCGAATATGCCAAGCGTGGCAACACATTGGGCAAAGATAGCCAAAACAGATTCAATACCTTGGCCAAACTCCAGGAAAAGATAGAACACACCTTGGTAATACCTTGGCTCCTGAACATTTCCCAAGGAATGGCTAAAGCTCAGATTAACCTTGGCTGCCGAATTTATACATATTTAAAACAACATCTATAGTTTCTAAGCAATGAAAGAAGATTAAATAAAAACTCCAACACAAGCTAAACCGTGGCTAAAGAACTTAGCGATTTTTTTAGAAAACCAAGAGGTTCTAAACCTCGGGTAAAGCTTGGGTAAAGACATGAGTGGCTCTAAACCGGCTGAACCATGGCTAATGAACTTAGCGATTTTTTTAGAAAAACCGAACATTTCACAACCATGGATAAAGCATGGGTAAAGACATCAGTGGCTCTACACCGGCTAAACCGTGGCTTAATAACTTAATGATTTTTTTTAGAAAAACTAAGAAGTTCAAAACCTCGGGAAAAGCTTGGGTAAAGACATCAGTGGCTCTACACCGGCTGAACCGTGGCTAATGAACTTAGCCATCTTTTTAGTAAAACCAAGAAGTTCAAAACCTCGGGAAAAGCTTGGGTAAAGACATCAATGGCTCTACACCGGCTGAACCGTGGCTAATAATCTTCGCGATTTTTTTAGAAAAAGCAAGCATTTCACAACCATAGGTAAAGCTGGGGTAAAGACATTAGTGGCTCTACACCGGCTGAACCATGGCTTAATAACTTAACGATTTTTTTTAGAAAAACTAAGAAGTTCTAAACCTCGGGTAAACCTTGGGTATAGACATCAGTGGCTCTACAGCGGCTGAACCGTGGCCAATAAACTTAGCCTTTTTTTTAAAAAAACCAAGAAGTTCAAAACCTCGGGAAAAGCTTGGGTAAACACATCAAAGGCTCTACACCGGCTGAACCGTGGCTGCTGTTCAAAAATGTCCAGAGCCTCCAATTCTTGATAAAATTCAAAGTTTTTTTTTAATTAAAGCTTAATAAATTTCTCAAAATATTGTCGGAGCCGATTTATGAAGAAAAATGTTGTTAACTTTTTTATTAATGTTTAATGCAATAAAAGAGAATAATGTATCAACATTCTACAAACTTAATCTATGTCACTTAGTGATATTTTAGCAAAAAAAAATTAATATCTTTACTTTCAGGAAAGTAAGATTTTATTTAATAGTATGTGATCAGATAGAGAAAGACCTTACTTTTTGCCTTCAACCTTAATAAATACTGAATATACGCCTCCTGTGCAATTATTTCTTTATAATAGTCGGAAAAATTTAAAAATTTTATTTATTAAATACAAATTTACTTCCCTGAAAGTAAGGTATTAACTTTTTTTGGCTAAAATATCACCAAGTGACTTAGATTAAACGTGTAAAATGTGAATAATTAGCTCTTTTATTACATTTAAACATAAATAAAAAAGTTAACAAAATTTTTTTTAAAAATCGGCTCCGACAATGTTTTTAGAAATTTATTAAGTTTTAATTTTAAAAAAACCTCAATTCTGGTCAAGAATTGAAGACTCTGGACATTTTTAAACAGTAAATTCGAGATTCATCCCACTGTGCGGTGTAGAGTAGAGCCACTGATATCTTTACCCAAGCTTTTCCCGAGGTTGTGAATTTTTTGGTTTTTCTAAAAAAATCAATTAGTTCATTATCCACGGTTCAGCCAGTGTAGACTGTAGAGCCACTGATGTCTTTACCAAATTCGAATTTACCCAAATTTCGAAATTTTTGGTTTTTCTAAAAAAACGCTAATTTTAGAGCCACTAATGTCTTTACCCAAGCTTTACCCGAGGTTGTGAAATGGTTGATTTTTCTAAAAAAATCGCTAAGTTCATTAGCCATGGTTTACTCAGTGTAGAGCCAGTAATATCTTTCTCCAAGCTTTACCCATGGTTGTGAAATGCTTGGTTTTTCTAAAAAAAATCGCGAAGTTCATTAACCACGGTTCAGCCGGTGTAGAGCCATTGATGTCTTTACCCAAGCTTTTCCCGAGGTTTTGAACTTCTTAGTTTTCCTTAAAAAATCGGTAAGTTCATTAGCCACGGTTCAGCCGGTGTAGAGCCACTGATGACTTTACCCAAGCTTCTCCCGAGGTTGTAAATTTTTTGGTTTTTTTAAAAAAATTGCTAAGTTCATTAGCCACGGTTCAGCCGGTGTAGAGCCACTGATGTCTTTACCCAAGCTTTTCCCGAGGTTTTGAACTTCTTGGTTTCTTAAAAAAAAATCGTTACATTGATCTGCTACGGTTTAGCTAGTCTAGAGCCACTGCAGTCTATACGCAAGCTTTACCCTAGTTTGCGAATTTTTTGGTCTTTCTGAAAAAATCAATCAGTTCATTAGCCACGGTTTATCAGATGTAGAGCCAGTGATGTTTTTACCCAAGGTTAAACCAAGGTTGTGAAATATTTAATTTTTTTAAGAAAATCGCTAAGTACATTAGCCAGGGTTTAGCCGGTGTAGAGCCACTAATGTCTTTACCCAAGCTTTACCCATGGTTGTGAAATGCTTGGTTTTTCTAAAAAAATCGTTAAGTTTATTAGCCACGGTTTAGCCGGTGAAGAATCACTAATGTCTGCACCAAAGCTTTACCTGTGGTTGTGAAATGCTTGGTTTTTCTAAAAAAATCGCTAAGTTCATTAGCCATTATTCAGCCGGTTTAGAGCCACTCATGTCTTTACCCAAGCTTTTACCGAGGTTTTGAAATGCTTGGTTTTTCTAAAAAAATCGCTAAGTTCATTATCCACGGTTTAGCCCGTGTAGAGCCACTAATGTCTTTACCCAAGCTTTACCCATGGTTGTGAAATGCTTGGTTTTTCTAAAAAATCGTTAAGTTTATTAGCCACGGTTTAGCCTGTGAAGAGCCACTAATGTCTTTACCCAAGCTTTACCCATGGTTGTGAAATGCTTGGTTTTTCTAAAAAAATCGTTAAGTTCATTAGCCACGGTTTAGCCGGTGTAGAGCCACTAATGTCTTTGCCCAAGCTTTACCCATGGTTGTAAAATGCTTGGTTTTTCTAAAAAAATCGCGAAGATTATTAGCCACGGTTCAGCCGGTGTAGAGTCATTGATGTCTTTACTCAAGCTTTTTCCGAGGTTTTGAACTTCTTGGTTTTACTAAAAAAATCGAAAAGTTCATTAGCCATGGTTCAGCCGGTTTAGAGCCACTGATATCTTTGCCTAAGCTTTACCCGAGGTTTAGAACTTCTTGGTTTTCTAAAAAAATCGCTAAGTTATTAAGCCACGGTTTGGCCGGTGCAGAGCCACTGATGTCTTTACCCATGCTTTAACCATGGTTGTGAAATGTTCGGTTTTTCTAAAAAAAATCGCTAAGTTCATTAGCCATGGTTCAGCCGGTTTAGAGCCACTCATGTCTTTACCCAAGCTTTACCCGAGGTTTAGAACCTCTTGGTTTTCTAAAAAAATCGCTAAGTTCTTTAGCCACGGTTTAGCCGGTGTTGGAGTTTTTATTTAATCTTCTTTCATTGCTTAGAAACTATAGATGTTGTTTTAAATATGTATAAATTCGGCAGCCAACCCAATGGGAAATTTCTGTACTGCGCCAGTATTGACAAATGTCGTAGTACGGGGACCGTACTGGCATGCCCGCACTGGTCACCCGTACAGGACCAATACTGGGCCCGCTCTGTTAATAAAATATGATAGATTTGTTGATAATTAAGGTCATTTTATGAGGATTAAAATATATTTCAAGATTTCTTTGAGAAAATAAGAATATTACACCCCTAATGCTCAAACACGTGCGCACTAGTGTTCTAGCACACGAATGCATGCGCAGTAGTGTTTTAATGATTAAATGTATGCGCACTAGTGTTCTAGTTCACAAATAGAAGCGCAGTAGTGTCCTAATGCTTAAAAACATGCTCACTAGTGTTCTAGTGCACAAATACATGCGCAGTAGTGTTGTAGCGCACAAAAACATGCGCACTATTTTTCAGCTCACACATATATGCGCAGTAGTGATCTGAGCATTAAATTCATTCGCACTAGTGTTCCAGCGTACAAATATATGCACAGAAAAATTGTAATGGACAAACTATGCGCAGTAGTGTTTTGCGCATTACATAAATGCGCAGTGCTGTTCTAAGCATCAAATAAATGCGCAGTAGTGTTCTAGGCCACAAATACTTGCGCAATAGTGTTCTAGTGCACAAATACATGCGCACTAGTGTTCTAGCTCACAAATACATGCGCAGTAGTGTTCTAGCGCACAAATATATGCGCAGTAGTGATGTGAGCATCAAATACATGCGCATTAGTCTTGAAATCATCTATAATAAACGCAACAGGGTTTTAAACACTAAATACATGCGCAGTAGTGTTCGAGATAACAAATAATGCACAGTAGATTTCTAATCAACAGAAATATTTACAGTAGTATTCTAAGCACTAAATGCATGCTCAGTAGTGTCTTAATCAACATAAATATGTGCAGTGATATAAGAAGCAGTAATTTCAGACGCACTATTATTCTATTGAAGAAAATGCACATTATTTTACTATTTAACAAATAACTTTTCGAATATATATGTGTCTCTGTCTAAGAAAAAAAATCTAGATTAAACTAATAATATAAAATTTGGGATATACTTCCGAATAGAGCGTACCTCCGATTTTGATAAAACTGAGTATACTTACGTATTTCGATACGCTGATTCCGAAAATAATAGTGAAAATTGGCGCAAATTCGATTATCATGGTGAAAACCATAAGAAACCTTGAAAATATGAGTTTTTTACATATAATTCTTTAAATATTAGAAATATCGAAAAATGTTTTGTACAAAAGTTGTAGGTCTCGTTAAAATACATATTTTATGTACATAACAGTTTTGTCTAAAACTGATTAATTTACGAGAAAAACGCAAAAAACCGGAATTCCCGATAGAAGTGACCAAATTTTTTCGAAATGTGCATAGTTTTCAAGAAAAATGCAAACAACTAGAAATCACCATAAATACGTTATTTATAACGTAATTTACCTATTTTTATGTAATCTTTTAAGTTGGCTTGTTATTATATATATTATGCTACTTCCTAACCCCCCATGTCTTGGACAGTCTAGGGGAGGGGGGGTTGGAGTGCCATACTGAAAGTGGAATGTAGACAGCGGTGGGAAAACCTATAGTTGTGTTGGTTTTTAAAGTATTCATTATAAAAATGATCAAGTTTACAATTTTTTAAATATGATTTTCGTAATTACTGCATGGACATTAAGTAAATTACGTAATTTTACGTTATTACATAAGTGTACGTAATGTTACGTAATAAACGCAATGTTACGTAATGTAATAACGTAATTACGACTGTAGATAATTTAATATTGATATAGTGTGGGAATTTGGTCACATTTATGGTGATTTATGTTTTTTGCAATTATTTCCTAAACTAATTTGTTTCAGTAAAAAATGCATTAAACATAAAATGTGTATTTTAATGAGATCTACATCTTTTATATAAATTTGTTTTTTATATTTGCAATATTTAAAGAGATAAATGCAAAAAACCAAAATTTTCATGATTCTTTATACATCTTTTTTACCATGAAAATCAATTTGCGCCAATTTTCACTATGATTTTCGTAATCAGCGCATCGAAATACGTAAGTATACCAAGTTTCATCAAAATCGGAAGTACGCTCTATTCGGAAGTACACCCAAAATTTGTCCACTGAATTTGAATTACTACCTTGGAATACTGAATAGCACATATTTAACGCTAAGAACACTACTGTGGATGTATTTGTGCTCTAGAACACTAGTGTGCATGTTTTTTAGCATTAGGACACTACTCTGCATGTATTTGTACACTAGAACGCTACTGTGCATGTATTTGTGCACTAGAACACTACTGCGCAGGTATTTGTGACCTAGAACACTCGTGCGCATGTATTTGTACATAAGAACACCACTGCGCATGTATTTGTGCGCTTGAACACTAGTGCGCATGCTTTTGAGCATTAGGACAATACTACGCATGTATTTGTGCACTAGAACACTAGTGTGCATGTATTTGAGTATTATAACACTACTGCGCATGTTTTTAATCATTAGGATACTACTGCGCATGTATTTGTGGACTAGAATACTAGTGCGTATACATTTAATCATTAAAACACTACTGAGCATGCATTTGTTCACTAGAACACTAGTACGCATGTATTTGAGTATTAGAACACTACTACGCATGTATTTGAGTATTATAACACTACTGCGCATGTTTTTAAGCATTAGGACACTACTGCGCATGTTTTTAAGCATTAGGATACTACAGCGCATGTATTTGTGGTCTAGAACACTAGTGCGCATACGTTTAATTATTAAGACACTACTGAGCATGTTTTTGAGTATTAGAACACTACGGCACATGTATTTGAGTATTAGAACGCTACTGCTCATGTATTTGAGCGCTTGAACACTAGTGCGCATGTTCTTAAGCATTAGGATACTACTGCGCATGTATTTGTGGACTAGAATACTAGTGCGCATACATTTAATCATTAAGACACTACTGCGCATGCATTTGTTCACTAGAACACTAGTACGCATGTATTTGAGTATTAGAACACTACTACGCATGTATTTGAGTATTATAACACTACTGCGCATGTTTTTAAGCATTAGGACACTACTGCGCATGTTTTTAAGCAATAAGATACTACGGCGCATGCATTTGTGGTCTAGAACACTAGTGCGCATACATTTAATTATTAAGACACTACTGAGCATGTTTTTGAGTATTAGAACACTACGGCACATGTATTTGAGTATTAGAACGCTACTGCGCATGTATTTGAGCGCTTGAACACTAGTGCACATGTACTTCATCATTGGGACACTACTGCGCATGTATTTATGTATAAAATACTACTTGCGCTTGATATAATGACGATTGAATGACGATATTATCTGTGTTCGAACTAATGTACTTGCTTGTCAATGCAGAAGAGCAGTATATGCCAGATATATCCCAGTACGGGCACCGTACTGACTGCCAGTACCGGGCCCGTACTGCCCGTACTGGGCCCGTACTACGCCGTATGTAAATTTCCCATTGGGAAGGTTTATCTGAGCTTTAGCCATGCCTTGGGAAATGTTCAGGACCCAACGTATTCCCAAGGTGTGTTCTATCTTTTCCTGGAGTTTGGCCAAGGTATTGAATCTGTTTTGGCTATCTTTGCCCAATGTGTTGCCACGCTTGGCATATTCGACGCGGGATCTTCCAATAATCGAAAAAAAGTGCATTTCTTGTAAATATATATAATGGAAGAAAAAAATTTAATAAAAAAAAATAGTTAATATTAAAAAATTGTTAAAAAAACAATTTGGCATTGTTGTTTGAAGTCTCCTGAAGAGAAACAGAGTTGGGCGATTGAAAAATATTGATTTTCAAGGGTCCTATACCGTTTATACGAAAAAGTCTTTTTTTCCCCATGCATTCTGCATGGAAAACTTTGAGCGCTTTGAGCCCCATCTAAATAATAAAAAATAAAAAAATAAAAAAAATAGGGGTATTTTTTTCGATATAAAACAATCCTAGTGGGCGAGAGCATTAAAAATAAAAAAATTTTGTTTTCCCATGCATTTTTGGACCACCCTAATATATAGACAAAAATTTGATTTTATTAATATAGATATGACGAAATTTTAATTTCCGTTTAATGAGTATTTTTAAATGGGGTATGGCTATGATTTTTAGTTACGCTTATTATATTAAATTACTAGCTTTCGAGTAATCGAAATCTAGTGTAGTGCCATCAACAGTATTTTTTGACCAAAAATATTTTCTGACATAAAACATTTTTTGACAACATGTATTCTTAATTTTAAAAAATGTTTTAGACAAAAATTGTAGATCTGATAAAAATATGCCTTTCATGCGCTATGAATTTTTGTATAAAAATAAATATTCTTTGAGAAAAATAGAAAAGGTTCTATAACACATATGCATGTACTGCTATCAGCGCAGCGTATGTATAAACCAGGAGGCAAATTTTTCTTTAAAGATGGGGTTGATTTTACAAAATAAAATGTAGCATAAACATAACTGGAAGTCAAGTGTTGTACATTGTTACCGTTGAGTCAGAGCGTTATAACATGTGTGATTTTTCTTAAACTGATAAGAGGTTGGGGTAACATTATAACTGTACATTTTTTTTAAAACGTTAAAAGAGATGGGCTGCCATAAAAATTGTAATTTATTAAACAGATACTGGGCGGTTAGGGTGCTATAAAACGTGGAACCCCGGTTTTTATATAATCTAGAATATCTTTTATTAAACTTCACGACCCAGATAGCACCCGAATTTCTTTGAAGTTTGTGGAAGTTTCCCATTGTAAGGTTGGAAAATATCAACCAAAGTCTACAGGAAACTTCCTGGACATACCAAAATGTCCCTCTCCTAGGAAGATTCCCTTGGAAACATCCAGGAAACCTACCTTGGAAAAAATCCCGGAAACCTCTCTTGGAAACTTCCCAGAAACTTCCTTTGAAAACTTCTCGAAAACATCATTTGTAAACTTTTTGTAAACTTCCCTAAAACTTCCCGGAAACATTCCTTGCCTTGGGAACTTATTGGAAACTTCTAGGCAACTTCCCTTGGAAACTTTCCAGAAACTTCCCTTGGAGACTGCCCGTATACTAATGTTGGAAACTTTCCTGAAACATTCTCTAGAAACTTCCTGGAAACTTCCCGAAACATTCCTTGGGAGCTTTTTGGAATTTTCTCAGAAAGTTTCCCTGGAAACTTTCCAGAAATGTTCCTTGGACACTTGGAAATTTTCCAGATACTTGCTTTGGAAACTTCTTGAAAACTTCCCGGAAACTTCCTTTGGAAACTTTCTAAAAACATCACTTGTAAACTTTTTGGAAATTTTCTGGAAACATTCCTTGATAACTTATTGGACACTTCTCGGAAACTTCCCTTGAAAACTTTCTGGTAATTTCCCAGAGACATCCTTTGGAAACTTCCATAAACTTCCCATAAACTTCCTGAAAACTTCGCAGAAAATTCCCCTGGAAACATCCCTTGGAAACTTCCTGTAAATTTTCCGGAAGCCTTTCCTAGAAACTTACTGGAAATTTCTCAGAAACTTCCTAAAAATTTCCCGGAAGCTTCCCTTGCAAACTTCCCTTGAGAAAATTCTGGAAACTTCCCGGAAACATTCCTTGGAAACATCCTAGAAAGAAGTTTCCTCAAAGTTTCTGAGAAGTTTTCAAGGGAAGTTTTTGGGAAGTTACCAAGGGAGGCTTTCTAGAAAAAATTAGGATGCTGTTACCAAAAGAATATTCTCACATGTAAGAGAATATTCGACTTGTTCTATGACTCAATATTATTTTTTAATAAATAATAGGATTTTGTGGAAAGAAAATGGTTTTAAAAACCACATGATTACACTTTTTTTAACTTCAACCTAAATTAAACAGATAAAGAAAGGGTTGAAGGGGCATAAAAACTTTAATTTTTTTAACGGTTATAGAGTTGTTGGGATGCTATAGTAAATTGAATTATTTTTAAACTGATACAGGATGGTTGTAGGCTAGCATAAAGAGTAGAAAATATTTTTAAATCAAAATGGTAATGAAATGATTTTTTCGTGAAGGCTCCGGAGTGTCGCTCGCCGATCCAGGATTTTTGAGTTGTCACTTCTCTGGAACTTATATTTAATTCTAACTTCAAAATCTTATGATATATTTGCCAACTCAAAATAACCTTAAGTCAAACCTTTTGTCAAAATACCGGCTTAAAACTCTCTAGAAATAAATACACTAATGTACTGTTACATACGTAACCTGTATATATATTGTTATTATAAACATTGTCATATTGATTCTCTTATTTCATACTATAACAATCTTTATATGCTATATCAGAAAGAACAGTAGATAATATTTTATAATTGAAACCGCTTGAAAAGAGAAAGATCATGTTTACATAAGATATTAGACAAAATGCACGTCTAGACACGCTTCTTCAGCAGCTGTGGTAGACCATCTCTATAGCCGAGGGATGTACAAGTCTGGACATATGCAAGGGGAACGGGAGGAGAATAGGTATAGGTACCTGTGCAAGACTGCGGGGAGAAGAGATAAGCAAAATCGGCCATTGTACTTCCTAATTCTTCAATATAAATTAGACCAGCAAAATCAGGGTGCCCACCACATTTTTGTTTTGAAATTCCCTGACTTTCCCTGACCAAAAAAATTATTTTCCCTGACTTTTTATAAGTGTTATTTTGCAATCAAGTACAAAAATTAAATTCAATAAACAAAATAAAATTGGGTATTAATATTTTGGATTTATTCATCTACAATGTCTTTTGGAAATTTTCAATTTTTCGATATTCTTTTGTTTTTTCTTCAATATGTCTTTTTTACAATTGCTGTCATTTCCAGGTAAGAAGCTGAAGATTAAAAGGCATTGTTTGGCATTGAAAAAATCCACGTCTGCTTGCATTTAAATGCCATTGAATTTCTGTTTTGTCTTGAATCCCATTTAATGCCCTCAGTAGATTATAACTCAACTTCTTTTAATCCCTTTCAATCCTTAAAAATATTTTAAAAAATTGAAATGTCATTTAATGCCATAATAGAGATAAAGTATCGAATGAAGTCAATGTCATTCAATACTATTCGTGGGAATGTAAAGTTTAATGCCTTTCAATACCTTTTCAAGGAGAATAGATTGAAAAAACAAATGCTATTTCATCCTCTTTACTGACCTACTAATTTCTGTGTCTTTTAGTTCTTTCTGCAGAAGATAATTTTAAAAAAGAAGAATGATATTTTATGTTTTCTTTAAGCAAAGTAATTTTAATGACGTTTAATACTATTTCCGGGAAGGGAATGTTGGAAAGACGAATGACAATTAATTTTTTATGGATCAAAAAGTTAAAGTTCTTTTTAATATATTGTCCAATTTTCCCAATTTCAATACCATTAAATTTTATAATTATAAATATAAATCTGCATAAATAAAAATATTTTTTTTAAAACTCAAATAAATTTTTATAATTTTTATAACCCTATTGAACACTGAAAAAAATATTTCTGTGGAACTGCGATAATTATGTGTGTAATTAGTTATGTATGTTAAGATTATGTTAGGCTCTATATTTCGAAAACAATAATTTAAAACAATGTGTTTTTGAGAGATTATAGGTCTTTAGGGGGGACAAATTATGCCCTACTTTTGAGTCTGATCTTATCACTTCTAACTACATTTTTTTGAAATTTAAACATTTTGAAAAAAAAAATTTTAAAAATGTACATATTTTTTAAAAACAGTAAAATCAGATTATTTTATTTTTTTTATCTTTTTAAAAATGCATCGATTAAGCTCTTAGCGATCCTTTTAGTGCAAATTGATAAAAAGTTATTAATATTCTATAAACAAAAAGTATTGAATATTATGTTCTTTAACAATTTTATTTTTATATTTTGTTGCTTTTTTAATATATTTCTGACTACTTGTAGGTCACTAAAAATTAATCAAATGAGCTCTTTGCGAACGGTCTAATGTAATGTTATTCAGAGTTATCATTGTTTTAAAAAAATTAAGTTTCGTAACTTCCGGAATCTTATTTACATTTTATAAGAAACTATATATACACCTATTTTGCGGAGAGTTTAAAACCACATCGATTGGTATGCATAACTTGTCCCCCCTAAAGACCTATAATCTCTCAAAAAACATTGTTTTAAATTATTGTTTTCGAAATATAGAGCCTAACATAATCTTAAAATACATAACTACATACACACATAAGCAAGACATTTTTTAAAAACATCATTTTTGATATCCTGAGTTCAAAATATGTCAAGATATTTAAAAAAATCTCAATCGATCCTGTGGAGGTAAAACAATACTTTCTCTATGAGAAACCAATATCAAAAAATTACCAAAAAAATTTAAACATAAAAAAATAACCAAAGAACTATAGTGCAGACACTTAATTGTTTTCATGTCAGTTTCAGCACTGTAAAATGCAGAGAAAAGTTTAATTAAGGGTTAGAATAATTAAATATCCACGTAATGATGCAAACAGCGCACAGCAACAAGCGGGGCGGTAGAGTGAGACTTCGCCTTGACGTGGCACGCTAACTTCAACATTAAATTCCTCAAAAACAAAAAAAAAGGGTTTTTTGAAAATTACATATTTTGTAGGAAAAAATCTCAGCTTTCTTTTAAAAATAAAATAAAAAAAAATAAAACGAGCCCGAAGACGAAAAAAAGTGAAATTTATTTTTAATTTTCAAAAATTTTGGTCAAAATAAAAAAAAATTTTAAATAGACCACGCCAATCGAAAGCTGATGAAAAAATCTAGAAAAATCATGTACCAAAAAATTTTTTTATCATTTTTTTTAAGCTCAATAAATAAACAAATGAGAGCATCTTAACAAAAAGTTCAAAACTTTAACCCCCTCCCTCTCTGACAATTTTTTATATAATCCAAAAATATTTGGCTGATAAATTACTTACCTATAAGACAACTCATAACAAAAATTGGGAAAGGATTAAACAAAATATTTTTTTTTGGCTGGACAGTTGACGTGAAATGCATCATATTTTCTTATCAAAATTGCCTTTACCAATCTCCGGTCTGATTTTGTCATTAAATATTGTGTTAAAACTGTGATGGGACTTAATACAACCAGTTCCTGACCTCCACAACAATCCATCTGCATCAGGATCCAGCAAATAAGTTTGTTTGTCCAGCGGCTTCTACAAACTAGTCCTGCGATATCATCAAGAACCAACAAACGGTTCTACGGAGTAACAAGATCTTTCGACAATTTTCAAAGTAAGGCTCAGTTATAAAATTCAGCTTCTCCAACTTGTTAATTTATTTCAATAAATAAATATTCTTCAAAATTACTTCACTCATTGACTTAATCCTTATCCCAAATTAGATTCATTAATTTGAAACTAATTTAAAAGAAGGAACTAGGGTATATTGTAAGGGTATTCGTACGTCACACGTAACAGTACAGACATTTCAGAAAGAAAATCGGAAAAGAACTTTGTTAGAAATCGATATAATTTCCCTTAATTTGCCAAGGAGTGCCTTGAACCAATTTCAGAAAATTAGATTCTCGATTTCTAAAATTTTAAGAAAAAGTTCGAAAATTTAACTTTATTTAGATAGAAGAGAAGCGCCTCGACTAATTCCCAAATTTGGTTAAAATCTTTAAATTCATCTAGGAGCGCCTAGAGAATTTTATAAAATATTTTCAAATTTTCTCTTTAGATCTGATTTTTATTTTTAATATAGGAGCACCTAATGTTAAAATTCTAAATCCCAATATTCTTCATAATTCTTAAATTTAGGAGCACCTAAATTAAAGAATTTTTGTCAAATTTGGTATTTACGAGTTATCTCCAGGAAATTATAAACTTGAGAATTTCTTATGGGAGCACCCAACATAATTTCTCCAAGTTTACCACAATTAAGGTGAATGTCCCAATTAGTGCACTACTAAGAATTTGCTAAAATAAATAAAGAAAAAAATTAGTTTTAAATTCTTCTATGAAAATATTTATTTGCATTGAAATGAAGCCAATCCTTTTCTGAATTGAAAATGATTTTGATTAAGGTTTTATTAGGAAAATATAATAAATTATTGGTTTTTAGCGAAATAATGTTATTGTACCAATTTGTGAACATACATGAAAAATGCAATTCGATTGTCATATTTTTCTTGATCTGTCAAAATGAACGACACGGTCAAGGTTTTTATTTAAATTTTCGTTTTCTAAGTGAACAAGAATCATGAAAAGTAAATCAAGATGAAGTACCTGAAAGGTGAAATTAAAAGCATTTGTTTTTTATATTATTTTTATATTGTTTGATTTTTATTTTAAACATTTAAACTCAGTTGTGCACAAATTGGTACGTGTTTACAAATAGGGACATTTACCTTAATATTTAGAAAAATCTAAATATTAAATGTGTTACTGATTTTACCTGGGGAACCTAAGAGGTGCACCTCAAAGGCCCCGTAGAGGAGATCTGCCTCGATCCGGCAGTGAACTCTCTTTCTATAGTCTACTGCCTGCTTAGCGAGAGAGAGCGTTAGGTGGGGAAACATAACCTAGAATAATCTAGCTAGCTACTTTAACGAATTTTACTTCATTACAAAATATATAGGTATAACATTTGTTTCAATTATCAGATAATTATTCATTATTTAGTAATAATATAGCTAACTATATAAGTGATTCTCCACAAAACCGATAATTTGGTTACTGTTATTTTAGAATTTTTTTTTCAATTAAAATAAAAATCGTAATATAACTTTCCAGTATGATTCCAGAATTAGCTGTTACCTCATCCATGTACCATAATCGGTTGTTGTACAACAAAATTGATAGTTGAATTTATAGGAAAGTTAAATAAATAAAACTCATTTGCGTTTTAACTTTTAATTTTTCTATTTGTTAAACAATATTTGTTTAAACAGAATATAAAGAAAAGTAACGTCTAATTGAAACTATGGACCACAATCGATTCTACAGTACCGGCCAAATTTGTCAGTCCACCCATTTTTTAAGAATTGAAAAACTTCTTTAAGCGTACAAAGTATAATTATTAAAATTTTTTATTCTTATTTCCTAAAAATGGATTAAATTCTGAAGAAAATAAGACCTGAGTGAAGTGATTTAGTTTATTATATAATGAATAATTAATTTTTGATTTTTTCCCACACCGAAAAGTAGTGCTGCCCACTACATGATACGATACGAGACTTTGTATCTACTACAATGCATTTTAAGATGTTTCTTTTTACAGTGCAATAATTAGAAAAGTTTAATTTATGCATCCCTTTCTAAATCTAAATTATTAAATAATTTGTCATATTATGCTTAAGTATAAAATTTGATAATATTATTGGAAGATATTAATAAAGCATACTTACATCCTAATAATAAGACATTTTCATTCAACAGCAAATCTCTTTTTCCTTTTTTGGTCGACCAAACTTTATACTTTTTTTCCTTTTCAAAATCACTAGCATGCTTGGGAGAAAAATGTTAAACTGAATTTAAGCCAGTCCTGAATTTCACCAAAACGTGTAAAATCGACAATTTTGTGTATGTCAAAATGCTTATCGAGAAATACTGAATTTGTTTCCAATTAGTTGCGTGGTAACTAGAAGACAAGTATTTTTTTCGCAAATACTTGCTTCAAGTCATCGCAATTACCACAGTTGATTTTTGGATTGTCAATTAATAAAATCTGTCAATTGTAAATCTGAATCATAAATTTTTAGGTACAAATAATTAACGGCAGTAAAGGTATATATAAATACACTGAGAGAAAAGAATTGCAATGATAGCAAACTGAATTGTTAATATAGCGCCTGCAACTTTTTTTGTTATTATAACAAAAAAATTTATTAAGAGAGCAAATGGATTGCTAAAACAACAAAACAAGTTAGTTAAACTGCTAATTTAACAAATTAGACATTGCTAACTTAGTTAATGATTTGCTGTCTTCGCAAATTTTTTTGTTACAGTAACAAAAAAAGTTGCAGGCGCTATATTAACAATTCAGTTTGCTATCAGACCAATTCTTTTCTCTCAGTGTATGTGAGGCGATCTAAAGCGCCTGATCTATGACTGTCCTCTATACGTAGGTGATAATAATTTTGTAATTTACGAATCGCGATAATTCGTTAGAATTCGACGAAATGACGAATTAGACTTCGTGAGAAGGGATAACAAAGGTCCGATTATATAGGGAAAATTTTAAATTAATTTCCTTTTCGTGTAATCCTCTCAGCGTAACTTGTCGCCAATCTAAATATCTCGCCGAGAACTTTTAGGTAAAAATCTTCGAAGTTTAATATTTCTGTGTTGTTTTATTGTTTATTTTAGAAATGTTTTTTTCATTATTTGTTTAATTTGTGTAAAAAAATAGAGTGGCGATTTTTGAGGAGCGATCAAGTTTTTGTGCCTACGGATGTTCCTCAACGGCCTGGCCGCCATTTAGCACGTGGTTCAAATTTTGAGAATTTATTCGTCCGAGATGCAGCTTTGAATGATTAAAAGGCACCTTGGGACTGTTTTTTGATAAAAATAATCAAGGAAAATTTCCCGATCAAGGAAATGTCTGCGAGGCTGATCTACTGGACTTGTGACAACGTTGTTTGGAAACGAATCCGTGGGCACGCCAACGATTTGTGAGGATCAACGATTTGCGTCTTGTATGTATTTATATATTTATTTTTATTGTAAAGGAAATTATTTAGATTGGAATTTTTTATATGTGGGAATTGCGATAAAATTTTAACAAACGATCACGCTAATTATATTGAAAACATTAAGTTACCCGAGATCTCGGTACATTTTATTTTTTTGTACAAGCAATCAATTTGTTCATTTTTACAAGTCAATCTTGATTTTAATTGTATAATAATATTGTTCCCTCATTCGAGTTTGTGATTTGAATAAATGTTGTGCAAAGCGGAAACTAAAAGTTTTTTTTTAAGTTGCTCTAAGCTCATTTCCTCATTTTTACGACAAAATAGTTTATTCTATGATTTATTTAATTTAAAATTAGCAAAAAATTTTAGTGTAGTTTAATTTTTTTATAAAATATAACTATCGGTTACATATGTTACCGTTAAAGTGCGGAATTCGTTAATCTGCACATTAAGTAAAATGCCCAGTTCGAACATTACTTAGGTAATGTTGACATTAACGGAAATGGATTCGTTAAAGCCCAAAAAATTGATTTAATATAGCACGAAACTGTCTCTATTAATTTAGGAAGAGCCAAAGTTATAAATATTTGTTTTCATTGCGAACTTGCAATTGAAAAATTTCAGTTAAATCTTATCTATTCTCCGTGCGTTACGTAACTAAACGCTTTTAACTAGAATTTGAATACTCATAAACAGGTATTCTAAAACAATAATAATTGTATGCAAAATCGCAACTTAGTGTTTGTTATCAAACAGTTCTCACAAAAAACGGTGTCCCTAATGTAGAACTTTCTTTGTGTGAAATTGCAATAAAGCAATCTCTTGGTTCTGGTCAGGGTTTTCAAAAATGCGATTGCAAATCCAAATGCGGAACCAATAGATGTGCTTGCCATAAAAACAATATGTTTTGAAACTCGAAATGTCACGGATCACGAACTTGCAATAATAAATAATAAGAATTGCTTGTTTTTAATATTTGTAATTTTTTAGTTTTCACAAGTCAATATTTATATTTTAGTATTTGACTCCAAACTCTATTGTTCTCTAATATTATTACGGCTCAAGTATTGTAGACTTTTCATCAGATAAAAATTGTACCATAATCAGTAATAACTTATGTTTCATTTCAGTGAAATCATTTTTCTCTTTTTAACTAGAGTACACTGAGAAAAATGTTTAGTCATAGCAACGAAAATTTGGTTGAGCCAACCAAATTATTTGGTTAGTATTTATTCAACCAAACTATTTGGTTGAGACAACTAAATTATTTGGTTCAGTGTTGTTTGTTGGCATAACAAAAAATTTTGGTTGTCACAACTATATTTTTTTATTCGGGATAACAAAAATTTTGGTTGTCATAAAAAATTTTTTTATTTGGGAGCTAACTAACCCAGGTGCGAATTTTCGGTCGGCCAACACATATAATTACATAATTCACATGTTATAAATTTAATTACACAAATAAAATCAGATAAGAATGTAGAAATTTCATATTAATGAAAACCTGAAACAGAAAAATTTCATTAGTCATGAAGATTCGAACCCGGGTTTTCCAGCTGCCAGTCCAGTAGGCTAACCACCAGCCCATGAGAGATATGAATGACCAATATGGAATAAACCTTATAGCTAGACAGTTCAGTAACAGACCCCGTTGGCTCAACTATCAGACCTAGGGTCGGCCGACCGTCTGGTATTGGTTTTTATTTAGATTTTATTTATATTATTATCGGCAGCTTACTTACAAACTAATCAGCAATTTTTTTTTAAAATTGTTTGGTTGTCACAACCAAAATATGTTTGGATGTCACAACTAAATTATGTTTGGTTCAACCAAATAAGAGCAACAAAATAATATGGTTGTCCCAAACAACTTGATGTGTTACGCCAACCAAATCGTTTTGTTATACCAATCAAAATATTGTTGTTACAACCAACAATGGTCAACTAAAAAATATTGTTGGTAAAACTAAACCTTTTTTCTCAGTGTAGGATCGGTAATGTTGACATTATCTAGTTAATCCGCACATCAACTAGTTAATGTGAGAAAAAAAGTTGGTTTTCTGGCTTTAACGGATCTGGCCAGATAATCCATAGATTTTCTAGTCAATGTGCACATTAACGGATTTTCGGACTTTAACTGTAACATATATATGTTACGGTCAATGTCGATTATTGGTCAATGTCGACATTGCCCGAGTGTTTTTAATAAGGTTCAAAGAAATATGTCAGTGCTCGAGCAATGTTGATCAATAATGGAAAACATATATATATATATATATATATATATATTTTTTTTTAATATTAATATTTTTATAAGAACCAAAACTATTTATTTATTTATTCTTGCAGAACACATACACGTTGTCACGTTGCAATACAGCTTTTTACACTCATATTCCATGAGGTTTCTTCCTCCATCACCAATCGTGGCTTGTGGAATGTACATTGAAAAGAACTTTAAATAGCTCTTCAATCTTAGCACCGGGCCGGGGCGGGTTGGGTCACTTTGGAATTCTCCAAAAATAATGTTCCCAAAAAAAAAAACTAAAAGTAATAACGGGACTGTTTCTTTTTTAACTAAAAGCTGAAATGTTAGAGCAGGTTTCCTGTACGATAAGGTTTTCATAAATTGAATATTAACGAAGTTAAACAACGAAGAGTGTATAATGGCCCAACTAGCCCCGGTCTTTCCTACTTTTTAACAAAATTGTTGGGAACTATAAACTTTCTTCTTCTTTGCTGTGCTCGCTTCGCTCGGGCAGCAAATTTTGCACTCGTCGGAAAAAACCTCCTTTCTTCTCTTGGTGCACAATATACTATTGAGTCAAATTTTCTGAACTGGGCCACCTAAAACTGACTTTTCAAATTTGCTTTACTTCTATACATAACACAGCCACACAAAAAAAAAGTACCTGATTTGGGGAATGAGACTACCCATTCCTTATGTATTTTGATGCGCTGAATCCGAATCCGTCCTCAGAATTGGTCCATCAGATCAAGTTTTGACCCTAACCTCAAAATTAATAAAATGACACTTTTTGAACATTAGAATTTGAACTCGACTTAACTTTAATACATGCCTAGGACCAATAGAAAGCTTGAATTATTACCTTTAAAACGCGTTTTTAGAAACTGTTTTACGATGATTTTTAACGAAGTTATGATGTTTTACTTAAAATATGACTTTTTTCTATATGTTAAAAACACATCAATTATTGATGTGTTATTGTGCCCCAACTCGGGTACTTTTTTTTTGTGTGGCTGTGTAATTTATTACAGTACAAAAACATTCCTGGAAAGCTTTTTTAAAAATTTTAATTTTTCAATTAGTTATAAAATTAAGTGCCAAAAAATATTTTATTTTTGATTGTTTATTTCTGCGAAATATATCTGTTTGAATTTTACCTTAAATTTTACTGGCCAACATGATATCTAGAGATTGGATTATCTACAATTAAAAAATTCAGTATTTTCTTAAAATTTATATCTGTAGTTATCGTTTGAACTACAAACTTTCTTCAATGATGATAAAAAAATAACAAAATCCTTAAATCATGTCGGATAGTTAAATTGAGGGTTAACTTCAAGTAAATATTTTGCAGCAATAAACAATTAAAAATAAAAATTATTTTTTAGCACTTTTAAATATGAATTTTTATGTATAAAAAGACTGCATATATTATAAAAATATATTTTAATATGAAAAATAAATTCTAGAAAATATGAAAATAAGCCCATACTGACCTCTTAATTACAACATGCTAGTATTTTATATTCAACATTATTTTCGGTTATGTGTGTATGATCGACTAAGGCCGAACATTGTCCTTTTGTCTCATAACCAACATTGGCACAAGTTACATAAGCCCCAGAATCGGCAGAATGTGAGGCCCCCAACCTAAGACAGTCAATATTGGCACAAACATTGGCCTTTACTCGTGAATCCAATGTTCGCAATACGATAATCGGCCGAAGTTACAGCCAATGTTGAAAGCCCGAGTATCAGTAGACTACATAGAGCCAAGCAATGGCCGCGTTGCACAGTGGGATGAATCTAGAATTTACTGTTCAAAAATGTTCAGAGCCTTCAATTCTTGACCAAATTCAAAGTTTTTTTTTAAATTAAAGCTTAATAAATTTTTAAAAACATTGTCGGAGGCGATTTTTGAAAAAAAAATTTGTTATCTTTTTTATTCATGTTCAAATGTAATAAAAGAAAATAATGTATTAACATTCCACACGTTTAATCTATACGTCACTTAGTGATATTTGAGCAAAAAGAATTAATAACTTTACTTTCAGGAAAGTAAAATTTTATTTAATATTATGTGATCAGATAGAAAAAAAACCTTACTCATTGCCTTTAATCTTAATAAATACTGAATATATGCCTCTTCTGCAATAATTTGTTTATAACAATCAGGAAAATTGTGAAATTTTATTTATTTAGTAAAATTTTACTTTCCTGAGAGTAAAGTTATTAATTTTTGTTTGTTTAAATATTACTAAGTGACGTACATTAAACGTGTGGAATGTTGATCATTAGCTCTTTTATTACAATTAAACAATAATAAAAAAGTTAACAAAATTTTTTTTCAAAAATTGGCTCCGACAATGTTTTTAGAAATTTATTAAGCTTTAATTTAAAAAAAAAACTTTAAATTTGGTCAAGAATTGGAGGCTCTGGACATTTTTGAACAGTAAATTCCGGATTCATCCCACTGTGCGTTGGCTAGCTCGGCAAACCCTGCTCGGGTAACTCCTCCTCTCCCCCACCGTAACGGTGTGATGTAGTTTGTAAACGACCATCTATATCCTCTTTAAAAAAATTTAGTTTCATTATAAAATGTATACTTTTATTTGTGTCTTCTTTTACAGACCAGTCCTGCTAGAAGGAAGTATTTGATTTTTGAAGATTGAGATTTTGGTTCAAGTTTGTTGAAATGAGTGTTTGATGGACTTAGATTTTGTACCCTGATATTCCCGACAACAAGATAAGAAAAAATCTTGTTAAGTCAAAGATTGAATGAAATTCTTTGAAAGGTAGATCGCAACCCTACATTGAGGATCAATTTCACACCCTTCATATCAATGTCCCTTTCTTTCTGCCTTTTTCGGCTTTCACAAATCTACCCTTTCGATTTTCTCACCCCAATACGTGAAGATTGGTGCCAAACATTATTCACCTCGTGAAATAATGTTCCGATCGACAGCAGTAAACTTGGTAGTTGTCGTTAGATTCCTTGGTAATTATCTCTACGTCACCTATCTATACCTAACTATTCCTTCAGACGTGGATGATAAGAGCTTAAATAATTCCCTCGATACGAGCCATTCAATTTACTTCGACTCGAGTCTAATTATCTCTAATAGTTTGGTAATTTTATTGGATGCTACTAAATAATTAATTATTGTAAGACAAAAACTATATGGTTTTCGTAAGGATACAATTATAGAAATTCAAATAAAAAATTAAATTTAGATTTTGTTTGAGACAAAAACTGTATTTCCGGACTCACAATGGTTATTTAATTAAAAACACTTCAATTCAATAAAAGTCCATATATTTTCAACAAAATTTAAATATAAAAAGAGACATTTACTAAGTTTAAAATTAATTTACAAATTTCATTCATTTAGACTCGGGTTGACGTGTTTATCGAATCACTGCTCAATTATGACTAAAGTATTAAGAAACGATCGAAGAACAATAACTGCGGAAAGGTCAATTAATCGTTAGAGAAACTTGGAATTAAATGAAATTAAATAATATCATAGACTTTCAAAACTTATTAAAAGAAGATTGATAAAAACAATTAAGATTAATAAAATCAACCTAATTTTAGACAGATTTTAATATATATTTTTTAGTTTCAATGACAATATTTAACAGTTTTTAAGTTAGCTTTTTTGTGCAGCTGTAAGTTTTTTTTCTAAATTTTAAGAAATACACATTAATTTAAGGAATACATTCACATTATGGTACTTTCAGTATTTTTGTCATTCAGAAACATTAAGTTATTAGAATAAAATAAAAAATCAAATAAAATGTTTTTTTCGAGAAGTTAACGGGAAATTATGCGTCTTAAGTTAAACAATTATTACTGTTAACTTCCTGCTAACTTTAAATGTCCTCCGATTTAAAGTTTCCAATGGTAACTTCCTAAAATGTATAAATGGCATTTATTTTATTTATTTTTTACTTATTCTTCAATAACTAATTTTATGCGTAATATTTTTCTATGTCAGATAGGGCTGCGCAGTAGCTTAAAATTACAGGGCAGGTATGCATGAAATAAAATGTACACATCGTGACAAAAAATTAAATTATTTTTTTAATTTAACCAAAATGTTTACTGCAAACTTGTCAAAAATTATAATTGAAAGCTTCAAATCGGAGGACAATTAAAATTAACAGGAAGTTATCAGTAAGTGTTAACTTAACACTGTTAACTTCTTGGTAACTTCCTACTAAAAACAGTATTATCTGCACTACAAAAAAAATTCTGAATTCGTTTACACCTTAAATTCTGGAAATGTACAGTACACAAGTATGTCCTTGTCTAACAGAGCTGAATCCGTTTACAACTTGAATTCAGCCTAAAATTGGGCTGAAATCATGGTTTTTTTTTGGTGTGTGTGTGACTAATGTTCACTGAATTTAATCATTATAAGGAGACAGGGAAAAAATATCATTTCTATCTTCGAATAGAAACATATTTTAAAATGTATTTTTACTATGAAATAAATACTTTTTAAAATACGTACAACATAACATTAAATTCATTATATAAGGTGTTATTATAATTTCCTTTAGATAGAAGTGAGAAACAAATCTCGCATTTTAATGCATAATTCAGCTCTTCGCGTTTTGCATGCAAAATTAAATGGATGTAATTCAGTGGAAAGATATAAAAAATGTATGTTTCGTGCATCACTGATTTAAAAAAATGTTAGAACAGAAATTGTAGAAATGTGCTTAGAATTAGTTTCTTATTTATTCTGCAAATTTAATTTTTTATAGTTTCCATTTTCAGATAAAATATATAAAATAAGATATTTCTGATTTAGTACCATTTCTTAATGAATTAATATACCTACTTTTATTGAATCATGGAATTTATGAGAATACCAGGGTAAGTAAAACTGATATCCTATCATTCATATTTCCCTAAATTCTTTAATAAAAATTGATCTAACATGGCCTGAAATTCCGAGGGAAAATCTTTATTCTCGTCGTAAATATGAGCGGTACCTTCAAAGACGAAAGAGATGAAGTGTGTGAAGGGCTTGGCGGCTATAAGTATGAGGAAGGTGGGGTTTGACGTTAGTTCCAAGCGATTTGCCTCTCATGCGATTTAACACGAGGGCTATTATAACTCGATACAGATATAATGGTGCTTCTATATTTTGCTTTACCGTTCGAGTTTCGCACACTAGCCTTATACAGTGGTTTTGTCGTATTATCATGAGGTGCGAATCCCCATATAGAACCGGACTATTATAGTTGAAGCCCTAGAAATCGCTTTGGAATGAGTTTATACTGAATTTGCGATTATCGTATTGTCGATTTAGCCTGTTCTTCACTCAATCCAATTATTCAACGCCATTTTTATTCAACTGTGAATTATGTATTCACACAATTACTAGGTCTAATCATTTTATTCCTTATTGATTTTTTAAATTATAATAGGTATTTAAATGTTTGGATAATTTTATACACTGATAAACAAAGCTTTTTTTATTCTTGTTGTATCATGTAGGTACTTAACTCTATAGAGTTGTTGAGAGAAATCTACTTCTACACTGAGAAAATAAGATGACTAAATATAACCAATTTTTGATTACTGTATCCGGGAGAGGTTGTTGATATAGCCCCTGCAATGCATTTGGTTTATTTCAGCTAAATAATTGCTACTGTTAACCTTGAATTTCAATTGCCATCTCCGGTATATCTTGTTTGTTTTGAGTCCTTTTGACTATAAGCTTATTTTCTCAGTGTATTATTGCATGTAAGTCACTGTTTGATATAATTTTAGCATAAAAATTGGAATAAATTTAATAAGAAACCATAAATTTAATGTAACGAAGTGTTAGAAGCATTACAAATAAGTGACAGCTGCTTTATTTGTCCTAACCTCACATTGTTAACGCAAGAAGGACATATAATAAAAGTATTATGTCTTCTATAAAAATTGTTCAAAGGTGGCCTAATATTAAGACCGAGATTATACAACACACAAACTTACCTGCGTATATGTACAAATAGATTTACACATGCAATCGATATACTAAATCGATATACATGTACATATGTACACAGCTAAGAGATGTTTTCTTATATTTTTAAGCTTTCAAAATATAATTTTGTTATTAAAAAATATATATATATATATATGGTCGATTCTTACGTAACTGCCTTACTTGGCGGCGTTGAAAAAATACACCTAAATTAAAAATACCTAAATATAATTAAAAATATATTCTGAAGTGTATTAGTGAATTTTAAAGGTATATATGAATGTAACTGAAAACCAAATATACATAAATATATATATTATAACTTCTATTATATTGCACTATAACTGCTGAAATTTCAGCTCCGTGGCGTGTCCCTTTTGCAAAATGTTAACATTAATTTAATAATTTTCGGTGAAAATATCATTATTATAACTCAGCCTTTTTCAAGCATAAAGTGTCTATATTTATGAACAATTTAGGTTTATATTGAACTACATAAAACCTTTTTCATACTTAGAATCTGTAAAAATATTTTGTCCTTCAATTTTTCCAATTTTTGAACGCAATCTGTAGACTTATAAGTAACGTGTCATGTGTTTAGTTATTACGCCTTCTAATAAGTTAAATCTCAATTTTAATCCATTAGCACTAAATCACATGTGAAAAAAGTTTTAAAAAAGAAAAATTTTTACTAAAAAAAAATTATTTTTGTGAAAATTGCATGGGTACAAAAAAAGCGTTCAGTTCCATGTCATTACTATTATAATACTGTAACAACTATTTAATAGTATTGTTACCATTTTCTTTAAGTTTTCATGTGAAAAAAGCGATCTTTAGAAGGAATAGATTTATTTTGCAATATTATAGAAATGAGGTTAGAATAAATGTCAAATTTCAGCTCCATGGTATCACGTAAAATTTCAGCTCCATGTCCTATGTGAAGTGTTCAGTGTGCTTCATGCAGAGAAACTTTTTTATCTGTGGTGGTTATTTTAAAATAATATTCTATAAAGTAGTTTAGCAATGCCGGATTACACTGCTCGATCTCGATTGCAAATTATCCAAAAAATAAAACGAAATATTCATTATTAAATATTGTATTTGCTGTTCTTTTATAAAATTTTATATATGTTAACTAATATCTAAAATAATGTTAGAATATTAAATAATTTATGAATTTATTATTTATTTTCGTTTTAGCAAAATATCAAAAAGAAATTTTTATTTTGTACAATATATTTGCAATAAAAGGATGCGGTTCAGCTCCACATGGCAGCCAATTTTCAAAAATTTGCTATTATTTTCATATAAATATAGTTGTAGTAAAATCGTTTAAAATATAATTATTATTATATATGATTATATATATTATGTATGATATAAAAAAATGTTATAAAATAATATAAATAACAAATATCCTTAAGACTAAATAAATACGAAAATACCACAGTACTGACAGAAAGTCACTAATTAAAGAGGTTCAATATTTATTTTTATTTGTTATTTTTTAAAAATAAGATATTATTCATTTAAAGTTATAATGTTATTCAAATTTCCAAAAGCTTTAATTTACCCAATCTAAAATAGGAGTGGGAAATTCGATCTAAGTAGAATGAGCCGCCATTTTATATCAGCTGAAAAATCCACTTTAATTAGAGTGAATAAATTCGCTCTTTCAATGAGTGAACATTCACTCCATATGGAGTGGCTCAATTTTCACTCTTGCTTGGAGTGAAATTCCACGCTTTAAGAGTGAGACTTCACTGTAAGAAATTTAGAGAGATAAGTTTTGACAATTAAAAAAAACTTCTATTGTTTATAATTTCCGGCAAGGATGATAAAAATCAATTTTTATTTAGAAATACATTTTTTTAAATTAAAAAAATAGTAGATAAAATGCCCTATCTTCCAAAATATTTTACTTAGAGAGTTCAAATTTTGTACAGGAATGTATTTTCAGGTGCAAATTACATAAAAATTATAGAGAACGTGATGGTGATTGCGCTGTCAACGAAAAATCCAGAGATTTTAGCAAATATCCATAAAAAATACTCAAAAATCATTTTATTTCCTCAACAACGCTATGATCAACTTCTACAATCATGTTCTCTACCATTTTTCTGTAATCTACAGGTGAAAATACATTTGTGTACCAAATTTGAACTCTCTAAGTCAAATTGTTTAGAAGTTATGGGAGGGAGGATACGGTCATTTTTTAGCATTTTTTTTAAATCGTTGGTTTTTGCTTAAAAACACTATGATAACGATCTGCAACAAAGTTCTCGACAGTTTTTCTGTAATCTATATGGCAAACTACATATGTATACCAAGTTTCAGCACTCTAAGTACAATAGTTTGTCAGATATGGAGGTGGCATTGTACACTTTTAGTGCATTTTTGCTAAAAAAAATGACCGTATCCCCCCCCCCCCCTTATCTTCCAAACTATTTGACTTAGGATGCTGAAATTTGGTACACGTATGTAGATTTACGTGTAGATTACAGGAAAATTATAGAGAAAGTGATGATTATAGCGCTGTCAAAGTTATAACACTAAACTATGGCTCATATGTAAAAAAAATGCTCAAAAATATTGTTATTTCCTTGACAACGCTATGTTCAACACATACAATCATGTTCTCTATAATTTTCCTGTAATCTATACGTGAAAATATATTTGTGTACCAAATTTTAATTCTTTAAGTCTAATAGTTTGGAAGTTCAGGGGGGAGATACGACCATTTTTAACATTTTTTAAAAAAAATCGTTCATTTTTGCTAAAAAAACGCTATGATAACAGCCTGCAACTAGGTTTTCTATAGTTTTTCTGTAATCTACACGTCAAACTACATATGTGTACCAAATTTCAGCACTCTAAGTACAATAATTTGGCAGATAAAGGGCAGGAATGGTACAAATTAAACGCATTTTTTCGAAAAAATGACCGTATTCCCCTCTTATCTGCCAAAATATTTGACTTAGAGAGTTCAAATTTGGTACAAAAATGTAGTATCATATGTAGATTACAGAAAAATTATAAAGATTGTTGTGGTGATAGCGCTGTCAAAGAAATGGCAAAAGTTATCAGCCAAAAAATATCAAAATTTCTCAAAAATCTTGTTATTTTCTTGACAACGCTATGATCAACCCCTAGAATCACGTTCTCTATAATTTTCCTTTCATCTACACGTGAAAATACATATGTGGGCCAAATTTGAACTTTCTAAGTCAAATAGTTTGGTGGCTAGGGGGGGGGGGGGGATACGATTTTCGACAAAGTCTTGCCAATAGGGTTCCGTGCGTACACTTGTGGTGTACGGAACCCTAAAAAAGAAAGGAAAATATTTTAAATATTTATCTGTAAATAAGGTTTTCAAAGTATTGGAAAATCGTCGCTTTTACACTCTTCTTTGAACAAGGTTTTTTTTATTTATTTCATTATTACAGTTACTTTTATTATACTTAAAAATAAAGATTCGAAGAATTTTTAACATTGTAGTATAAATTAAATTATTTCATATTCTAATCAATTGTAATCTACAATAAAAATGTGCATAAAAGTGACACTTTTCTAAACCTTCAAAGGTAAAAAATTTATTTTTGATTGACCTATAAAATATTTATTTAAGATAATGTCAGAAATAAGTTGCTAAAACATTAGTCTCTAATATATTTCAAAATATAAATTTTTAAAAAATAGGATGAGTCCGACTTAGTTGAAATATAATTTAGTTTTACCTCTAATAAAAAAACCAGTAAAAATTAGAATTTAATTTTAATTTGTGCTACTTGCACTTCCCTTATGAAAAAGTGTGACATGAAAATAATGACACAGATGCGTGTCATTACTTCATAATGTCATTGCGTGTCATCATTCCGCGACCACACGAAAAAAATCACATGGCATAGAATGCACCCTTAAAAAACTTTTTATTATTATTAGTTTTATAATAATTTCGTATAAACATACATTGTGCACCATTTTGGGGAGGAGAAAATTTACTGCGCAGCCGTAGGTGCTGTAGAATAAGTAGAATACGTCTGCGCATCCTGGCATTTTTATGTATGCTTTGCTGTGTCATTTTCTCCCGTGTCATTTTTTTCGTGAGGTCGCGAAATGATGACACGCAATGACACAAAAGTAATGACACGCATCCGTGTCATTATTTTCATGTCACACTTTTCCATAAGGGTTTTAATGAGTAAAAGTTAAGATGAATTATGAAATTTATATAAATAAATATTAGGTTGATTAAAATATTAATTCATTGAAAGTTAGATCCTTTAAATTTTGGATAATTTAAATTTAAACTCGATTAACACTGTAATATTTTAAGCTATTAAAATTTTGATAGAATAAAATTTAGATTAATTAAATTTTAGTAAAAATTAAATCTTTGGAAAATTAAAGAAAACATTTATAAAGCATGTAAAAATGCGAAATAAATAAAATAGATTAAATATAAGATAAATTAACGAAATACACGGAAAGAAATTATAAAATAATATTTAAAAATGACACTATAAAATTTAATATTGAATATATTGAAAGGAAACTAATAGAGACCTACTGGAAAAAACTAATTGGGTTACTTTTAAACTGTGACATTGACGAAAAGAAAATTTAATAGTGACTATATTAATATTCAAAATTTCGTTTTAGTGTTTAATATAGTCTCTACTAAATTCTCTTTTCTTTACTGTAACAGTTTAAAAGTAAAACAATTAGTTTTTCCAGTAGATCTTGAATAGTCTCCTTTCAATAATCTTATATTAAATTTTATTTCAAAATTTCTTTCAGTGTAGATGAAATAATTGAGTAAAAAATATGAAAAGTTGACGGTCTCAGTCTGTGACCACTGGAAATATATGTTTTATCAAGTTGCAAAAAATATATACATATAATAATATGCATAAAATTTGTTGTAAATTAAACAGTGCTCCAAAATATACGTACCGAAATGAAAATCATATAAAACAGTTTATGTTTTGACACTGCTGATGTTCAAAAATATAGTTATTGTGCTTTTAATACTTTCCCAAAAATTTTTAAGCATTTAAACTATTATTGTTAACCTTTGGAAATTTATAGTTTGCATGTCTACTCGGAATTTTGCCATTTCGCTCCCGATTCTTGAAGAAGGTTCCCTCTCTCTTTCACTACCCCTCAAACTGTTTACTATCAGAAGGTACAACATCTTTTTGAGTATTGACCAAGTCAGTACTTATTGGTACTTATCCCAAGTTAGCAGCGTTACCAGCTCGTAATCGCCCCGTACGGGCCTCGCTGGAAGGCCGTTCCGACATCAGTACTAAATCAGTAATATGCCGGTGTTGTATTTCTGCCTGGGAAGAACCCATATTTATGTAATAAGCAGCATTTAAGAGGTAGTGTAGCAAAGTGGGGGAAGATTCCTTAGGTACCGAGAGCAAAATTATGACTCCCCGTCTACTCAAATCTCAAGCAGATTAGGCCCTGCAATAAACTTATAAAATCTTCGAGTTGCTACATTCGAGAACCCTAATTTTAAGGCTTTTATGTTCTCTAAATTAAATTTATCTGGTATCTTGTTTAAAATGTCGTTTTGGCTATACATACCTGAAAGTGTACTCTCTAAATTTCTTGGAGTGAGTTTTCACTCCACTAAGAGTGGAAATTGAACCACTCCAATCAAGAGTGAGAAACCCACTCTAAAAGAGTGAGATCTCACTCTAGAGTGAACTTTCACTCCAATTTAAGTGGAAATTCGCTCCAAAACTAGAGTGAGAGTTCTCTTTTTGCTTGGAGTGAAAAATTCACTCTATAAGAGTGAGATCTCACTCTTTTAGAGTGGGCTTCTCACTCTTGATTGGAGTGGCTCAATTTCCACTCTTAGTGGAGTGAGAACTCACTCCAAGAAATTTAGAGAGTACCTTTTCTTTTTCATCTACTAATCAAAGTGTGTCAAATTTTAGCTCATTCCCTTGTATAGGGAACCTTAAGATAGAAGCGGGAGGTTTTTAGCAGTGGCGGTTTTACATGGGGGCGATCGGGGCGGCCGCCCCCGAGAATCTTATATTTGTATAAGAGAGAGAGAGAGAGAGAGAGAGAGATAGCACTATGGTGCTATCTCTTTCTATCCCATATATCGCCCATTCCGAACACTTTGCCTAAAGCCGCCCTTGGTTTTTAGTTAGTCTGCATTTGTCTGTTTTTACAACATAAAGGATAATTTTTAGAGTTGATTTATTGAATATTTAAGGTGCTTCGGACGTATACGGAAATTTATGTTCGTCTATGTTAATTGAAGGAAATAGAAACGCGAGAAACGTGCACATGTTTTAAAAATTAATCCTTTGGTATAAACTTTACTTGTAAAAAAAATTACATTAAACCACGAAGTAATCTAAGGAGTAGAAACTCTGTAGGCGGTTCTAGGAAAATGTGTGCCAAGTTTTTTGTGAAGTTGATAAGGAAATTCGAATGTGTATACAGTAGCGATTCTTGGGAATAGTTGAAAGGATCGCCACTTTAAACTCATTCAAATTTCCTCCTTACTCTTGCAAGAAACTTGACTCGACCTTTCTTGCTGAGTGTCTACTTCGTACATTAAACTATATACAACTATTACTTGGCTGAACAGAATATTCTTTTCTTTAAATAAAAATAATATTTCTTTGAATAAAGCAAACGTTTTATAAGTATTTATAGTTAAATTTTAATGTTGAAGAAAACAAACTTCTCCAAACGATTCAATAACAGATAAGTCAGCTAATGTGTGTGGCAAGGTTAATCTAATGCTAATGTATCTAAATGTTACCGTCAGTTGGATATTACTAAATTAAATTTTTTATAGACTATTGGAAAAATTACAAAATTTTTCGTAAAATGGTATTATTTTGAAACTTTTTTGACCAATAGAAACGTAGATTGGGTGTCATAAGGACAAGTAAATTTTTCGCATTATTAGTGAATTTCCAGTGTTCAAATTTGGTGGACTTCATTTTCTAGAGAAGTAATAAAAAATTGCTTACTTCTCTAGAAAGTGCAGTCCACCAAACTAGAACAATAAAAATACACTAAAAGCGAAAACCACCTGTCTTATTATCACATCAAACCTCTGTTTCTATTAGTTAAAAAAGCTTCAAAATATAACCCTTTAAAGGCAAACTGCATAAGCTTTCCAATTGTCTATAAAAAATTGTATTTCGCTTATTTCCAACAGACGGTCATGTTTTGAATCAAATTTTTGTTAGTCCCTGAATTTTGTCCGATACTGTAGGTCACTTCTGTTTTTTCAGTGAACACTATAGGTCGAGTCCATACCAAGTGATCACACCAATTTCAGTCATATTGAGTAATATTTACGAAATTGATATTTTGGGTTCCTTTAGGAGTAAAAAAAATAAATTTTAATTATTTTTAAAAAATTCAAAATATTTTCGAAAATATTCAAATTCAAAATTTTGAGTACTATTTTTTTTGTTTTATCATAACTTCTGTAATTTTGAAGCAATTGAGATCATTTTTTTTTTAAATTACTCGTATTTAAATACTCTTGCAAGAAAAATTATAATAATTAAGAAATTGTTTATAATTAAATTTTTATTAAAAAAATTAAATTATTTATTTAAACAAAATCTAAAGTATATTATCGATCTTTTTCAAAAAATTCATAAACATAGCCTATAATGTGCTTAAAAATTTAAGCCAAAGAAAAAGATGGTATGTATTATAGTTTTTGAGAAAAAAATTATTAAGTTATGCTAGCGCGGCGCAGACCGGTGTCACCGCTACTCAACGCGTAGTTCCGTAGTAACCGAAATGTATGTATATTATTACATAATATAAATACAGTTAATCGTCATGTTTATTTTTTTATTTTACAAATTGTGCTGTGCACAGAATTTGAAAAAATTTTTGTTTCAATTTTATTCTCAAGGGGTACGAAGGAATGAAATTTTTGTGTACCTTTAATGGTCATAGCTTGATTAAATCTTTCACTTAACAATTGTTTTTCAGCTTCATATTCTGCGTAATTACAAAATTCTACATTAATTTTCTCTAAACTGGATTTTGCCCACTCGTATAAGTCAAGAGGAGTAACAATTTGATTGTTTAATGGTCGTTGTAAACTTGCTACTTTCAACTATTTTCAAACTATTTTTATCATTCTTTAAGGGGAGAGATAGGTGAAATTTTAACTCAACAAAATTTTTGATGCTCAGAGGTGTCATTTTTTTTCTTACATCAATTAAGATGTAGAATTATGGTATTACATAAAAATTAAAAAACAATATTTTTTTGGTCATTTTCGAAATTTTATTTTTCAAAATCCATACGATGGATTGTAGAAAATCATTTAAAAATCCCACAAAAAAATTGTCGATGGAAAAAATGAAAATTGTGAAACAGGTTTAATTTTTAAAATTTAAGTTTTTCTTAGAATAAATTTCTCAAACTCCGCAAATTATTTGTTTCTCTATTTTTGACATTACCCCATAATTTTAGGTCTAAAATTGCATAAGAAAAAAAATTAACACCCCTGAACATCGCGAATTATGATAATTTTACCAGTCCATTATTTTTCTTTCTTCAGTTTTAAATTATTTTAATTATTCACTTATTTTCACTTATTTTTACCAGTTTTTAATTATATTAATTATTTTTCAATTGATTTAACAAATTTTCAATTATTATTCTTAAATTTTAATAATTTTCCCAATTTTTAGTTATTTTTATTATTTTTCTATAAATTACCAATTTTTTAATTACTTTTTTTTACTTTAATTATTTTCTCCGATTTTTTTAATTCTAAAGTTTGATGTCCATGTACTATGAAAAGATCAGTGTGACTTTCTGAAGCTTATAATTTAAATATAATACACTAACTATATTTACATTATGTAAAAATATACATACATTTCGGTTACTACGGAACTACGCGTTGAGTAGCGGTGACACCGGTCTGCGCCGCGCTAGCATAACTTAATAACTTTTTTCTCAAAAACTATAATACATACCATCTTTTTCTTTGGCTTAAATTTTTAAGCACATTATAGGCCATGTTTATGAATTTTTTGAAAAAGATCGATGATATACTTTAGATTTTGTTTAAATAAATAATTTAATTTTTTAATAAAAATTTAATTATAAACAATTTCTTAATTATTATAATTTTTCTTGAAAGAGTATTTAAATACGAGTAATTTAAAAAAAAAATGATCTCAATTGCTTCAAAATTACAGAAGTTATGATAACACAAAAAAAATAGTACATAAAATTTCGAATTTGAATATTTTTCGAAAATATTTTGAATTTTTTAAAAATAATTAAAATTTATTTTTTTTACTCCTAAAGGAACCCAAAATATCAATTTCGTAAATATTACTCAATATGACTGAAATTGGTGTGATCACTTGGTATGGACTCGACCTATAATAATTCGTATTATATTTTTACTACTATTTCAAATTTAAACAATAAATTATTTAAATTTTTATTTTGTAATATTTCCAATATTTTAAATCGAAACATTCAATTAATCGACTAGAACATTATCGTTTGCGGCAATAACTACTTTACTAATGTCGTTCTAATTTAAAATTTTCATCCAATAAATAGACTTAACAACAATTTAAAAACGTCTTTCAATATAAGAGAAATAATTATAAGAAAGATGCAAGTATAAAAAAACAGTTCTCAATTTCAAAAAGTAAAACACATGTACAGGTCAATTCTAATTAATAATAATTATTAAAATTTTTCTACTGAATTCACACTTTTATTAAAAATAAAATTGTTCGTTAAATTAACATCATTGATCGATGCCAGTATAAAAATTGATTTCCTTGATATTTAAACAATATGTTTCATACCTCAAATTAGATACTCAAGACGAAATCATCCCGTTCCGAAGTTCTTAACATTTGGCAAATCGAGAAAATACCGTCTAAATATTAAATTAAACTTCCGTTCTCGAGAAACAGAGTTGACTAGTCAATGAGTCGATGAGTATATGAGTTAAATCAAAGATTGAGGATCATCACTAATTAATCAGTACGATGTCTAAATTTTCATTTCTCTTTCGAAATTAAGAAAATTACTCCTTTTTCCAATAATAAGAATATGCAAAAAAGTACTATGCTACACAAGACAATATTAAGTTTTTAATTATTAAATTTTTAATTATTAAATTTAAAGGATATTAAATGTTATTAATTTAATTAGATTTTATTTACCTGAGATTCCCAGATATTTAATTTGAATTTATCAGTCACAGCTGGCTCGATATTCCCCTACCAATATATTATCATTCGGAAATTTATCGAAAATGTCCGAACTTGTCTTTTGGAATTTTATATAGTATCCACCTTTAGGGCTCTACTACAGAGATCGGATCGATTCACCACAACACTTACTTCTAATTTGTAATTAGTTACTCATATTGTATATATGTATACATATATAGGGGAGAGTCGCTAGTTGTGAGACGGGTTTTATTTTTGACTTATAAATTGGAAATAGGTAAACGAAATCGTAAATAAAATACACCGTTCAAAAAGTAACTTAAATACGCAACTTTTATTCATAGAAAGTGTAGTGTTCAGATGAACTCGAAAAATTTTATGATCAATTTTCCGAGCACATCTTTTTAGTCAAAAAAAAAAAGGTGTCCAGTTGTGAGACACTTATAAAAAAATGGTCAAATTTAACAAATTTGGCATGAAACATTATGTTTAATATAAATAACTAAATATATTGATAATACATATTATTATATACTTAATAAAAATATTTATTCTTTAAAATATGACTATCAGTTTTCATCATCAAAATCGCTGTCGCAATGTAGGCAAATGAAATAAATTGTGCGCATGTTCCCACACTTTAAATAATTGTTGTGTTATCAAATGTACGTAACGAACTAAACTGAACAGAGCGCTTTATGCTGCATAACGAAAAGTATAGGCTATTCCAGATGGGCGGCGCCACCGTCTCACAACTGGTGACTTGCTGTGTCTCACAACCGGAAATTGGCGCTATTTTGAAAGAGGAAAAAGAAAAAATTTCCAACTGTAGATTGAAACAATGCAATATTGCATTACAAAATATAAGGAAAATACTAAATAAAAATGCATAACATTTAGCTTTTCCAAATAATTAACTTAAAAAAAAAGTACTTTGCACATATTGAAAAAAAGTTTTTTAGTCGATTTTCACACACAGTGTTGGCATCTAACACAAACAATACATATATCCGCTTCGGTGTTCACGCAAAAGTTGGCTCGTATAAAAATAAATGTTTTTATGTATACCAATCAGCCTTTTTATATTTCGTGTTAAAAAAATGGACTGTCTCACAACTGGAGCCGTCTCACAACTGGCGACTCTCCCCTATATATAAATATATTAGAGTGGTAAAAAAAACAAAAGTCAGAAATGTTATGCTCCTACTCCTCAAATTTGTTCCAAATTGGAAAAAAAGTTGCCCCTATTTTTATTTTAAAATCGGACAATATTTAGAGATGGCTCAAGGACCATGAAGTTTCCCATGCATTTTGCATGGAAAAAACGCACTTTTTCGTAAATTTGCAATAAAATCTTAAAAGATGACTTAAGTCATTAATGCATTAAGTAAGTTCCTAAAAAGTGTTTAAAAAACAGTTTTCCATAATTTATTTATTAATTTGTTGATATTATCTATTTTTTTGCAATTTCAAAAAACCATAAAAATTGAAATATCCAAAAAATTAGTAGGTAATAGTTAATATCAACAAATTAATAAATAAATTATGGAATAATATTTTTTAAACACTTTTTAGGAACTTGTGCGGTGCATTAATGATTTAAGTGATTTTTTACGATTTTATTGCAAATTTACGAAAAATGAGTTTTTTCCATGCAAAATACATGGGAAACTTGATGGGCCAGCTCTAAATATTTTCTGATTTCAAAATAAAAAAAAGAGGTCATTTTTTTTCAATTTGGAATAATAATAATATATATAGTATATATAATTATATATATGCTTGAAGAAGTGAAGTCTAGAGTTGAGTTTCATTTTTACCACAGCTGCTACACGCTTTTCTATTTACCCTTTCCGCGCTTAGCTTGATATATACATTGTTGAGCTGAGGTTATCGCTAGAAAGTTTTCAAGGTGCACGAATTTCTCAGCGTTACACGTTTCGAGCAACACCCATCTCATGCACCCAACAGCTCTATTCTTTCTCTCTTTCGCTCCACCTCATCTTGCCTCTCCTATCTTCTCTCGTTGTTGAAAGTCTGGGATTCAAGAGAAGTAGCAGCGTTCTTCGTTTCTCGAGGATAAGTGATTTTATTTAAAATTCCACGAGTGTACCTCTAATTAGTTTAACTCCTCTCTGAGAATTTATTAAGAAGGAAGAAGGCAGAATGAGACATATCTCTTTGCACACGGTGCTCCCGTCTCGCCAACGCTGAGCTACGTGCTCGGAGATTTACTTCACCACTCGCTCGAGTTTCTACTGGAATTGTTTGAGAGATTTTTAAAGTTCGTGAACTTCTCCGACTTTCACGTGTTCTTCGTTTTCTACTTTTTCCCTCTTCCAATCTCTTTGCTCACATTGCTTTCTTCGTCGCGCTTCTTTTCTGGACTTGTTTATAGATAGATGCGTCCGAAATGGATAAACTAAACGTGAAAAACTTAGAGTAAGAAGAATCTTCTTTCTTATTCCAACAAAGATAACGTTTATCCGCATTTGATTCAGTTTTATTTCACATGTCAAGTTATTGCCTTCCCATATTACAACTTTGAATGCAATTACAGATCAAGGTATCCCATAATTATTTTCTCAATAATAATTAACATTGAAAAATTATTGAATTTGCTTCCTCATAGAGGAAGGTTGTTGATCGTTAAGAGTGTCGATTTTCCAAAAATGGTCTAAATCAATTCATTTTCATCTAAAAAGCATAAATTTTCATTTTTAAGCAAATGTCCTGTTGTATGTTTTCTTGTGTGTGTATGTGCGTGTATGAGTATGTGTAGTAACTTTTTTTGTTGCCAGGATATCACCAGAACCTTTCAATCGATTTCATTAAAATTTAGATTTGTCCCAGTTTTCGTCCATTTTAAATTTTGGATTTTAAAGCATTTAGATATAGATATGATGATTATGTAACCATAACTGAAGATGTCACAACTCATGCACGTTTCTCGCGTCTTTATTTACTCCAAATTAACATGGTCGAACCTAACCTTCCTTACACTCCGGGAGTTTTCCAGCGTTTTTTCTTCCTCCGCCTCCGGGAGCAAAAGGAGGTAAATAACATTTTTTTCATCCCACAGGCACAAAAATGGCGCTTTTAGATACCTGACGACTGGAACAAAAAGTTACTCATTTGTTCTATCGCATAAAAATGACGTTTTTACCTTTAAGCAAAAAATGATGCATGATGCGTGTGTTTTTTTGACCTTGGTTAAAAATTAAGGTTATTTTTATACAATCAAACAAATGAATGACTGTCAGTTCCTGTCATCAGGTTATTAAAAATCACCTCGTTTGAGCCTTTGGAATTAAAAATATCGTAAGTAACACGTAAGAAAGGCAGGGGCTGCTTTAGGTTAAGTTTTCGGTAGAGTTCTAAAATGCTCATGAGCATATGCTCAGCATTTAAAATCAATTGATGGCTTTTAATTATGTTAATTTAAGTCTATAATATATTACATAAGAATTAAGCTATTAATATACCAATAATTTTATTAAATATTTATTTTTTTTTAATAAATGAACAAAAATTTAAAAAATTAAAAAATTAAAAAAAAATAATTTAAAATAATTTCATTAATAATCTGGAAAGTGCTGTTTAATTTTTTAAATAGTTTCGCAACTAATATAAATAAATTTCATAATAATTTTAGACTTACTTTACAAACTTTTTATTTTTATGAAATATTTGGAACAAGTTGTTACACTTTTTACATCCTTAGTTGGAAAATAAATTTTTCAACTTTTTTTAAAATATTTTTTAACTTTGTACAAGATTTATATCAATAAAACTATAAAAACATGGTTTATTGTAATTAAACATTTGCATCACTATAATCCTTACCAATTAAAAATGTTTTTAATAATATTAAACTTAGTAGCAGTCTCACAATGTTTTATAACTTATGCAGTAGAGAAGACCGAGGAGAAAAGTAACAAAAATCAGTTTGTTGATGCTAGCATTAAAACTATTTGTCGGATAAGTTCTGTAAACACATTAATCGAAAGCTTGGACTTTCACCTATTAAATAAAATTGGAATTAAACATTAATAATAATTTGATACTTCACTGCAGGACTTTTTAATCAGCTCTTTATTTGTTACTTTCCTCCTCGCCCCTGAGGTGGAAAGTAACAGCACGAAGGAGGAAAGTAACACTTTAAAATTAAGGCTAGCATTTTAAATATAAAACTGTTAATAGTTTAAATTATTTTTATTATGAACATATGAAAAGACAAAGTGATATTAACTACATTTTGTACTCAATTGCCAGATGTTTTTGCACTTTTTTGAAATCAAGTTTTTTTTATCTATTCCCCAATAACACCGAATATTCCATTCACATTCCGGGAATATTCCATTGGAACATTCGGAAAATTCCAAAAGAATATTCCATCCATATTCCAGGCATATTCTAATGTCCTACCTTTGGAACATTCTTTAGGAATATTGCAGGAACATTGTTTTGGTATATTGCAGGAACATTCTTTTGGAATATTGCAAGAATATTCCTTTGGAATATTCATAAATTTTTTAAAGCAAAGAAGAAAAAATTTTTTTAGTTTTTAAATTTATTAATTCTTATTAGAATTATTCATTATTTTATTTTTAAGCCTTATAACAAATTAAAAATTCTAAACGCGACGGGAGGATTCGAACCCTAAACCTAAGACCTATCTAACGATTTAACGCTCGCAGCTATTTTATCGGTATGAAAATTCTACAATAAATCTGGATGAACTTCAACTATTTTAGATATGTGTTAAGAGTTTTTCAACTCGGTTTTGTTTCTTATTTTCATACCGATAAATAGCTGCGAGCGTTAAATCGTTAGATAGGTCTTAGGTTTAAGGTTCGAATCCTCCCGTCGCGTTTAGAATTTTTAGTTTGTTATAACGCGTAAAAATAAAATAATGAATAATTCTAATAAGAATTAACTAAAAATTTTTTTTCTTCTTTGCTTTAAAATTGCAAATATTCCAAAAGAATGTTCCTGCAATATACCAAAACAATGTTCCTGCAATATTCCTAAAGAATGTTCCAAAAGTAGGACATTAGAATATGCCTTGAATATGAATGGAATATTCCCGGAATGTGAATGGAATATTTGGTGTTATTGGGGTTTAGTATTCGTTGAATAGCAATGACATTAAAAAAGCATTGTTTCTTAAAAATTCAAATCCAAAGTTCAATATTTAATCTTTAAAATATAAAATAAACATATAAAATCACATAGTTACAAAAAAAGAGAAGGTTTATAAAAATAAAGCATTAGATGAGGAGGAAAGTAACAACGTGTTACTTTCCACCTCACCCCTCTTTTCCTTAGATTTCAAAAAACAAGTTTAAATTACACAAAAGTATTTCGCATTTTTTAATTATGCACTAGCACGACTTAAAGATAACAAAAAAGCTTTGAAAAAACGAAAAGCATATTTAAAATATCTATAAAATCAAAAAAATATGATATTTTGAAAATTTAGGCAAAAACTTACTTTTGACGTAATTTTTGCACAAAATGTCAGTATCAGATATATAGCTTCCGGTAGACCCCTAACATAATTTGGGGGAGGTAGAGGGGGCAAAATTGACTCAAAATTATTTAAGGACTATGTCTGTCCGTTCATTGGTTTAGAAGTTATAAGCGTTGTTACTTTCCACCTCTGTTACTTTTCTACTCGGTCTCCCCTAATACTATAGAAACTTTCTTATTGTTATAAAATATTTGGAACTTTTCGTAACTTCGTAGCAGTCTCTGTTTATCACATTAAATAATCGGTCAAAAGTAAATATTTTGCCATTTCAAAAAAGGAAACAAATGCAGTTGTTTGCATAACTCCGAATTTTAATTATGAAGCTGAAAAACTATACTGAAGCTTTTATATAAGAATTTTTTTTGGATTTAGAAGATTTTAATACTAATTTAAGTTAATCATATACGTATAGGGATTTTTTTAAATTTAGTTTTTCGTTATCTATTATAAAAACATTAGTATCAAAAATCATAATGTTCATGTTTCATATTTTTGAAATTTAAATTCTTTGTGAACAATCTGTTTTACTTAATTTATTATTAACTCAAGTTTTTTGAAAAATTACACTGAGAAAAAAATGCTATTAAATCAATTACATATTGGTTTGATCTAACAAATGGCATATTCAATATCGTTCGAACAAATATGTAATGATTTTAATAGTGCGTACTTTCATTTTTAATATTATTAAAACTATAGCATATACTATTGCTTATATGCATGATGCTATAAAATGAATGTTGCTGCATTTTAAGTTTTATTGACTGTTATATTAAAAAGAAATAGTTATTTATTTCATTTAAGAAAATTAATTTATTGAACCAAAAGCAAAAGATAACTGTAAAATAAAAAAAAATATCGGTCTTTTTCTTATTCAGCTTTATTTTACACCGGCTCAACCCCTTCCTCAGTCTTGAACTGTTGTACACTACCTTATTTCGCCGTACATATTTTTTTTATTTCAAAATATTTTTAATTTTAGTGAAAAATATCTAGCTGTAGCAATATCACGGAGACGGTCACCCATATAATCTCTAACCAGTAACCACGCTTGACTTTGCTTAACTTTCGTGATCGCGAGGCCAGAGCCGCTCCGCAACCTGGTATTGAGGATTGAAATAATTCTTTTTTATCTTTAATATAAGCTAACGGTTTCAGAATATTATTTTGCCATGTCCTCAAGATTTTCGTAATAATTATAATAGTTTATGAAAATGCCCCTTCATTCGTCAAGTTATCGTTTTCTCTAAAGACCCTTTTAAAAATTGTATTTTTGAATATATGTGACCGCGTCTTTCGAGTAAAATGAGTTTAAAGTTTTTCATTAAAATATACTCGATTACTGGGAATGTTGCATATTAATAATTACCCAGATAGATGTTTCTTATGTAATTTTTTCCGACAAATACGATTTTCGTAATAAAACAATTGTTTAAACATCGCTGTTATTGTTATAAACAAATTATGTTGTAAAAATCAAATGCTTAAAATTTCAAATCGAATTTAAACAATTTCTAATTGATCTAGAGATCTGAAAATTTATATGCACATTCAGAACTAACAACAATACCATAATTCACAATTTATTATTGATCTATTTAACTAGGTCGCTAATGACGGGTATACATCTTAACTCGTCTCCGAGAGTTAAGATTTAATTTTTCTCAGATAGTTTTGATATTCATATTTAAGGTTCAATGCAATAATTATTTGTTTAAAGCATGAATAATTGTATCAAAAATTTCCAAAAAAATAACAATTTTACCATTTTAAAAAATTCATAACCTTTTAATTATTGATTTTAATCAAAAATACCAAGAATCATTTTTCTTTTAAAAAGACCTATATTTTCATAAAAAATTTTTGTCAGAGTTGAGTAGTAAAAGTTAAAAATTTTGTCGGAGTAAACATTTTTTTTTAAATTTGCTTAAAAAAGTAAAAAAAAAGTTTGTTTTCGATCAGGACTGATCGCATTACATTTTTAAGACCTTGAAGTACACGAAACCGTCAACAACCAAAAATCGATTTTTTTGGTCATAAGTACCATTTTCTCAGACGCGGTTACATAATGTACTTTGTTTTATTTTATTTATTTTTTATTTATTTATTTATAAAGTTTCTAGGTTTTAAATTAAAAAATGCAAAAATGCATTTTATTATTTCTATATTTTATATAATACAATTCAATAAACAGTTTTACCGATCTATTAAATGTACTTTCAATTTTATAGCATCTGCATTTGAACGTATGTAAATATGCCGTTTATAATAACAAAAGCAGGTGCTATTGATTCAAAAGCATACTGCATCATCTGAAATATATATTTGTACAAACTGTAAATAATATTTATTGATATAACAAGTTATATTTATTTGAAACCATATAAAATAACTTAAAATTAACTATTTCTCTCTATCTTATGACTACTTTAAATAATTCTTTTAAAAACATCATGATTTTAATTTAAAAGTATGAATTGTTATATTTTAATATGTATTAGTATAATTGATTACAGATATTATTGATTAAAAAGAATTAAATTCAATAGCATCGGCACTATTGATTCAACAGTTTCTTTTTCTCAGTGTAACCTATCCACTTTTGGCCGATTTTCATTTCTCCACAATTTTTGAAATTTCATATTGCATTTTGTAAGTGGTAAAAACTAAACTATGTAACTATTAAATTCACCATTCAGTTTTTAATTAAATATGGTTTAATTACAAAGGTAAAGTTCAACTCAACATAAAACATGATGGTATCCAGCGACTATTAAAAAAAGATATTCAAGGCTTTTTTAAGATTCTGAACGTCGAAAGTAAATCGTTTAAACTAACTTTTAAGTATTATTAGAAAAGAAAATTTTTTTTTTAAAACTACACAAATAGAAATAGAAAAGATAAAAAATATATAACCTACTAGAAAATCATTTTAAAAAATTAAGGACAAAGATTAATAATTTTTTTGAAAATTAGAAAAAATGAGAATTTTTAAGCAAAAGAATTGTAAGAAAAAAGGAAAGATTTCTGAGAAATAGAAAAATTATGATAAATGAGAAAAATTAGTTACAAAATTAGATTTTCATAAAAAAAAACAAAAAAATTACAGAAAAAAGTCTTAAAAAAAGTCTAAAGAAATTAAATATTAAAAAAAATAAAGAGTTTTAAGAAATAAAAAATCTATAGTAAATAACAAATTGAAATAGATGAGAGAATTCCAAAGAAATCATTAAATTGAAGAAAGTATTTTACCTCGTATTTTACTCTCTTTATCTCCAAATAAAAATGAGAAAAAATATAAATTTACTTTTACTAAGCAATAGAAAAAAAAAAAAAAAAAATTTTCTACAACAGTTTGTGACCAAAACTCGACTTAACTGCTGTTTTTTATGCACTTGTGTTTAAAATAGTATATTAAGCAACAAGGGATTAAAGGCAGACATTTGTTTACGCTGATGTTTGTGTACGAGTGGCAGTCGAGGGAGAAGCCAGTAACGTGAACGAGTTTTGGTGAGTCTCAAGTGAGTGAAGACGTACGTATCTCGGCCATCCAGCTCTTGGAATATTGTTTAGGAAGTGTTTTTCATGTATTACCTTAAAACTCATAATTTCGAGAAAATAAAACAAAATTTGTGTTGAGTTGTGGTAAACTGGCACAACTAAATTTTTTTCGAATTTTTCGAAATTTTGAGTTTTAAAAATAGACAAAAAAAATGTTTAGACTTCCTAATTTGGACTTATTTGCACAAAATATTGCTATTTAGCGAAAAAAGTTATTAGACTTTTTAGTTGTGTTAGGCTAGCACAATTCAGCACAACTTTTGTTTTTTCGAAATTCTGAATTTTGAAAATTAACTAATCAAAAAAATCTTAGTCCTCAATGTTGACTTTTTTGCGAAAAATTTTGACTTTAGCGAAAAATATCAGTCAAAATTAAAAAAAAGTTTAATAGCAACCTTTTTAGAAAAAGGGTTTTTAAATTCGTTTAAAAGCAAATTTTTTTAGGCATTCCTTTTATATAATTCCGTAAAACTTACTTAAACCAATTGAAAGGCTAGAAATTATAAACACACTCTCTAAGTTACGACTTACGACTCTTTACAATACGCTCTTAAAACTCTAAAGCAGTCAGTATCAAGAAGTAGAAATCTTTAATTTCGTCTTCAAAGTTCCTAAATCCTCTGGATTCTCTGCTAAACATCTAACTCAGTTGATTGAAGTAAATAGACGGAGGCAATTTACTCTCCGAATTTTTCTTTCCTTCCAATAAACTTTTGAAATTCTAACGCTGCCGATCGAAAGATATAGACACTTGTAGTTTTTACTTGATTCAAGAAATCTTGATTTGATTAAAAGAAAACATACTTTTACAACAATAAATATCTTATTAAATTAATGGAATATCTTCATAGATCAAAGAAAACAATAATAGATTTAAACAAAAATACTTTAAATTTTATATTATCTACTGTAAATGCAACTAATAAAACCTTCTAATACGCACAAAAGCTGATACCTTTAAATCCATAGTATATTTAATATATTCAAAGAAAACATACTTTTAAAACAAAAAGTATTTTATTAAATTAATGGAATACCTTCGTACATCAAATAAACCAATTACATGGTTTATTTACCGCACACTGATTGCTGCGATGCAGCTTCTCTTAAAGTCAAATAGGTATTCCTACATACTTCGTCAAGATTTAAAATTTCAGTCCCCGATTGATTTACATCGATTCGGGGAAACCAACCTTTTATGATGCCGTTTTTTGTTCCGATCTCAGGAACAATTTCCTCAGGAACAATTTCCTCAAGAACAATTTCCTCAGAAACAATTTCGTGCTGCAGTCGATTTAAATCTTTGAGAGCCGCCTCCAAGTCCTCTTCAGTTTGCAGATTGTTCAGAATTATCGGTTTCTTTACTGTAGCAAGCACGCGACTAACACCTTAATAAACAATTATACAATATATAATTTAATATTTCCAGATATCAAATAGTTACAAAAAGCTTTAAACTTCATTTTAATAAAAACATTTATCACCTGTTGTCTACCATCCAGGCTGCCAACATTTTCTCTAATACTTCAGCATTTGCGTTCTCCACGCTACCTTGCAATTGCGGATGCCGTGGTCTTCCATGCAAAATTTTGCAGTGTGGCCAAATAATTGCAAGTGCGTTGATCACAGCAGCAACAAATTCTCGGCCATTGTCACTCTGCAGGATGAAAGGAGCACCAAATGTAAAAAAAATTTTGATAGCTCCTCGGCAACGTTAACTGCATGCTTTGATTTTAGGGGCCTTAATTGCAAAAATTTCGTAGCATGATCCTGATAATTTAATACCCAATTAAATTCTCCGTTGGGACTTGATTGGAAGTTGATCAAATCGATTTGGCCTCGGCTATTGAATCCATGCGTGACGATAGGTTTAATTACAACACCTTTTCGTATTGTTGTTCTTTTACGTGTACATGTTTGACAACAATTAACAAATATTTCAAACGCCATTTTAGAAATGCACCGTATTTTTTTTAATTATAATATATATCATTTTGTCACGTCCTCCGTGTCCAGTGTTATTGTGAGCTTCTATCAACTTAGGAAAAAATTCTTCCACTGGGATCATGTACACTAAATTATTCGCATCACTCTTTCTTTTTACAATAACATGCGATTTATTTCCGAATTTCATAATTTCATAATTTTTTAAATAATGGTAATAAGCTGCATCTTTTTTTAAACCATTCTTTGTGCCAATTAAAATGGATTTCACTTTTTCTAGATGACTATGACTCCACATATACCGATTGCTTTCCGTTTTTTCAAGTGCCTCTTTAACTTTTCTTTCAAATTCATCTCTATTTACAGAAACACTTTCCATTTTGAGCTAAGAAAAGTAATGTGACACTCGCGTAAAGCAAGAAGAAACTAAATTTGATTTTGAATATTCTACAATATTAATTTTAAAAGGGAGTTTTAACTAAGAATATGTAAATACAAAGATTATAAACACTGATTCATAATCAAAATATCAACATTATTTCTATTCGCCTGGCACGCTTTCCGCGTTTAGGTGCCTGGGCAATAACCTAAGTGATTAAAAATTTCAGGCGATTAACAGAATAATAATCTTCAACAAGGAGAATTTCCTATTCGCCCGCGTTTAGTTTAAAGCCTAGGCTTTAAGCTAAACGACGGATTTTTCTTTTCGCCTACGACATATAGCTTAAAATTTAGCATTTTTTTATGTGCAATCGAATGGCAAGTGGTTGATTCTGACATTTTCAAAATGGCGGCCACTACCGTCACGTATGTGCAATAATTTAAAAATTTGCGTTTTTGAAACTTAGAGAATCTTTCTTCTGAAAATTATTACTCGTGAGTTTTTGGGGTCATTGAGTATGAATCCAAGCTCAGAATTTAAAAATTCAAAATGGCGGATCCAATATGGCAGATATGTTTTTTAAAAATTACTTAACTTAGTTGAAAATTGTTATTTGAGTTTAAATATGCTTTTCGTTTTTTTAAAGCTTTTTTGTTATCTTTAAGTCGTGCTAGTGCATAATTAAAAAATGCGAAATACTTTTGTGTAATTTAAACTTGTTTTTTGAAATCTAAGGAAAAGAGGGGTGAGGTGGAAAGTAACACGTTGTTACTTTCCTCCTCATCTAATGCTTTATTTTTATAAACCTTCTCTTTTTTTGTAACTATGTGATTTTATATGTTTATTTTATATTTTAAAGATTAAATATTGAACTTTGGATTTGAATTTTTAAGAAACAATGCTTTTTTAATGTCATTGCTATTCAACGAATACTAAATAGATAAAAAAAACTTGATTTCAAAAAAGTGCAAAAACATCTGGCAATTGTGTAGAAAATGTAGTTAATATCACTTTGTCTTTTCATATGTTCATAATAAAAATAATTTAAACTATTAACAGTTTTATATTTAAAATGCTAGCCTTAATTTTAAAGTGTTACTTTCCTCCTTCCTCAGGGGCGAGGAGGAAAGTAACAAATAAAGAGCTGATTAAAAAGTCCTGCAGTGAACTATCAAATTATTATTAATGTTTAATTCCAATTTTATTTAATAGGTGAAAGTCCAAGCTGTCGTTTAATCTGTTTACAGAACTTATCCGACAAATAGTTTTAATGCTAGCATCAAAAAACTGATTTTTGTTACTTTCCTCCTCGGTCTCCCCTAATAAAGAATATGAACAGAAAAATAAGAAAGTTTATTTTGAAATTATAGAAAGAGAATAAATAAAGCATATAAAAAGTTTTAATTAAAAATTTTTAAGAAAATAAAAAAAACGTTTAAGATTAAAAAAATTAATGCTATTACCCGTATGGAAAATTGGCAAGGGACCCCAGCGGGGCCTGCATGGATTGCCCCATCTCCGTATGGAATCCATCGGGGCAATCTATGCGTGGGCCCTCACAGGAAGTGACATGCTTTCCCTCATGGGTGCCCTTATGGATCACCCTCGTGGATTCCAGCTGGATTTTCCATATGGATTCCACATGGATTTTGCAAATTTTGTATCTTCTATTATAAGGAAACCAATTCTTAATTATGATTAATTAACACTCAGAGAAAAGGTCTTTTTGAAAACAAAAGAAAATCCTCTTGAATGCCATTTTATAGAAGCAATAAGATTTCCTCTTGACTTAAGCGGAATTAATTTCGAGGCAATATTATATGACGTTAAGAACAAAATGATTTTCATTTTCGTGGGAAAATATCGACTTTCATTTTTTTTCACTTCAAGTGACAGCTTAGGTTGTGTCAACGTGGAGAAAATTCTTCGAGATTGGGGATTTTTTCCACATATCATAGAAACTATACAGTGTAAGTTTCATTATTTTTTAAAAACTTTTATCCTAATTAAATTATGTTAATAATAATAATGATAATGTATTTAAGTGACAGCATAAATTTACAGTCAAAAAGATATTCATTTTGAGACAAGATTAAATCTTCTTGTCTCAAACGGATTCTGTCAAAAAAAAATTATGGTTGGAACGAAAGAAAATCCTCTAATGCTCTGAAATAAGAGTAAATTCCTATTGTGTCAAAATGATGTTTGTTGTGTCAAAAGGACCTTTCTCTGAGTGTAAACGTATTGTTAATTGTTTTAAAATATTTATGAGTATTTAATGTATGATTTTGCTAAATTTTGACCAAAAACATTCATGTCTTGTTAAATACTTGTGAAACCAATAGTAAATTGTCGTAGATTAGTTGGAAATTTGATGAGTAGATAAAATTGTTCTGGTTAAAACATAAGTTTGTACTATATTAAAACTAAAATAGCTTTTAAAACCATATACTGGTAAAAGAACAAGCAGTTTTTAATCATACCCAATTTTACAGAAACACAAAATCGCACAAAAGATGTCAATTTGTACAAAAATTGGTTTTAATCATATTTTATTAAAAATTACAACCAGTAGATAAAGTCGTTCTTGACCAGACAATATTCCTGTACTTAACTGTCATAAAATTGTTTTTGTCACTGAGATAAAAGAATTCTTACGCCTAACCTAAAATGCATTGGGTCAAGTATAGTAATTATCCTTACCATGGGTCTTAAAATGAATATGCTTGAAACAAGCATAAAGGCATTGATATAGATATTTTATTCTTGGCAAAAATGCAGTTATTCTTCTATCAAATTAAAAATATAATTTTTAAGAGAATAATTATATTTCATTCAAGGCAAATCAATGTCAACATACTTTTATTCTTGGTGAAAGATCAAAGAATCCTTGTTTTTTCACTTGTCTTTTTGACTACCTTTCTAAAGTTAGAAAACGAGTATGAATAGATAAAGTTTATTTAGTCAGACCAAATGTTATCGCATGTTGAAAGTATTTCAGATTTTAATCTTCATTCAAAATTTTCTAAAATAGCTAATTTATTGTCGTATTATTATGTTAAAAAAGAAAAAATATTAGTAGATTAAAAAAATTTTAGCCACTTTGCATGGAAAATCTATATACTACCCTTTTGGACTAGTGTTTTAATTACTTGGGATTCAACTGGACCATTCGAAAAAGGTAGAATTAACCGCGGAACTTAACTGAGTTTCTCCGACAGAAGCAGTAACTAATCAACCTAATTAATAAGAACGGTCTGAAAATCACCTGATTTGGCCCCTATTTCTAATAAGTCTCTTCAGGACCTGACCACACAATGTTTTTCATATCATGATCAGGGCCTTACTTTGCCTGATCAGGTCACTTTAGACACCACGTTTCAATTTCTACACGGGCCCGATAGAGATATACTATTGCTTCATTTTGCATATTTTTTATACTTCCTCTAAGAAGTATTATAAACTTCCTATTTGTACACTATGCAAACATATTCAATAAAATTAACTGAATTTGAGTAGCATATTTAATTCACCGGTATTCACTAACCATCCGCTATAAGTTGACTGAATTTCAGTTCTCTTGTCTATTAATTACCAGAAAAGTGACGGATTTTTCTGCAAAAATTGATCGTACTTTAAGTTTTTTAGGTTATGTTGAATTTACGTTTTGGTTTTCTTCCTTTGATTACATCTTAAAATCCGCCGACATGTGAGGGGATTCTAGGATTTTCATTTTAAATCTCCAAAGTTAGGTACGCGCTTGTTACTTCCAACGTTTTGCAAAAAAAAGTAGAAAACTGCGATTACAAGATTTTTTACAGATTTTGTTGCACTCTCGAATGCTCAACCTCTTTTTGACATATCATTAGTCTTACATTTTAATTCTTTTTTCTCTATATCTATATTTTACTTTTAAGTTTTCTCTTTCGATCGATTTTCCCTCTTCCTTTTATTTTAAACGAAAGCATACTCCTTTCCTCCTATTCTTGGTCTCTTTTTCTCACGAACACTTTTGCGATGTACATACTGTACTTAGTCTCTGACTGGTTCCCTTTTTCTTGGATTAAAACTTTTACACTTTGTTACCCTTCTTGGAGGGTAGAAAATGCGGGAGAGCTCCTTCCATCCGTAATCCACGGCTTTCGCTACGTTGGACAAATTTTAGTTTCCGTTAAAACGAAGGGATGAAATAACGCAGTTTCCAGAAAACACGTCAACTTGTACACTTGGGGTTTCTCTTTATATAGTTGCTATTGCTATTGTATTGGTTCAACGCCATTTCTCAACTCGTATTTCGTCAACAATATTTTACTTGCGGCTTCGCGTGCATATTCTATCCCGTTTCCAAAGATCAGTAAGAGTTATACACAGAACAGAAACATAAGTCAAGTCATACTTCTTGCGAGATTCAATTTCGAATGTCTACAATTTCGAATAATACACCAGAGGATGTACACATCATAGATACAGCGAACAATGTGAAAATCTTGTTCGAGAGTTGCTTTGAATCAACATAATATTTCTTTGGTATGTAGATCAACACTCAAAAGACGATTCTGAATCAATTTTTCTACTTTCTTAAGATATTTCTACAATTTATAATAAATATTTATAATTAAAAATTGATTACAGAATATTATTTTAGACAAATATTCAGTAACTAAAACTGTTAAAGGAGATAAAAAACTTTCAACAGAAACTAATAAGAACAATAATTTTAAATTCGATTATCTCTTGAAACGCCGTAAGTGTTGTTTATACAAGAAAATATCTCTTCTTACCTGAAATTTCTTAATCTTAAAATAAATATTTTAATTTTGAAATAAAGAAAATATCTCTTCTTAGCTGAAACATCTTAATCTTAAAAATCTTAATATTAAATTTATATTGAATACCGCTAGTTAGCGGTAGAATTTTCCAGTTTTTCGAAATACGCCTCGCCAATCTTAGTAGTTAACGGTGATTTAAATAAATTATGCAATAATTATTTTTAATTATATAAACAATTTTTATTATCGTGCGTTTCTTTTTTCTACGATTCCAACGACATACAAAACTCATTTTTCGATTTTTTGCAGATAACGGTGTTTTGGGAAATCACGGCAGGACTATTCATAATATTATTTATTTAACACAGTTGCATACAGGATCATTTAATACACTATCGTAAAGTGATAATCCGTCCCTGATTTGAACCCTTTGTCCCGCGGAAACTTGTGTACCACAAAATGTCCTGCATTTGTGTTAAAACATCCCGCATTTCCCGCAAAATACTAATCATTTATTCTTAACAATGTCTGTCCGTAAACTACCTATAAAAGGTATAAGAATTCTATAATTTCATTAAAAATAACGATGAAATTTAAAAAAAGGTCATTCTTCAGAAAAATATTTGTAATATTTATTCAGAAAACTAAATTTTCTATTAGTTTTTTACTCAAATTTATTTTTTAAAAATTGTACCTTTTAATTATAGCAATAAACATTTTTAGAAAACAGTAATATTTTGAGAAGTCTGTACTAATATAATCCCCACTACTTGCGTCCCGCAATACGTCTATGAAAATATGGTCACCTCAACTATTCTATACTACAATCAAACCTGAATAAGTGAGAACTCAAGGGACCGACAAAATATTCCCACTTAAAGAGGTTTCTCTCTTATCCAGTTTCCCACTTATCCAGGCTCGAGAAACATGTGTCTTACTTAAAGAGGTAGTTTTAAAATTGAATATACATTTACACTATAGTAATAAAATAAAGTTTAGACACCATGAAAAATAAAAATAAATAAAATAAGCAATTATAACAGAAGTTTTATTTTACACGAAAGTCAGTTTAGTCTGTTTACAAGCATACTTTATGTAAGAAACAAATAATAATTACTTTAAAAAAGTTGTCATTTTTTATTGTTTTTTTACATTGTTAAAATTAATACAATTTTCAAGAGGTCATGAATTTTGTCAATTATTTTATCATTTACTTTAGCTGATCTCTCGAAATATCTCTGTAAAGTTTCTAAAGGTTTTTCGGCTTTACTTTTTGTTATTTTTCCTCTGGTTCTTTGGATTTTGGCACCTTAAATTCTTCGGAGAGTACTTCTAGAGACTTGCCATTTTCAAATTCACAAATTATTTTTAATTTTTCACTTAATGACAAAGTATTAAACTTTTGTTTCCCAGTTAAAAATTCCGTATGTGTTCCCGTATGGGTTCTCGTATGTGATACCTTAAAGGTTCCTACATGGGTTCCCAAATGGGATCCTGTGTACGAGGGAACTTTGTCACGAACCCTCGAGGGAACACTGTACATAGGATCCCATGTGGGATCCCACATAGGATTTCAAATCAATTTTTGAAAACTTAACATGCTGCGCAGTAGTTTTCTATAGCATTTACGGTTTCGCAGTAGATTTTTTTGTTCTTGTAAATATGGTGTGTAACAGTTACTGACAAATGAATTATTTTCTTAACAATATTCTTTTTGTAGATTCATTTAAATTGTCTAATAGATTAAGGATCCCGTAAGGGAACACATACACATGGGATCCTATGTACAGTGTTCCCTCGAGGGTTCGTGCCAAAATTCCCTGGCACACATATATCCAACCTACCTTTATAAACAACGCATGCAACAAAAGAACGCTCAACCTAATACTTAAATCACGCGGCTATGTTGACAATTGGAATATTTTTTGTTGTTCACGGATATTGCATTGTATGTTGTATTCATAAAAATAATATTGAAAATGTTATAAAACAGTATCAATAAGAAATTACAAATGTTTTTGATATACTAAACAAATAAAAACGTTTAACACAATTGACAACTACCTACACAGGTGTTTTTCCTAAAGCTTTAGGTAAAGTTACCAAAAAGCTTGTGTGTTTTTACCTAAATTTTATTGGGTATTTTTTCAAAAATCTTTATATAAAATTACCAAAAATCTTGTGTATTTTTACCCAAAAAATCTTTGGGTTTGTTGCTTCAAAACATTTTTGGTAAAATTACCCAAGAAATTTTTTATAGTGTCCTTTCAACTATGATTCTCAATATTCTTCTACAAATCCCAGTTGCCTTATACTTGAGAATTCGCTCATTATATCTGCTATCTCTTGAATTAAAAACAACTTTAATGCTCAAAGCAAAGGTCTCTCAAACCAATAACAAAAGTATGTACTGATCATATTTAAAAATTTAATAGTATTTCTACAAATGAAAATTTTCGGAGCGAGGAAAATTTATGTGTCAATTGTGGTATTGCATTCTCACTTTTCTGCTATTTGCGTTCAAGCTCACGGATCAATCACGAGGACTAGGAAAAATTTTCGATGATACGCAATTTTAGAATTTTCGCATCCCTTGGGTTCCATCATTTATCACGGTCTATAGCTTCCATCGAATGATAAATTTGCATAACAATCTTGATACGAGGAATGCTTTTATTTGACGCATTTTCGAGCGTCAAACGAATAACTGCAGCCAAGTCAAATCAGCCTCGAGCGGAAACTATTATATCATTCATTTTACACATTTCTAGCTAATAGGCGTTTATCAATAACCAAATCGTTAAATAAAATTCAGTTCTGCATCTGATTTTTTCTTTCCTTAACATAGCTAAACAAATATGTTTTTATATACTACCGTCGGGAATTGTCAGCACGATGGGTGTGCGGACAGTGGAAAATTTCTACTGACTTTAAAAGTATATAGTTCAACTGAGGAGAAAGATACAAACTTGAAACTCAGATTCTTTGAAAGCTTGCAGAATATATAATTTTAAGTTTAATTATAAGTTTAGTGATATATAATTACAATTTTTAAAACCTTTTGGAGAGATTACATCACCTGATATGTTTTTGAAAACATTTTTGTAATGTTCCCATTTTAAATTACTTTGTTTGAGACTCTGCAAAATCTAGAAAAATTGAAGGGCAAATTTGAATTTTATGCAGCGTTCAGCATTGCAGTCTCAGCTTTAAAAAGAGTCTTTGACATTTAAAAAATATTAAATAGTTCCTTAGTAATTTAAAAAAATGTCCGAGCATGTTCTTTTGAAAGTCCGCCGTCAATGCGAAACCTCTCGCTCTTATATAAACACCCATGACTTACATGTTTTGTAATTATTTGTACTACAATAGTTTGTTTAGATATTTTCTTTACGAAATTTAAAAATTATTTTTAAGGGAGAGCCTCGTGGAAACAGCCTGTATTTCAATAATTTATTTCATTGAACTGAAAGCATTTATTTAAAGAAGTCAAAGTGCATGTTATTACTTATGTTTTGAAGTTGTAAAAATAATTTTTTAATTAAAAAAGAGAACACAGCATTTGCTTGAACTTGACTCTTCGATTTTGCGCCGGAGAACGCCCAGGTCCTAACTAAAATCAAGGATCCAAAATTTGTTTATTAAAATAAGTTCTACTGCTTCAAACTAACCTTAGCAACAAATTTTCTTTCTTACCACTCTAGTCGAAAGTACGAACGTTCTTAGTGTGCACGTACTAGAACTGTTTAAGACCACAAAGGGAACAATGTTACAGAACTGAATAATTTTGAATAATTTTGTTATTAAACAGTTCTAGAATATAACACTGCTACAAAAATGTGATATACTTTTTCTGTCACTGTGTTCTAGATTTGAACTGTTCTCCCATAGGGACGACATTTTTATTTCCCAGGTCATGAACTGGTTCTAGAACTTGTTACTTGCGTTTTAGAACAGTTACAGAATTGTTCTTTAACCTTGCACACTCGATTCGGCTTTGATTATGAATCAGAAAGACTAAGATTTGTGCATTGTTGGATGCACACGCGCGCCCTCTAGAACAGCAAGAGCAAAAGCTGTCTACCAGGATCGAATATATTGCGCAAGTTATTGATCTGACCCACATTAAAGATTCTCGGTCGCGCGCGAGTTCACGGAAATATTACATATAAATAATTTATATTTAAAAACAGATAATAAAAATAAGTATAATAGTAAAATAAATAAATAAAAAAAAAATTTATCAAATAATTTTGTTATTTGTTATTTATAGTGTAAAAAATAAAGAAAATGTTTTAAAGCTAATTATTTATTTCTTTAAAAAAAGTGTAGATATAAAAGTGATTTTGTGTTGTAATGCGCAACTAAAACGACTTTTTTTGGTTCTTTTTGTCGATTCAAGGCCTGCTTAGTTTTATTTGTTTTTTATGTGTGTTTTTGATGCCTGCTCGTGCCGACAAATGTTGGGCAGAATGTTTTAAAGTCCTGAAATGCGCAATATGACGTATTGTCGCGCAATGCAGGAAATTCGAACTTTCTGCCCTTATAACGTAATATACTATTTTTAATCTGAGGACATTTTGTAAAAAATATTTTTTTATAAAAATATTGTTAAAAACAATACCTACTTAAAATAAATCATTTATTTTTAAATTCATTTAATGACTAATAAGTTAACAAATATCTGTACTAAGTTAGAAGACAATACGTTCATTATTTTTTGAATTACATTCTCCAGCGCGGAACAAAACGCATTTTGAGGAAAAATAAGTATTGGATTAATTAATCGATTAGGTATTAAGATTAAGTGTTGGTTTGAGTATTGGATTAAGTATTGGATCAAGTATTGGTTTCAGTTTTGGAAACCCAACACTTTTTTCGACAAATATTGTTAAAATTTTACTTGCTGCGCACTGAGTAGTCTATTGTTCAAAAGTGTCTTAAATTAAGACACTTTTCATGTCTCAATGACGACTAAGACAGGAAATATATCATAATTTAAGACACTTTTACTCAATTTAAGACACCTGTTTTTACAGTGTGGGTTTCCAATTCTGAAACCAATATTTAATCCAATACTTAACCCAATACTTAATCCAATACTGAATCCAATACTTAATTCTATACTTATTTTTGATAAGGGCACGTTTATAAAGCCTATACTAACGCCGACTACCGGTGACTTCCCCGCAGGGATGTAAAGTCACGCGTAACTGGAGGTTTTCGACGTATACCATGTATTATTATACACTATGTAAAATTCATATTATAGTAAACCCCCACTCCCTCTTAAATTCCAATTTTTTCAATTGTAATACCCTGTATTATACGCATAATATAATATCACTTTGGTAACTTCCTAGGGATTTTTAGCACCTTATTTCGGGCTTGGGACTTTGAAAATACATCCTTAAGATAGTAAGTAAAATTTCAAAGCAATAAAAAAATGCAAAGAAATTTCATTTTACATGAAGCTCCCCTCTTAAAAAATGAAACTAGGAAGTTTGGAAACTAAGAAAATACAAATTTTTTCTTACTTTATTAACCCCATAGCCACAAAATGCTCCTCTCTTCAAATTTTCTCGCTAGGTCACAAAAACTATTACTACTATAGCTATCCTCACAGCATGGGATATCTCGTGGGTATCCGACAGGATATCTCACGAGACGAAAATTTGGATATCCCGGCGGGATATCATTTGCAATATCCCATCAAGATGTCCCAGGGTCGTCACAGGCATATCCCATCGAGATATCCCAGGGATATAGTATTTGCAATATACCATCGAGATGTCCTATAATATTCATTACTCTCTAAATTTGAATTAGTCAAAATTTGGCTAATGGAATTAGTAGCGTCAGTTTTGACTGCTGAATTAGTTATTTCATCTCTTTCTACGAAAAAAATAGTCAAATTCCTGTGCTAAATGAATTAGTAGTGATATTCTACTAATTTATTTTGTCGACATGTATTACAAATTGAATAAGTCAAAATATTAAACATAACCTTACATTATAATACATTATAGAGATTACTTTTTTCAAGTAATAATCTTGAAACACAATACTTTTCTTTATGTGATAATAAAGTATTTAATTATTATCCCAGGCGCGCAGGGACGATGATTTGAGGCTTTATAAAGCTTGACTGAGGACTGGTCAATATTGATTGAGGATTGGTGAGTCGGAGGAAGCAAGACTCGTCCAAGCTAGAATGTAACAGCGATTCAAGCCTGACGCTCCAAGCTTGGTCGAGGATTGGAGTCCAAGACTCAATCAATGTTCGGAAGTCCGATTATAGCTTCGTCAAGCCTTATTTCACTGTCGCTTACAGAAGACAGAACGTTAAATAATTATTAATATAATAATATTCTTGTTGTAATATGTTGTTAATAATGATAATTCTTATAATGATAATAATAATAATATTATATTATTATTATGAATTATATTATTATATTATTTATAATTATAAATACAATAATAATATTATTATTATCATTTTTTCTTAATTACTGTACTGCTGCAGATTATCATAAAATTAATAAAATAAAAAAAAATTTTTAATGTTCATCTAATAATTATTTAAATTGATATTCTTCAGATTGTTTTTTTTTTATAATTTAAGATTAATTGCACATTTACACACTTAATTATTATCAACTTAAGATTAATTAACAATTTTAATACATACAAACACTTAACCTATGAAATAAAATTTCGCACGCTCAAGGGGGGATCGAACCCACGGCCCTATAGACGAATTCGCTCGCGGTGAACGCACGCTATTAGTACCACTCGGCTACGACGGGTAGTTGAGAGTCAGTAGAAATAACTTTGTGAGGTTCAGACCTGGATTATGTGCTATTTACATTTTAATAGTTATGGAACATATTCATTATCAAAAATAAATGAATACAATTTATTTATCCTTCGTTTATACTGATATACAGTTTATACAATCCAATCTCCTAACTTATTAATATTTTATAAATAAATATTTTTAACTATATTTACTATATTTTTAACTAACAATTTATTATTTTTATTTATAACTTTAATTTAATAATATTATTTAAATAATTAATTTCAATAATATATAATACAAAAGTAAATTATAAAAATTGTTTATATATAATGTATTGAAGGGCACTTTTATTTAAATAAAGAAATTTATTCAATTTCTATAATTAAAGTTTTTTTGAAATGAATGATTTTACAAAATTACGCTATCGAGCACGTAATCATATCTTCAATATTTTTCAAATTTGAAAATTGTCTTTAAATTATTTCGTTTGGTTATGATTCTTTGAAATTTATTTTTTTTAAATAAGAAAATAATGTTAACAAATCTAATTTACTTCTAATATGAGGCATTCTCTGAGCAAAAAGTCACCCTAAAAAAAAGTTGCCTAATGTTTTGGTCAATGATATGTAGTCAAAAAACAAAAATTTTAAGTGGGTTCTTAGGTCTGTGTAATGCGTGGTTGCCATGTTATCAGGGGCCCAATTTTATTGCAGCGTAATTTTCAACTGCCAATAACTTTTAACCAGGCTTGGGTCCGTAAATAGTCTACTTCACTATAGAATTTACTTTTATAGTGAATCAGACTATTTACGGACACAAGCCTGCTTTTAACCGGATAAATGGATTTAAAAATCTTATAGGTGTTTTTTGTGCAGAATTTCCTAAACTTTCAAATAAAATTACTCATTATTTTTATAATTTTATTTTTGACAAGAAAAATGCAAAAAAATGTTTGTTTTTTAATTTTTGACCAACACTCCCCCCTAAGAACTTTTTCATAGCTACCTAGAAATGATCCTCATTTTATAAGCTTTTCAACCCCCTAAATGCCATTCTGGGAGAGCAAGATTCGTAAAAGCTATAGGTGAATGTGTGTTACAGTACACCTTACAAATTTGCATCCAGTTTTCTTTTATATAGTCTTAAATGATTTTAATGTTACCAACTTTCTATACTTGAACAAAAAAGTGAAAAATAGTATATATTGTTTTTTCTACAACAAAAAGAACGATTTGTAAGGTGTACTGTAGCACACATTCACCTATAGCTTCTACGAATCTTGCTCTCTCAAAATTGCATTTAGGGGGTTGAAAAGCTTATAAAATAAAGATCATTCGTAGGTAGCTATGAAAAAGTTCTTAGGGGGGAGTGTTGGTCAAAAATTAAAAAACAAACATTTTTTTGCATTTTTCTTGTCAAAAATAAAATTATAAAAATAATGAGTAATTTTATTTGGAAGTTTAGGAAATTCTGCACAAAAAACACCCATAAGATTTTTAAATCCATTTATCCGGTTAAAAGTTATTGGCAGTTGAAAATTACGCTGCAATAAAATTGGGCCCCTGATAACATGGCAACCACGCATTACACAGACCTAAGAACCCACTTAAAATTTTTGTTTTTTGACTACATATCATTGACCAAAACATTAGGCAACTTTTTTTTTAGGGTGGCTTTTTGCTCAGAGAATGCCTCATATATCTTACAATTAAGTAAAATTACATAATTTTCGTTTGTTTATTTATAGTTTATTTTATACAAAATTAATAGTAAATATTTATAAAATTACTAAATCTGCAGCAGTTGTAATATTTATTATTTAATTAATAATACTTTTTATATGTATATACTTTAATATATATAAAAAAATATGTAATATGATAAGTTGAGCAATTGTGTCACAGTTGATTCAAGCTTGAATCTAGATTGGATGTTCAAGCTTCGCGCATGAGGATTCAAGCAGTCTTGAATCAAGCATGGAACGAGCATTGGAGTCCAATCTTCAACCAATATTGAACGACAGTGATTTAAAGACTGTTCCCAGTCTCGGTTACCCACTCTGGGTGTCAAAGCTAGAATCAAGCCTCCACCCAGCGTCAGCATTGGTTTCTCGCGCCTGGGTATTTAAAATAAAACAATCTATTACATGTAGAATAAATGAATTAAATTTAATTATTCAGTTATGAATTAAAGTTTATTATAACATTTTTGTAACTGTGACTCAAATATAGTAATAAAAGAATGCTTTTCTGAGAATAAAACTCAATAATAAATTCAAGATAAAATTTTTAAATTAACTTTCTTTAAAATTTATCGGAATTTAATTTAAAATATTATATTTTTTTATTACGAAATTGAAATTTGTTATTTTACATAATTACATCTGGTTGTAGAGCTTATAATTTTTAGCTATTATTTTATAAAAACTTGGTAAATAACAGCATATTGATTTGTATGTACACATAGTTTAGTATAAACATATCAGCTAACCTAATTTGTATCTTTTGTCTTTAACCTTACATTTGCATTAATTAATAAATTAGCGATTTTAAAATTAAAAAATGAAAAACTGGATTATTTTACTAATTGCAATTTATTAGTAAAACACATTGTAAACTAATTATCTATAATTGACTGTGTTACTTTATATGTGGTCTACCTATAGTAAGAATGTCTTCAAATTTCTTATGAAAGCCTACAGCGTGCGTTGAGTGGATAGTTGGTTAGGGCTGTGGACTGTTAGTGTTAGGGTCGTGCGTTCAATCCCCAACGACAGGGGATTTTTCTGTTAGGTAGTTGATTATTAGTTAAAATTAGTTAATGAGTCTTATACTAATACTGTTTGTCGGCTTCCAAATTTATTTATTTATTTATTTATTTTTTTTAATTACAGTTTAGGAATAGTTTATCAACATTCGTTTGATGCAATTCCACCACGATGTCTTAGATCATTAATATTTTATAGTCTACAAATTCATTAAGTACCTAAAGCTACAAACTCATTTAGTTACACATTTGTTAGTGATTGAATTAGTACCTGCTGACTAATTCACAGTTAACGAATCCGCCCTATTTGAATTAGTCATTAATGACTGGGAATTAGTCATTTTTGACTAATTCAGATTTAGAGAGTACTTGTAACCAAAATGTATCATAAAATAATTAGTTGTAATCAATATTTTTATTTGTTTAAGATAATTACTAGAAATGTTTAGCCTTTTTTAAAAAATAATTTTGTAAGTTCAACTAATCAAGTTACATCAAGTACTAATGTTTTTCTTTACTATTTATAAGAATCTTCAATGGCTCAGTTAGTTACTACCACCCTTGCTATGCGCAAGGGCGCGGGTTCGAATCCTCGTACCTCCAAATTTTTTCTTTATAAATCATTAGAGTATATCTCATGAGGCGGAAATCTGGATATCCTAGGGATGTCCCTAGGATATACCAAATTTCAGCGGGATATCCTTTTGTTATAAGGGGAATAATTAAATTGAATGGATTATTATTCTTTTGATTAAAAGAATATAATTAATGTAAATATTAAAATATTTACACTATAAATAGAATTTAACTATTGAGTGGAAAAGAACAATATTAATAGTAAAATATGGAAACACATTATAAACCAAAATATATATAATTATTTTTAATTTTACGTTTCTTAGCATCTGCAACATATAATTATGACTTCTTTAAGTTAAGAGTGCATTCATTATGTTTTTTCAGGGTAAAAGTATATTAAATAATATATTTATCAATTATACCAAGTTGAAAAATAATCGGGGGTGTGTGCTTTTCGGAACTATACTCAAAATATCTTCTTATTGTTCGTAAAGTCGTAGTATTTCAATTTGCAAATATCAAAGATAAATTGATATTGTGGATTTTTATCTAGCATGACATTGCTGAATACTTTTATGTCGTGAAATTTGTCGTGATCTGGTTTACAATAATGAGAATTGTGACAGTGCGTGGGAGGAAGGGTTGTTGAAAGGTTGGCAGGGGTCATAGGAAATCATAATTCTAAGGGAAGAGGAGGAGATGGGTGCTGCTTTTTGGTAAGATGAGCACGAGTGACGCGCGAGTCAGCGTTTATCAAATCTTTCAAGGGTTTCTCTGAAGGAGGTAGAGTTTCCAACTCGCTGGACCGCTCAACTAGAATTCAACCCTCCGCTTCTTTAACCCCTATATGTGCTCCCGCTCTCCTGTACCACGAACCACCCTCTCCCCTGTCCCCTTTTTCTTTTGCCTCACGTTCTTCTCCGCCTCTTCGTCGTTTTCTGGGAAATTGGATAGTTGCTTCCAATTCTGTGCAGGACCACCAAAAGGAGCCAGAGAAAGGTTCCTTTGTTTCTTCTACTATGTCTTACGTTTAGTCTCGAAACTTTGCTATCGATACTCGAGTTTCCTTGGCTTTTTCTTTCAAACTGCATTCCATTCGTTGTTGCTTTTTCCACAAATTCTAAGATGTTTGGCTCTTCCTATCCTACAGTCCCATATCCTCCTGTTGGAAATAGTTTACCAAACTGCAAATTACAAAATTAGCAACTGCGATATTTGTTTTATGAACATTGTTCATTCGAAGTAGCTTAATTTTTCGTTATTTTTGTTTGATAGTTTTTCTTTCTAAAGAAAATGAGGCTTTTTGTCCTCAAAGTATAAGCAGACAGGTGTGGGTATTTCTATTAATTTAAAACAATCAAACTTTTCTTTTAATTTTACGTGTCAAATTTAAAATTTATATCTGCAATTGAACGCATATTTAAAATATATAACATTTTATTTCAAATATAAAGCTATCATATAAGTTGAAATGTCCTTTTATTTACCACTGAACGTGGGTTGCATTATTCATTGGAATGTTTCCAGCTTGAGTGTGAATAATGTATTTTCGAGAAATTGTGACCTAAAGCTCAGCATTTCTATGAAAATTACTGTTTGCTTCCTTATAGAGAAAGTATTAATTTACCCCTAATTACCGATTGAGATTTTTGAATGTATCTCAACATATCTCGACCCCACATTTCAAAAACCAGTGTCTTATTTTAAGACATTTATGTACTCATTTTTAAGATTTTTTTGGGAGCCTGATAGCAAAATAATCGATTAAAACACTGTGAGGGGTTGTTCATAAATTAAATAAGAAGTTTTTGGACCTTTTTTTTCCTCTCCCCCCTCGTAAGATGTCGTAAGATTTCGGCAACCTCACCTCCTCTCCATAGAACATATTGCGAAAGATTCCACCTCACCCCTCTTTTCCTTGGATTTCAAAAAACAAGTTTAAATTACACAAAAGTATTTCGCATTTTTTAACTATGCACTAGCACGACTTAAAGATAAATAAAAAAGCTCCACGAAAAAAAGGAAAAGCATATTTAAAATATCTATAAAATCAAAAAAATATGATATTTTGAAAATTTAGGCAAAACCTTACTTTTGTCGTAATTTTTGCACAAAATGTCAGTATCAGATATAGGGGAGACCGAGGAGGAAAGTAACAGAGGTAGAAAGTAACAACGCTTCTAACTTCTAAACCAATGAGCGGACAGACATAGTCCTTAAATAATTTTTATCTTTAAGTCGTGCTAGTGCATAATTAAAAAATGCGAAATACTTTTGTGTAATTTAAACTTCTTTTTTGAAATCCAAGGAAAAGAGTGATGAGGTGGAAAGTAACACGTTATTTCCTTTCTCCTCATCATCTAATGCGTTATTTTTATAAACCTCCTCCTTTTTTTTAACTACCCAGGCGCGCAGGGACGATGATTTGAGGCTTTATAAAGCTTGACTGAGGACTGGTCAATATTGATCGAGGATTGGTGAGTCGGAGGAAGCAAGACTCGTCCAAGCTAGAATGTAACAGCGATTCAAGCCTGACGCTTCAAGCTTGGTTGAGGATTGGAGTCCAAGACTCAATCAATGTTCGGAAGTCCGATTATAGCTTGGTCAAGCCTGATTCCACTGTCGCTTACAGTAGACAGAACGTTAAATAATTATTAATATAATAATATTCTTGTTGTATTATGTTGTTAATAATGATAATTCTTATAATACAGGCTACAGGGTCAGATTAATTGTTCTTGTACTCGGTTGTTTAGGAGGGATGCGAGCTTTATTTGTGAGCCAATTACAAAAAATTCCTAGCTGCGAGCACAAGGCTAATGCGTTGGCGGTTCGCATGCAGAAGGCTGTTCTTCTGAACTCTTTAAATCTGGTTCGGCAGCACTGTTCATTATATGATCCTATTCGGTAGCTCTAAAAAAGCATCCAACAACGTTCTTGACCACCGCTTAAGAATATCGGCGGCAATGGGTGAGAACAACAGTGTAAGAAACGAAAATAACAACTCTAGTAAATGAATCACGCTTTTGCTTACCCTCCAGGACGGATGGAGCAATAGTGGTTCAGAATATGTAAAGCAAGAATGGGAGAGGTTGTTTTAGTGAGGTATTACCACAGCATGTGGTCGAGTCCCACACGAACAAGTGCGTAAATGCATTTTTTCCTCTCCTAAACTTGTTTTGTAAAAAAAAAAAAAAAAAAAAAAATATATATATATAATTATGAATTATATTATTATATTATTTATAATTATAAATACAATAATAATATTATTATCATTTTTTCTTAATTACTGTACTGCTGCAGATTATCATAAAATTAATAAAATAAAATAAAATTTTAATGTTTATCTATAATTCTTTAAATTGATATTCTTCAGATTGTTTTTTTTATAATTTAAGATTAATTGCACATTTATACACTTAATTACTATCGACCTAAGATTAATTAACAATTTTAATACATATAAACACTTAACCTATGAAATAAAATTTCGCACGCTCAAGGGGGGATCGAACCCACGGCCCTATAGACGAATTCGCTCGCGGTGAACGCACGCTATTAGTACCACTAGGCTACGACGGGTAGTTGAGAGTCAATAAAAATAACTTTGTGAGGTTCAGACCTGGATTATATGCTATTTACATTTTAATAGTTCTGGAACATATTCATTATCAAAAATAAATGAATAGAATTTATTTATCCTTCGTTTATACTGATATACAGTTTATACAATCCAATCTCCTAACTTATTAATATTTTATAAATAAATATTCTTATACAATATTTGCAAAATATGTAAACAAAATTAACTGATAATGATTAATTATTATTTAATTATTTATAACTTTAATTTAATATTATTATTTAAAAAATAAATATTATTTAAATAAATAGAATAGAATTTATGTATCCTTTGTATTTACTGATATACAGTTTATACAATCCAATCTCGATCCTAACTTATTAATATTTTTGTAAAATATTTGCAAAATATGTAAACAAAATTAACTAACAATTTATTATTTTTATTTATAACTTTAATTTAATAATATTATTTAAATAATTAATTTCAATAATATATAATACAAAAGTAAATTATAAAAATTGTTTATATATAATGTATTGAAGGGCACTTTTATTTAAATAAAGAAATTTATTCAATTTGTATAATTAAAGTTTTTTTTAAATGAATGATTTTACAAAATTACGCTATTGAGCACGTAATCATATCTTCAATATTTTTCAAATTTGAAAATTGTCTTTAAATTATTTCGTTTGGTTATGATTCTTTGAAATTTATTTTTTTAAAATAAGAAAATAATTGTTTACAAATTTAATTTACTTCTAATATATCTTACAATTAAGTAAAATTACATAATTTTTGTTCTTTTATTAATAGTTTGTTTTATACAAAATTAATAGTAAATATTCATAAAATTACTAAATCTGCAGCAGTTGTAATATTTATTATTTAATTAATAATACTTTTTATATGTATATACTTTAATATATAAAAAAATATGTAATATGATAAGTTGAGCAATTGTGTCACAGTTGATTCAAGCTTGAATCTAGATTGGATGTTCAAGCTTTGCGCATGAGGATTCAAGCAGTCTTGAATCAAGCATGGAACAAGCATTGGTGCCCAATCTTCAACCAATATTGAACGACAGTGATTTAAAGACTGCTCCCAGTCTTGGTTACCCACTCTGGATGTCAAAGCTAGAATCAAGCCACCCAGCGTCAGCATTGGTTTCTCGCGCCTGGGTATGTGATTTTATATGTTTATTACCTCAGGGGTAAGGAGGAAAGTAACAAATAAAGAGCTGATTCAAAAGTCCAGTTGTGAACTATCAAATTATTATTAATGTTTAATTCCAATTTTATTTAATAGGTGAAAGTCCAAGCTTTCGATTAATATGTTTACAGAACTTATCCGACAAATAGTTTTAATGCTAGCATCAAAAAACTGATTTTTGTTACTTTCCTCCTAGGTCTCCCCTATAGCTTCCGGTAGACCCCTAACATAATTTGGGAGAGGTAGAGGGGGCAAAACTGACTTAAAATTATTTAAGGACTATGTCTGTCCGCTCATTGGTTTAGAAGTTATAAGCGTTGTTACTTTCCACCTCTGTTACTTTCCTCCTCGGTCTTCCCTACTACCTACATGGAAAGTATGTTATTGAGTGCACGACCTGCAAATACCATACAATAGTATAAAACTAATCTATATATAAAAGGTGAATGCATTCTGACCATTTTTATTGCAAGCGGTTGCTAATATGAATTTTACGCCCTGGAGTCCAACATAGCGAGCGTAAATGTGAATTTTGCGCTCTAGGGCTTAATTTAGCCTCTTGGCTCTTCATCGGGCGACAATAGCTTACTTTGCGTCCATTTTTAGTGCACGAAATGACATACTTACCGTGAAGGAATGACAATCTTCTATTATATTAATACGATACCGAAAAAACTTCGTTCATCGTCGTACAGACTTCAAAGTTCACCTACTTTTTCCAATAGGTTACTTACAAAAATGTTCATTTCACCATGTTATTATAGTTTGTAACAATGCGCACTGGCACTATTCGTGTCAAACATGTTAAACTGAACATTTTTTTATGAACAACATATTGTTGCACATGCGCAGTAGTGCACCACAGCTGTGTAAACGTGCGCACTACTAAACAAACATTTCACATGCGCAGTTGTTTTGTATTGCTGTTACACATGCGCAATCATGCACAGTCATAGTCACACATGTGCTCTAATTAAATTCAAAAATTACGCATGCGCAGTGCTGTACTTCACCAGATAATTAAATTTTCACTACATATAGCATACTTTTTTTAATAAGTGCGCAGTAAATTCCGTCTTATTATTGCGCATGCGTAACACGGTAACATGATATCTGCACATGCGCAAAGGTACTTTTATTTAAAAAATTTGTTAAAATTGTTTTCTTTTCATTATTATTGTAATTAATGACCCATAATAGAAAAGAATATTCAAAATTCAATTTAAATATTGGAATTCAAGAAATTTAATAGAAAAATTTATATTATTGAACATAAAAAATAATAAAAACATTAAAAGTGTATTTAATTTTATTAATTTTAATCTTTTTTTCTTTAAAATGTTTATAAAATGTAACAAATTTTGATCTGAAAGTTTTCAATTTTTCATACTTTTAAAAACCATTTTCTAGGGGTACCGGGGGGGGGGGGGTAATAAATATTTAACATACTGTCAGAAAATCTTCCATATAATTAGTGTTTAAAAAAGTTTTGTAAAAATTTACTTATTTATTGAGAATAACTAGTTTGAAAGTTCTCCCAATATTCATAAAATTGTACGTGGTAATCTTCTATTATATTAATACGATACCGAAAAAACTTCGTTCATCGTCGTACAGACTTCAAAGTTCACCTACTTTTTCCAATAGGTTACTTACAAAAATGTTCATTTCACCATGTTATTATAGTTTGTAACAATGCGCACTGGCACTATTCGTGTCAAACATGTTAAACTGAACATTTTTTTATGAACAACATATTGTTGCACATGCGCAGTAGTGCACCACAGCTGTGTAAACGTGCGCACTACTAAACAAACATTTCACATGCGCAGTTGTTTTGTATTGCTGTTACACATGCGCAATCATGCACAGTCATAGTCACACATGTGCTCTAATTAAATTCAAAAATTACGCATGCGCAGTGCTGTACTTCACCAGATAATTAAATTTTCACTACATATAGCATACTTTTTTTAATAAGTGCGCAGTAAATTCCGTCTTATTATTGCGCATGCGTAACACGGTAACATGATATCTGCACATGCGCAAAGGTGTTTTTTTTTTTTTTTTTTTTTTTTTTTTTTTTAATTCCAACGAAAATTAAAATTTCGTTTTTCTCCACTTGTAAAATGTTGTGCGTACAATTTAGTCTCTAAAATTATATGTTTTAAACATTGCATTAAACTTTTTTGCTAACATGTTTTTTAATGTCAATTCATGTGGAAATTGCTAAACAATCATTATTTGTTACGATTTTTACCACTGCGCATACCTAACGTTTGTAGAAAGCTACTGCGCATGTGTTAAATCGACAAAAACCTACGCGCAATTTTTTCATTTGTTTTTTAAGAATAATTTTTTATTTTGTATCCTACTTTAAGTATATTTTTCTTACATTTTGAAATAATTAGTTTTTCGAAATAATTTAAATGACAATGTGTCGATTTAGACTATTTTTGGATAAATGAAAATTTTAACGATCACAAAGCTTTTTCTATGTGGAAACAAACATTATTCCAATATAGAAACATAACGGAAATAAACTCAGATTCGAAAATTTAATTTAAAAAAAAATGTAGATCCATTAAGATTTTTTATATTTTTTTTGTGATCATTTACAAAAATAGTTTAGATTATCAAGCTTCAAATTTTGCAATAATAATATAATAGAACTCATACTCAATTAGTACCTATAATCGATCAGTGATAATTCAATTAGACAACATTAATTAATAGCTTCATAATATTGATGTAAATAATACATTACATATTACAAGATTTATTTTTTCCAATATAATAATAATAAAACATAACAATAAAAATTATTGAAATATAAAAAATTTGTAAAAAAAATATTAAACATTCAATTAACAATAAGTTTACTAATATTTTATGAAATGTCCACATCAATAAACAATTAAATTAATATTAATGACCGAGCGAGCGTCAGCGAGCGAGGTTCATTACGCTAGTAGTATATTAAGCAAGAAGGGGTTAAGGGCAGCCATTTGTTTACGCTGATGTTTGTGTACGTGTGACAGTCAAGGGCGAAGCCCGAGACGTGAACGAGTACACAAACATCATTGTAAACAAATTGGACTGACTTTAAACCCGTGTTGCTTACGATACTTTTTATTCCAAAGGCACAAGCTTGGTGCTTTTAAATGTTTGTAGGTTAGGGTCTAAATGCATTCACTTGTTTGACCGTATAAAAATGGCGGCCATTTTTGCCCTGTGGTGGAAAAAATGCATGGATCAGCTGTTCATTTTTTCCCTAGGGAAAAAATGGAAGCCATTTTTACCCGGTCGAACAAATGAATGCGTTTAGACCCTGCCTACAGGCATCTAAAAGCGCCATGTTTGTGCCTGTGGGATAAAAAAGTTTTTTCCTGACACTCTATGACCGCAGGGGTCAGTAAATACTTCTTCCGACCGCTATTGTTAATCGGTCGACGCCAAATATCTTTACCTTCTCACAAACTTGAAATAAACATGGAACAAGCGTAAGTGTGATTTCTTTCAAGGCAACCAATGTAAACATATTTTTATCCTTGGTAAATGAAAACTTTTCTCTCAGTGTAAAATTAATTTTCAATATATTTTGTTTCTTTCTTATAGTTGAAAATCTGTTTCATTTCTTTACATGAACGTTGAAATATTAAGTAAATGTGAGATATATAAAAAAGCATTGAAACTGTGCATAAATTGCTGACAGAAAATTCCTATAAATAAATTCGCAAAGGTGTGCATGAAACACGGCAGAAATAAAGGCAAGCTAAGAGCCTTTGTTGAAAAGGGTAAAGTGTAGTTTATCATCTATGTTATTGTGTTGGTTTAATTTCGTAACTAGACTCGCGTGCCGAAGGACTCCCAAACAGCCGGAGGTATTCCGTTATTACATCCAGTAGGCAACGAGTCGGGCATGCGGAGCAAGTCAGGTCAAGGCACGTGTATGCTTCAGGCGAAATTAACGTACATTAATGTACGTCACAAGCCCATGAATCCTGCTAGATACGTGTTATGTAGCGGATCGTTGCTTTGCGTTGCATGTGCATACATATGTAGAGGTGGCGATGACAGTGGTTTCGCTATGATTATAATAGCCTGCGCTTCCCGAACCGCTAGTCCGCTCACTTACAACTGCAGGAACAGCAACTGCGGTCTGTAATCATCCTCGATGTCCTCTGCTGTGCGTGGGCACTTTATGTTACTATATGCATGTGTTAATATGTACTAGCATATGCGTGTCCTTCCACATTTAGTTACAGTTGGTTTAAGAGGAGAACAGCCAACCATCAGAGCACGCCCCTGACTGACATCTGCATTGTTCTTGCATAAATGAAGTCGAAACAAAAGTGAAATAATTATAATAAATACATTGTCAGCAACGTTTTACAACTTAAACGCTGAGTTTAAAGTATTTTTATGCATAGCATGTCTTTCAAAATATTAAAATAATTATGTATTTATCCAAGTTTTTGTGAAAAGCTGGTATAAGCGACAAAATCAACAATTTTTTGATCAAGTCAATTTTACACATTTAATTAATAATACATTTTTAATTTAGTAACTAATTTTTACAACACAAAAAATTTTGAATTCATTTTCACCTGAGCAGGGTTTGCCGAGCTTGCCAGCGTGGCCAATGATCGGCGTTATGTAATCTAGCTGATACTCGGGTTTCCAACTTTGGTTTTATGTTCACCCGATCCTCACATCGCCAATATTGAACTTACGAGATAAGGCCAATGTTTTCGCCAAGATTGACTGAGAGACTAAGAGAAAAAAAAATCATTTTTGTCTGAAGAAATGTTCAAATGAATATCACATTTTGATATAACAGCGTTTGAAAGTAGGGAAATCCGGGGAAAATTCACAAATTCATATGGTGCGTATCAAAAGTTAAAACGAATTATATTAAATTTTTGCTATGTATTTATATTTTATAAAAATATACAACAACCAGTTTTCGAATTAATCGACGCTTATATTAGTATTTTACAGTTTCCTAACTTCTGCACACTTAAGGGAGAATTTTTATATTAAAGATAATTCTAAGAGAAATAATTTTTGACGCAAGGGGATTCGAATACCGAAATACGAACGAACGCAAGCACGAAAGTCGAAAGTCCTAACCACTAGACCCTTTAAAATATATGTATCTACAAGTTTATGACAGCCTGACATTTCAGCTGTTTGTTATCAATAACGTAACCAGTACAATTAAAAATAGTGCACTTCCGAAGAGTCCCCTATGCATTTTTTGTCCCAGATTCTCGAGCTCACTTCATATGCACTGTCACTAGGAATTATATAGACTTGCATTTGACACACACCGTGTGAAAAATTGTCACAGTCCTGTGTCACATAATTTGTATCAGTCTTTCATACGCATCATATTCATTTTCAGTGTTCTAATTTCAAATATCGATAAGAAGACACCAAATTTCGATTTAAATATATTCCACTAGTTAGATTTTCTCTTGGTTTCCCTACATTCGAACGATTCTATACCAAACTTTGACTGAATGTTATCATTTAGTGAAACGAAAAGTCTCTCACAAGTAAACCTACCCAACTGTTATACACGCCGATTGGGATGAAACTTGGCACGTTTTTAGAACTTGCAAAAATAATAGATACATATTTTTTATATCTGCAATGGTGAAGGTTTAAAGGTTAAAACTACCCCCTGTATTTATCTGAAACACAGGGAGTTAAACAAGGGTAGAAACTACCCTTGTATTTTTGTGAAATTCAGGGGGTAGTTTCAACCCTTAAACCTTCACCATTGCAAATATAAAAAAATACGTATGAATTATTTTTGCGAGTTCTAAAAGCATACCAAGCTTCATCCCAATCGGCGTGTAACGAACGTCAGATGTGCCTCTGGACAATGGAAAACGAAGGCTGTTTCCAAATACTACAATTACTTGGGTCAGTAAAAGTGCCATAAAATTATGACGCATTAGCAAGAGCTTAAAATTTAAGCAAAAAATGGGTTTAAGTTTTAAATTATATGATAAACTCTCATGAAAGTACAATAGGATAAAATTTATGATTAGTTGAGTTGAAGGGAGGCTGGGGTCCCAAAGCAGATAGGACCCCAAATCCATTTGAGCTCGCAGGAAAACCGCCAACCTGGCAGATCGGCTGTGAGTAGCTCGCGAGCATGAAATGAGCCTCTGTGACACGTAACTCAATTTCCATTGTATATTCTCGGCATTCGTTACATAACAGGCTCTGCTCGCCTAGCATTACATTACAGGCTCTACCCACCGTTTAGTTGGGGGCCCCATATAAAGCCAATATTGTAGCCAATATAATTATCCCAATATTGGACTTACCATATTTGGCCAATATTTGTACCAAGAATGACTGGCTTAGGTTGGAGGTTGCCACGGTGCTTTTTAAACCGATTTAACCTAAAGGTTCTGGCACCTGAGATTTTCTTCATTTCGATTATAGATCATTAATATATCATTTTGCAATAAAAACAGAAAATCTTCTGTGGAGCCGTTTTTAAAAAAAGTCGATTTGAAAATTCAAAATGACGAAAACACAACTTTTCTTCAAAAAATATTCATTTGACAAAAAATGTCATCACACTGTAGAAACAGGTGTCATACAAGTGTCTTATTTTAAGACATAAGACGTTAAGAAAGCGTCTTAAAGGTATTTTTAAGACTTTTTCTCAATGGTTTAAAATTAAGACACCGTAAAATGTCTTAAAAGTGAGGACAAAATAAGACACTTGTTTTTAGAGTGCAGATGGAATTTGTTGATATTATAAAAAGAATTTTTTTTTATTTTAATAAATTTTCTCTAGAATCAATAGTTTACGAAAAAAACCAACTTTATATATGTATTTTAAGTTTTTTTTTACACTTTTGACTAGTTGAACTAAAATTATTCTATTTTAATTATTTTTTCTCTGTTGCAATTGCTTTTTGTTCATATAAATAATTTAATCTAAATAAAAGTTAAACGAAAATCAAATTAAAATTTACACTCTGTGACAAATAGAATACTTTATTATAAATAAGGTTGGTATGCTTTAAATTTTGATAAAAACTATTTAAATTCATTGGAGGATCCACGGGGGAGGGGGTCATGGAGGCCATGACTCCCCCTTGAGCTAACTTAGATTTGCATAGGAGAGACAACACTATAGTGTTGTCTCTTTCTTTTTCATGTATGACCCCCTCCAGAACCCAAGCCTGGATCGGCCACTGTTAAAATTATTGAATTTTTGACTTTAAGAAAGTTTAGGAAAAACACGAAGTTGCTAAGATTCACCCCGAATATCCAAATCTATTAAGACTATTACGTACTCTTTGCACTTACAATAGTGTACATGATTGAATAATTGAGGTCGTTTCTTTTCATGTACTTTTTAATTATTTTTATAAAGTATACTTGAAAAATTATACTTTGAACATATTTATATTTTACTATTGGCAATCTGTATACAGTGAAACCTCTCTTAGCGGACACCTCCCAACAGCGGACACCTCCTTTAACGGACGAAATTTAAAAGTCCCGGCAAAATTATATTGTAATGACTAATAAGCACAATCATACTCAGTTTATATTCATTGGATGCTCAATTAACACGTTTAATAATTGCATATCTCCAAAGAAAATGTCGCAAATTTCGAAGCTCTGGATGGCAGAGAGGCTTAAGGCGTTTACCTTTGTTCATAGGTTCGAAACCTTTGTCAGAACAAATTTTTCAAAATATTTTATTAAGTGTAAAATAGTTTTCTAATATTACCTTAATATTACTTCGTAATATTACTGTAATATCACTGTAATATTATCTCAATATTACCTTGAGGCGCACATTTCAATATTACGTCAATATCTCTGTAACATCACCGTGTAATATTACAAACATTACAGTATGATATCAATGTGATATTCAAGTAATATTATGTGCTGCTTGGGTTATCAGAACTAAAAATGTACTTCTTGAACAGTAATGTCACAGGACTGAATTTAATATCAAATTCACAAATGAATTTGGAACGTAAGACTACTTTAATTCCTAAAAAGCAGACTTCTATTTGAAATTATTATAAAAAATGCAATGAAATAATATTTATTTATGTACAAAAGATCGTGTTTGTCTAGCTTCAGTGTTTTAATAAAAGAAAAAAATGAAATCAGCTAAAATATTATATATATTTAAATAAATAGAAATTATAAATATATGTGACTGATATGATACTATCTTTACTGAATTTATTTAATGCCCGCTTCTCAGCAAAAATTAGGCGGGCGGACTTATTTCCTTCCAGCTGATCAAAAGTATTGGCTGATTGGAAAGAGGCTAGCACGTTATACAAACACATAATTATGGTTGAATGCAAATTAGCAACCGTTAACGCTGTTTTATTAATTATCTTTATTAAGGAGGTTCTATCGTAAAAAGAATTAACATAATCATTTTAATGAAATTTGGTTCTAATCGTTTTATAATGATGCAGTTATATTTTTAAGACTTCAAGGTACTTACGAAAAAAGTTATAAGAGTTTTCGTTTTTAACATTTTACATCGAGATTTATGGGAATTGAGTCGTTTGTCATATATATCCATACACACGGAGGGAAATTTAGGACAAAAGCTGCACCAAGAAGGTCGGATGCTGTATTTTCTTTGGGAGGAATGCGCTCCCAAGAAAATACAAGGGAAATTCAGTAGTAAAAGTCTTGGGTGCGCGCAGCTGTCCCACAGCTAGTGCATTAGATTTCACCAGTCAAAAGTTTAACTGCATAATTATAAAACAATTATCTACCGATGGACCAATTTTAAGTAAAATGGTTATGTTAATTCTATTTACGATAGAACCTCCTTATATTTTTAACGCACTACATTTTTTTAGTTTACGTTAAAAAGTATTTTTTAGGTTGAGTTTGGATTGAGATTACCAATCTTCTTCAAGGTTCCCTAGCGGATCATCAGGACTTCAAAGCGAATTTTAGGTTATTTGTATCAAACTGTACCAATTTCACTTTGTTTTAGACAATCCGCTAGGCAATAACTATTTTATTTTATATTATTATTATTATTATTATTATTATTTTATGACGTCTTTTTCTTATTTTACATTATATGAATAATTCTTCAATATTAAACGATTTAATTTAAACAATATTATTAAATATTTAAGAAGAAACTTTAAAACCTATTATTTTGTGAATGAATTCATGCTTAAAAATGTTACTAATTATAAAAATAATAATTATGTAACATATTTTAATTTATTATTTTATTTCTGTTACAGGTAAGTGTCGCAAACCAATTCTGCACATTCTACACATCTCGGTAAGAGTATACATTGCTCTAACTCTTGCAAGAAAAAAGTACTGGATTAAGTACTGGCAAAATACTGGAATAAGTACTGAGAATCTAGTATTTTTTTTCAAAACGTAGGTGAAAAGGTTCGGTTGTGGGCACCCCTGCGAAACTTTCGAAAGAAAAGATATTTGTCAAATGTGACAAATGTCAAGTGTATGGTATGACCTCACGTAGTTTTTTGCGAGAATACAAAAATGAACGGACACCTGTGCGTTTTGCTGCAAAGAAATTAATTTTTACACGTTGAAATTAAAATAAAAGTTTTGTTCAACGCCTTCGGTGGAATTGAAGTATGGTACGCTAGGCACCAATGGAGGAAAGTACCTCATTCCTCCACTGGTGGTTTGGCCAGTGGAGAAATGAACAAAGACTGTAAAAAGTTTTATTATCACACTGCCATCAAAATAACTGTCAAAACTGCACAGTTTTGTCGATTTAAATGTTTTATACACATTTACCTCTTTTTAAATTTGGTTTTTTGTAGCAAGGGGCTTAGCCCCCTAACCAGTGGTGACTCAAGGAGGCATGGGTGACTTGACCCCGAAAGGGGGGAGGGGTAGAAATTGAAACCAAAATCTTGAAAAAAAAACTTTCTTGACAAACAAGGCGTTCAAAGATGATTTTCCGTGAGGGTGACATTTTCCTCTCTCCCACCCAGGGGGTGGGGGGGGGGATGCCCCACATGGAAAATAAATTAAAAAAATTGAAAACTTATTTTTGACACCAAATATCCCGTTTCAGGATGATACGCTGGGGGTCATTTTTATGCGGGGGGTGACTTGCACCCACTTGTAAATTAAAATCAAAAAATTAAAAACTTATTTTTGTAAACAAATATATCGTCTTATGATGATCCACTGGGGGTCATTTCTATGTAGGGGGTGACTTGCACCCACATGGAAAATAAAATCAAAAAATTGAAAAATAATTTTATCCCAATAATAAATATCCCAATTTATGATGATCCGCTGATGGTCAATTCTATACGTGGAGTGACTGCACCCACGTGAAAATTTCAATCAAAATATTAAACTTATTTTCGTCAAAAAATATATCGGTTTAGGATGATCCACTGGGGATCATTTCTATGTGGGGGTGACTTGAACCCACGTGAAAATTAAAAAAAAAAAAATTGAGAACTTATTTTTGTCAAAAAATATCCCGTTTTAGGATAATTCGCCGGGGGTCATTTTTATGTGGGGGTGACTTGCACCCACGTGAAAATTAAAATCAAAAAATTAAAAAGTTATTTTGTCAGCAAATAAATTGTCTCAGAATGACACAGCGAGAGTCATTTCTATGTGGGCTCGACCTACCCCCACATAGAAATGCCCCTGCAGCCCCTTCCCCAGATAACCACCTCTGCCGAGGGTCGAATTTTTAGTTTATTTTGGTGGGTGACAAAAAAATTGTCTCTCCTGAAATTCGTTTAAAAGCTTTAAAAGCAGAACAGGCACTGATGGGTTCTTTCAACTTTTATTGCGACATTATTTCTGATGCTAAAAAATCAAATTCAGCATTTAAATATTAATTAAATATATGTGGCAGTTGTTGGACAAAGTTGTATGTGCACTTCGCAGAGAACAGTGATTTTCGCTCTCTCGATTGCTGCGTTCGCTACTCTCGCGCAGCAAACTTCGAGCTCACGAGAAATCAACCAAATCAATCAAATTTAAATATTTTTAAAAGTAGCACAAATCAAAGCGAATCAATCATGTGTATGTCTAATGCATATTTACACAGTAAATATAATATATTTAGTAATCCAATACCGAGTATCACAACAATGTTTACAACCAAAATTTTTTTCTTGATGTTTTAACATGATTGCAAAGTTCAGTTGTGGGCACTCAAATTAGTTCGGCTGTGAGCACCACTATTTTTTTAGATAAATCGCGAAATATCGTATTGGATGAAATCACAAGTAATTTCTCACAACTATTAATAGTGTTTCACGAATTTTAAGGGTTTACAGTGATTCCTGGGAGTGAACTTAAGAAGGAAGTAGAAGTAAACTGGATATACAGCGGAATTGAAGTGGATGTGAAGTGAAAGTGAAATGGAAGTGAAGTGAAAGTGAATTACATTGAAGGGGGACTGAAGTGGATGTGAAAAGTTTTATCTTATGCGGTAATTTTGCCGCTGCACTGCAAAAAGTAGGTATCTTAATTTAAGACATATTTGTAGTCACTTTTAAGATGTTTCCGAAAAGTTACCAAAAGTATCTTAAAATGCATTAGTTTTCTAAGAAGGAAGCTGAAATGTAAGATACTTTAAACGTTTTAAAAGTGACTACAATGCATTTTAAGATGGTTCTTTTTACAGTGTGAAAGCCTTTAAAAGAAATAAGTTTTAGTTTTGAAATTAAACCTAATATAATTTACATAATTTAAATAATTTCATGTATAATCACATAATTGATAATTAAATTTATATTTCTTAATACTTAAGGTGGTTTAAGTTAGTTTTTCTCCATTTTTAGCAAATCTTTAAAGGGTGCCCACAACCGAACCAAAATTTTATTTTTGCAAAAAATGAACACTTCATTAAATTTATAAAAATAATTTTTCTATTCCCCTATTATTTAAGTACAATAAATCTTTTTTTTTTTTAATTACAATGAAACTGATTTTGCATTCCATGTTTTATTGCCCAGGCGTGGCAGCCGTAAAAACTTACAATTAGTTCGTAACTTTTAAAATTTTTAACAATGTTTAACGAAAAATGTACTTTAGAATATCTACAGAAATATGTAAAGGGGAAATATTTTGGAAAATATTCATTTGATGTTAAATTTCTCGGATATTCGAAGTTAAAAGTCAAATTTTCGACAAAAAAATGGTATTTATTTGCACCAAATAGTATATTATGCACCAAAGGTAGAAAACTCGAGTTTTTTGACGAGAACATTGTGTGAGTCTATAAACGAGGTCCACCCGCGGTTCATACGTTATTTTCTTTCACAAATGCGCAAAACTCACGTTTGTGCGGGTGAAGCATGGTTAAAGTCAAAATTTTAGGTGAGATGACGTCAGAGGGGAAAAAAACTAAGGGCAGTGAAGAAAAGATGATGATCATTTTTTTCACTGTCTTGAGTCTTTTTTCCCCTCTAACGTCAACTCACCTAAAACTTTGAATTTTAACCATGGCTCACGCGTACAAAAACGTGAGTTTTTGTGCATGAGTGGAAGAAAATATATTTTAACTTATAAAAAATCTTCTGTGAGAAATGTTGTTTCAATTTGGGTTTCTCATCAAAAAATCTATTTTTTGCATAAGTGTACTCCTTTACATGTCAAAATCGTCTTCTTAAAAGTTTAAGTCGATCCGAGTGTTAGTTTTTGAGATAAATCCGTTACATCGATTCAGTTTCGCGGCGATCATATGTCGTTCGAAGATGTCTGATCCAAACGTGAGTTACAAGAAACGTGCAAAAGGTTCCAAAAGCGCTCAATATAGAAGATGTCATTAAAAAAAAAATTTTATTTTCGCTTTACTTCTTTTTTTACTAAAAAATGTTACCCAAAACTTTAAACGTGTTCTCGAAATCGTTTTTTTTTCGGTAGAACAATTTCAGACAAAACGAAGAAAGCAATTAACTTAAATCTTTTTGAATTTTGTTAGGCACACCAGTCTTCAGTTTCTGTGCTATAAAATGAAGTGCATCAGTAGCCCCTTACTCTCCCCAGCTAACTTTAAGTACGAAAAAAAACATCCTTTTTTTGAATTTTTTACTCAAAAGTGCACCATTTTTTTATTTTTTGGTTTTACGTAAAACTTCTAGTTCAGAGACTGACAACAGATGTATATTTTAAGATTCTTTTGAACTTTCAGGTTTTCGGTGATTCAAAATGGCACGGCGTAATGGTGTCTACCGCAAATTGCCTTCTTTTTTTAGAGTGAACTTTACTGCTCTATGACAAACGTTTACTATAATAATTTAGATGTAAAAATAATTTTTTTTGTTTTGTTAAAATACTTCAATTTTAATATGTAAACAGATTTAGATTTATATGTACTTAGAAAAATAAATAAATAAAAACAAAAATGTTTTCACGAGAAACCCCCCTTAAAAATATAATATAAATTTTGAGTGAAAAAAATTTAAATTGTTTGAGTAATGCTGCTTGCAAATATGTATATTAAATAATTGAAAAGTTGGTCATTATAATGTTTCACACGTCTGACATGTAACAATTTACCTGAGATTGTCGTTCTAGAGCCAAACATGACTGAGGAAAGTGCATGAAAATACAAGTAGAAATTTTTTGGATTGGTATATAACTTTCATTCCTTTATTCTATTGTTGTTCACTGAAAAAAATACTGTGAACAAATTAGACATTTGACTATGGTTGACAGGTTACGTATGAATTTGTCATAATGCATCGGTGCGTCACTGTCGATTTTACCTAACCTTACAATGTCACTCGCGGTTTCACAAATATCAAGTGCTGCATCACACAGTCGTATGGCTAAAACACAAATACGATTGTTAGTTCCCAAAACAGCAATAAAATATTGACAATCTGTCCATAATTATCGCAGTTTCACGGAAATATTTTTTTCAGTGTTAAAGGATCTTTAAGAGAATAAAAGAAATTTCGTTTTTTTTTTAAATTCTACAGCGGTATAAAACCCTTAATGCTTTCAATTGAGATGTACATCTAAATTAATCTAAAAATTCAATATAACAACAAATTTTTTCAATATATAAAATATGTCGAAAGCTGCAGTCACAAAGTCATGAAAAGTTCTTTTTAGGCATGAGAACGCTGTTTCGCAAAAAGCATTTTGTGCTTCGACGGATTCACGTTGCACTTATGCTCAGATTCGAACGACTTTTCCTTAAACTTTGCAAGAAATCTAAAAAGAAAATGAGAAAGAGAAGACAGCTTTGCGGGAGAGTAGTTTCTGCTTGAAAACAGAAAGCCTGCACGCGCAAAAGCTCTGTTGTCTCATGATGTTTTGCAACGTCATGTTGTTATTCTCGTAGAAACTTTTAGGAAGCCGGCCATACTGACTATACTTCGGTATTTGGAGTCTACTTGACGTGAGAACAAAGTCTAGGTTTATTTGCTGTTTTCTGACCTCAATCCTCATCTTATTTATCCCAAAACACATTTTCCATTCACTTAAACATTCGTCCCTAAATAATTTTCTTCTAAAATAGCTTTGTTCCTGTTTAAATTAACTTTTTTATTTGACTTTTTTTCAAATAAGCCTTTGAAATGCAGATTTATAAATTATATTTACATTTAGAAATGTAGAGAAAACGATTAAGTACACCTTTCAAGAAAGTTAACCCTTTAACACCCGAGCAAAAGTGAGAGTAGGTATGAAAAAATGAAACACCATTCTAGGAGTTTTCGGGGTCGCTGATTACGAATATGATGTCAAATTGACAATTTGACAATTGACAGCTGTCAATTCAGATGTCAACTTTTCTAAAAAGTGATCATTTTTGACAAAAATGACAGATTAACGGTTTTCGGGGTCGCTGATTACAAATATGATGTCAAATTGACAATTTAACAATTGACAGCTGTCAATTCAGTTGCCAATTTTTCTAAAAAGTGATTATTTTTTTACGAAAATGACAGTATAAGGGTTTTCAGGGTCGCTGATTACGAATATGATGTCAAATTGACAATTTGACAATTGATAGCTGTCAATTCAGATGTCAACTTTTCTAAAAAGTGATTATTTTTGACGAAAATGACAGTATAAAGGTTTTCGGGGTCGCTGATTACGAATATGATGTCAAATTGACAATTTGACAATTGACAGCTGTCAATTCAGTTGTCAACTTTCCTAAAAAGTAATTATTTTTGAAGAAAATGACAGTTTAGCTTATTTTCTTCAGTATGAATGCTAGTATCTAGAAAAAAATACAAGTAATGAAAAAAAAATTATTTTATTATAAATAAATAAGCAAATGTTTATGCAAATCTCAGAAATCGTGAAAAAAATCAGTTAGCTCCCAGACGGACATCAAAGTCAAAAAAAAAATTTTGGGACACAAAATTTAAAAGTTTTTGAACTACTTAATACGAATCTGGTCCCAAAATTAAAAAATTCAAAATGGCGTATCCTAGATGGCGCCTCAAACATAAAAAAATAACTTGTGTTTCCCAAGTAGTAACAATAATTATAAATAAGTGACACATGTTTATAAGGGTTTTGAGGGTCGCTGATTACGAATATAATGTCTAATTGACAACTTGACAATTGACAGCTGTCAATTCAGTTGTCAACTTTTGTAAAAAGTGACAAAAATGACAGTATAAGGGTTTTTGGGGTCGCTGATTACGAATATAATGTGAATTTGTCAGCTAACAGCTGTCACATAATCAAAATCAGCCCAGATTGTAACAAGCAAAAAAAAAAAGTTTACGCATTGTACAACCTGTCTTTTCGTCTGTCGCTGAGTGATTTGTCGCTCGCAGATTTTTTGAATGTTTGACGAAAGTTGATAAATCCAGTCTTAACAAAATTTATGAATACATTCAAGTATTATAAAAACATTTAATAAAAAGTTTCTATTAAAGTTACATATCTTTCATACAGATAATTTGTTTTGTTGCATTTTTCTACGATTTGTTAAATACCTATATATAACATGAAATGTCCTTTTCTAAGTTGCTATTCAATTTCGTTCATGAAAAGAAGGAAAAAATAATCATTAAAAATGTTCTTATATGCTCTTATCCTACATTTGCTTTGACAGCTGTCAAATTGTCAAATTGACATCATATTGGTAGTCAGAGTCCCCAAAACCGATATTCCTGTCATTTTCGTCAAAAATAATTACTTTTTAGAAAAGTTGACAACTAAATTGACAGCTGTCAATTGGAAAATTGCGAAATTTGACATCATATTTGTAATCAGTGACCTCGAAATCTCTTACACTGTCAGTTTCGTAAAAAATGATAACTTTTTAGAAAAGTTGACATCTGAATTGACAGCTGTCAATTGTCAAATTGTCAATTTGACATCATATTCGTAATCAGCGACCCTAAAAACCCTTATACTGTCATTTTCGTAAAAAATAATCACTTTTTAGAAAAGTTGACAACTGAATTGACAGCTGTCAATTGTTAAATTGTCAATTTGACATCATATTTGTAATCAGCGACCCCGGAAACCCTTATACTGTCATTTTTGTCAAAAATGATCACTTTTTAGAAAAGTTGACATCTGAATTGACAGCTGTCAATTGTCAAATTGTCACTTTGACATTATATTCGTAATCAGAGACCCCGAAAACCTTTATACTGTCATTTTCGTAAAAAATAATCACTTTTTAGAAAAGTTGACATCTGAATTGACAGCTGTCAATTGTCAAATTGTCAATTTGACATTATATTCGTAATCAGCGACCCCAAAAACCCTTGTAAACATGTTTCACTTATTTATAATTATTGTTACTACTTGGAAAACACAAGTTATTTTTTTTATGTTTGAGGCGCCATCTAAGATACGCCATTTTGAATTTTTTAATTTTGGGACCAGATTCGTATTAAGTAGTTCAAAAACTTTTAAATTTTGTGTCCCAAAATTTTTTTTTTGACTTTGATGTCCGTCTGGGAGCTAACTGATTTTTTTCATGATTTCTGAGATTTGCATAAACATTTGGTTATTTATTTATAATAAAATAATTTTTTTTTTATTACTTGTATTTTTTTCTAGATACTAGCATTCATACTGAAGAAAATAAGCTAAACTGTCATTTTCTTCAAAAATAATTACTTTTTAGAAAAGTTGACTACTGAATTGACAGCTGTCAATTGTCAAATTGTCAATTTGACATCATATTCGTAATATATATCATAAGGAACCAAATATTTTTGTTGACGTGGAAGCAAAATATTTATGAAGTGAACATAATCCTCGGTTTGTTTTTTTTTGTACACCCAAGAGAAATTCATTTCTTCCTTAATTTTACAATTTTTTCAACTAAGTATGGGAACAAACAAAAAATTTATATAAAATTACTATATCATGAATTGTTTAAAAAAATTTAATTTATACTTAAATTTTGCTCTATAAATTTTAAAATTAGAAAGAAACTGTATCTTTTTAGATGGAAAATAAAAAAGTTAGTAAATAACAACAATTATTTGTTTAAACAATTGGTGGAATAATGGTTTCATATATTTTTTGTTTTCTCATGGAGGGAGCTATGTATTCGTTCAAATTAACAACATTTTCAAAATGCTTCAAATTATGTTTCTTCTACTATAAAAGTGTTATATGAATTCCTTATTAAATGTTTGGATGTATGCATGTGTGTATGTGTGCGCGTGTGTGTGTGTGTGCGGATGTTGTTTTTTTCTGAACACGATAACTCGACAACGCTTCAAACGATTTAAATAAAATTTGGATTGGTTACTTTTACTACCAAGATCTGGAATCAGACACAAGGATTTTTAAAATGTGTCGCCTGTATTTTCTCCAAAACTCAATTGTCAGAATATCCATTTGACCGAATTTTATTTAACCGGAAGGCTATTTATCAAAAATATAATTTGACAGAAATTTCAATTATCAGAAATCTCATTAATCCAAAAGTGTATTTATCAGAAATCTCATTAATACAAAATTGCATTTATCAGAAATCCCATTTGTCCAAAACTGCTTTTATCAGAAATCCTATTTTTCTGAAATTAAATTTATCAAAAATGTAATTTGTCAGAATTTTCAATTATCAAATATCTCATTTAGCAAAAATTGCATTTATCCTAAATTAGATGTATCAAAAATCTCATTTATCCAAAAATGCAATTACCAAAAATCTCATTTGTCCGAAAATGCATGAATCGGAAACTTTATTTATTCGAAATATTATTTGCCAGAATCTATAATTCGATGGCTTCTAAATAAAAACACATTATTCGTGAGAGCAGATAGAAAACATGTTATTGAGAAAAACAAATAGAAAACACGTAGCTCATTTGATAAATTTTGTAACCTAATTTTCTTAAATTTTAGCATTAATTTTAAGTCAATATAAAATGTAAAAATCTGCAAATAAACTATTTTAATTGTATAAAGTAAATTTAACATAAAATAAATAATTAAATTGATCTACATTTTCATAATATTTTTAGGATTTAAAAACAATTATTAATTAAAATAGAACATCGCCTTTAAAAAAATGTCATTTTGAATAAGACGTTTTCTATTTGTTTTTCTGAATAAAGTGTTTTCTATTTGCTCTCATGAATAACGTGTTTTGAACTAGTTCTAAATTGTTTTAAAAATTTTTAAATAAGTCTAAGCAATTTAGAACCATTTCTAATTAGTTTCAATTAAGTTCAAAACAGTTCTAAGAAGTTCCAAAATGTTTAAAGTTATTTTGAACTAATTGAGGAGTAAGTTTTCAAAAGTTGAAAAATCTATTTTTTTTTTGTTATTTTGTTTGAATTTAAACAAATGTCGTTTCTAACATGAAACAACTAAAGCCTGATATAGTCGGTAAAGCAGAAATATTTCTGGCAAATAATATTTCGGATAAATAAAGTTTCCGATAAGTGCGGTTTCGGACAAATGAGATTTCTGATGAATGCACTTTTGGGTAAATGAGTAGTGCTGCCCACGATACGATAAGATACGAGACTTCATGTGGTATCGTCTCGGTCTCGTCAAATATTAAAATTTCAGGTGTTATCGGTATCGGCAAGGATGGTCTCGGTCTCTGTCTCGAAGTCTCGAAAAATCTCAATCAATCTATTTTAAGCTCTATTTGACAAAATAACATGTAATTTGGAGTAAAGTTAATGTAAGTATTTTATTAAAAAATATAAGTTAAATTGTTTACTTATTTATATACATTTTTGCGGCACACATTTTCTGAAAGAAAATAAAATAATTTCTATGGTGCATGACTTTTTGATCCAAGTAAATAAAAAATATAGAAATTAGAAAATGCCAACATTTCGACTGTCATAAATTTTTATCTGGTAATTTAACAATGCTATTTTTCTTCAAAAATGGATTTTGAAATCTTAAATTTATTAAAAATTATTGTTAATTGCTTCTGGCGAGACTTTTAAATTTGTGAAAAATATTAATTAAAAATATATAATAAAAGTTATTACTTATTTACAGTTATTTACATAACTGTAAATAAGTTAACATTTCTTACAACTCAACATTCAATAATTAGAAAAAGTTTAATTTACACTGAAAACTTTTATATAATATTAAATAATCTGCAGCGCGATTGTTTTAAGCCAATTTCAGATTATTTAAATTCTATTTGGTATAAAAAAAAGAGCGTTGCAGATTAATTTAATCCAAAAAAGTTTTCTGTGTATACATCCCTTTCTTAATCTAAATTAATGAATAATTTCTCACTAATTAAAATTGGTAAAAATCTCTGTCTTTTTTATGTATTAAATTAAAAACTTTAATTATTGATAAAAGCTTGTTCCTTATTTGCTCTAGTAAGTTGCTTTAGTAAACTTTTAGTAAAAAACAACTATAAATTGATAAAAATTAATTAATTAACGCAATCAAACTACAGAATATATTAAGGCTTAGGAATCAAAAACTAAAATAAAGCTAAGATAGATAGTTTTGGTCTCGTTTAGTTCAGGATTTGATTAAAAAATACATTGTCTTCGTAAATGCTTCAATTTTTAACTTACTAGCGCCTCAGACGGCCGCCAGCGGCCGTCATCGTTGATTTGGGTGCAAAATCCTATTTCTATTTTTATTAATTTCAAATCTCATTGGATAAATGCTTAAAAATTTTGTTATATTCTTAATATTATGATAGGCAAATTTATAAATTGTCCATTGTCATGAAGTGTTAATAATACTATAGACCTTTTCATTTTAGTTCTTGTCTTTCTCCAGCTTATGCAATGGTACATGCATTAGAAAAAGACAGAAAAGTTAAATTTATAAATTGTCCATTGTCATGAAGTGTTAATAATACTATAGACCTTTTCATTTTAGTTTTTGTCTTTCTCCAGCTTATGCAATGGTACATGCATTAGAAAAAGACAGAAAAGTTAAATGAAAAGGTCTAGCAGGGTTAAAGTCACGTTTGAAGGATTAGCGAATCAAGGGAAAAGAGTAAATCAATCAGAAAATGCTTTTCAATGTGCAACTATCTGATTCGTCTATTCTATTCCACTGATCCTCTAATCCTGTGCATCTGACATCACCTTAAAAAATTTACCTCCGTAAAGTTAGCACTACACCATAAAGGTACGGTCACAGTTCCCGGCTACCTGCAGGTTACCATGGCAACGTATGAGAGTGAGGAAGAGAGAGAATGTATTCCCTCTTGCTCACTCTCATACGTGTAGCCGGGAACTGTGACCGTGCCTTAAAAATTACAATCTTTTTTTTTTTTTTTTGAATCATTTGAAAATTATTTTGAAATAATTGGAAACTAAATTTTATTGATTGGAAATCCAAACTTAAAAAAGTATAGTGATTTTAAAAACTACAGTACCAACTTCACATGAGCGCTGGAAATTATTTATTTTTTTAATTTTGTTACTTTAGTCGTTTGGAAATCGTTTGGAAATGATTGGAAACAACATTTTATTGTTTGGAAATTGTTACAGGCAAACCTGTCATGAGAGAACCTGTCATGAGACAATTTTCCCCTATCGCGACCTCCTTCCACGAGTCATATATTTAAACTTGCGCCATGCGCAGTCGTGCCATAATTGCTGACCAATCACTGCGCACCAATTTCTCCTCACGTGAAAAACCTGTAATGAGAGAAACCCACACTACATTTCTCTCATGACAGGTTTGCCTGTAATTTAAAAGATTATTGCAATTTCTAAAAACATTTATTAGTTGCGCACAAGATTCTGGTCACGTAGTTATGGGGCGAAAATTCAAAGTATACTTTTTTAAGTAATGACGGAAAATATGGTTAAGCATTATTTCGAATACAGCGTTCAATTGCTTATAATATTAATCAAAATTAGTGCATTGTTTCAGTCTACGAAGTACCGGGAGGTTATCTTAGACTTTAAGAAGTATAAATATATTACAGGGTGGTCGCAGGTCAGGGAAAAGCCAGGAAAAAATGAGGGATTTTCCAAAAACATCTTGAAAAGACAGGGAATTTTTTCTTAAGGGAACCATAATTAAAAGGTCAAGATTTTATTACTTTAAATTCCTGTTTGTTTTTAATTTAAATTCTCTGATTGTTTCTAATAAACAAACAGGGTGGTCACTTGACCGGGAAGTCGGAAAAAACCGGAAAATCACCGGGAAATTTGTTATTAAACCGGAAATTTCTTCGTGGGTCTAAAAGTTATGAGAAATTTTATCGAAAATCAATTTTTTTTCATATTTCACAAATCTATAATAATGATAAAAATAATAATCCTCAAGTTCTGTCGTTCCTTTCATTCATTTTTGTCTATTCACATCTGAAGTTTTGAACAAAGATATTTTTTGTTTTAAATCAGATATTTTTTAAAAAATGCATTTAAATTGATTAAAATTAAAAATTTTAAATATCAGTTCAAATAATTTTAATTTCATTAATAAAAAAATCTATATTTTTTCTATAACTTTAAAGAGTTTTCAATATATCTACAACCCCTGGCGAAAACGCGAGACCGAAATCTGACCGACTTTGGTCAGGTTTTGGTCAAGTGTTTTCGCCAGGGATTATTCTCTTTAAATTTTATAATTATTCTTTAATTTTTTACATTCTCATCCTAAATGAGAAAGTCTTCAATTTGTGCGATTTTGAACTTTTGCTAAAACATACATTTCTCGACGTTTTGAGACCTCCTGATTCCAAAAAAATGGGTTTTACGAAGATGTCTGTCTGTCTGTCTGTCTGTCTGTATCAAAATTTTGAAATCGGATAACTTGAGTAAAAATTGTCGTATCAACTTCAACTTTGGTATACTTTTTTTTGGTACCAAAATACAGGTCGAGTTCGTTAGCCAGCAATTTTCGTCCAAAATTGTCAAAAATAGAATATTTTCAAAATTCAAAAAAAAAAAAATTTTCAAAAAAAAATTTTCTCTAATTTTTTTTTTAAACTACAAGTAAAATCGAACAAATTTTGTTTATAAAAGTTTCCGATATAATGCAACCCCACAAAGCTATGAATTTTTTAAGTTTACATGTGCAAAAAGGGGTACTGAAAGTGGATAAATCCTATACAAAAACTCTATTATTTTAAAAAAAAATGAAAAAACTTCCGGTTTTTTCTTCCTGTTTACTTCCATTGATCACAACTAATAAAACTGCATCAAAAAATATTGACTTTTCTAAAAATTTTTGGAAATTTTGAATAAATTCATTTTTACATTCTCATCCTAAATGAGAAAGTCTTCAATTTGTGCGATTTTGAACTTTTGCTAAAACATACATTTCTCGACGTTTTGAGACCTCCTGATTCCAAAAAAATTGAGTTAATTTTTTTTTTTTTAAGTGCTACATACGTCTTGCTTTAAAGGAAAATTTGATATTCGCCTGTTAGTTTTCACAAACATTATTTATCTTTTGAGATTTAAATCTTTGGGAAAATTGATGTTCTTTTAAATTTAAAACTTTTGTGAATAAATATTATTATGTCCTCATAACCTGTAAGTTATTTTACAACTAAATGTAAAAATACAAGTGTTGTGTTCCTTACAATAAAAAGAAAAAATATACGAAAAATAAATCAGCAGCTGGAACTGATCACGGGATCTTCAACTTGAAAGTCCGACACACTAACCACTGCTCCATGGAGATACTTGTCATAATTTTGTTTTATTCAAATAAGTAGATAAATAAATATCAAATCGCGTATAAAATGAATAAAAATTCTGATATTATGCCCAAATAATACTTATTAAACTAGTGTTTGTAATTGATAAAATAGTTTATCATTTCTCATTAGTTTTAATACAGAATTTTAAAATCTCTTTTTATAACCTACAAATAGTCTACATTATTTACATGCGTTGTGTTATTCAATAGCCTCGACGAAGTAAAATTACGGCACCTTACGTAATATTACGACACATTGTGTATTTTTATTAAATAATGTATATTAACTGTCGTTTGTTAAAATACACGTCGGACATAGTGAAACTATTTTCCAACGTCGGATATTGTAATTTTACACAACACTGCTAAAATACTTTGTGGCAAATAATATTTTTACAGTATAATACTGAATTACGCATTGGCACGTAGTAAACTTACGACGTCTAACGTGTATTTCAGCATGTAAAATAACATGTTAAGGTACGCTCCCACTTAGTTTGTCTGCCTGCACGCGCATGCAATCGACATGAGATAGAAGAAGACAGAAATATAAATTTTCATGTTTTGTCTTCCTTTATCTCATGTCGATTGCTGCATGCGCATGCAGACAGACTCCGAGGTGAGAGTGTGCCTTTACATGTTTTAATACACTGATTTCTTTTAGAGTGTAGATCGAATTATAAGCCACACTATGTCATTTTTGTGTACATGCAATTATACTAACACAGTTGAAATGTTTTTTGCAAATGGCTATCTACAAACAGCTGAGTGATCACGTAGGTCACGTAAATAGCTTAGCAGACGAAAACCCATTGTAGCAGACGAAATTTTGAAGTTCCAAATTATCTCGCTTGGTTTTCCACTTTCGCTAATTTGATTCGTTGATAAAAACTGCATCTTATAGTTAATCGATTTTTCGACTAAAAAATCGCTATTTAAATATCTCTAAAAAAATTTTTTTTTATCTATTGTTAAAATCGTGTGTACTTCTTTAGATAATCTAATTAAGAAGTTACAGTTAAAATTTCAAGTCAATCGGATGAAAATTCTTTGAGTTCTACTGCTTTGTTTGTTTATTTTTACACTTCGGAATTGCTCCAGAAAAATTAATTTTAAGAAGAATTCTAATTTGTTTTCCATGCAAGTACGTTATTGATTATCAATCTAGGGATGTTATAGTGTACTTTAAGCCAATAAAAAAATATGGTTTCGAAAAAAATGCCTTTGAATTTAAAATTTTCTTTGTTTACACTTCGGATGTGCTTCAGAAAATAATTTTCAGAACATTTCCAAGTTGCTTCCTTGTAAAGACAATATTGATTATTTATCTAGCAATATTATAGTGTATTTTAAGCCAATAAAAAAAGTCGAAGGAAAAAAAAATTGCAAACAGATGTAACCCAGTAATTGTATTCTAAATTTGAGTTTAATACTATATTGGTTTGAAGACTGGTCTTACTCAATTATGGAATTGTATAGAGGCAGAAGTCAACTAATATCAATAAGTTCAAACAGAAATTTTAAGGTTTTTTAATGACATTTAGGTGCAACAATCTTTTGCTTTGAGGATTTAAGTAACTGAGATTTTTCTTTTCGTTCCAGTATATCGCAAATATTCCGGAAAGTATTAGTATCGAGCGCGAAGCGCGAGTGCCGTGATGAGAATGTATTCCTTAAAGGCGTAGAACTTTAAGACAAAAAAAGTCTTATATTTTAAGTGAAAATCCAATTTAGAATAGCGCTAAACAGTGCCAAAGATTAAACTGGCTCATGTTGTAGGGAAAGTATACAATTTCGATAACGAAGAGCATGTATTACATGGTCGAAGCGTGCAGCCTGACGGGAAGATTAATAATAATCGGAGTGCGAAGCACGACGTTCATTTCAAATACGGAGCGCGAAGCGCGACGATGACTCTCGCGCGCCACGAGGCGCGCTGAAACTAGCGAGCGAAGCGAGCCATGCGCGCGAAGCGCGCGATAAGAATGCGACGGAGCGCGAAGCGCGACGACGACCCTCGCGCGCCCCGAGGCGCGCTGAAACTAGCGAGCGAAGCGAGCCCTGCGCGCGAAGCGCGCGATGAGAATGTGACGGAGCGCGAAGCGCGATGTCAGATTTTTTTAAAGTAATTCCTTCTGTTGTCGATTATTTTCGCCAGTTTTCGAATTTTTTTTCGATTGTCAATTATTTTCCTCATTTATTATTTATTCTCTTTAATCTTCAATTTATTTCTTTACTTTTTAAATTTCTTTAATATTCTCAGTTATTTTCTTACAAATTTAAATTCCACTTTTCAATTTTAAATTATTTGCTTTAATATTACAAAAATATCGCCTTGTTTCTATTATTTTTTTCGATTATCATTAAGTTTCTTTAATTTTAAGTGTAATTGTTCAACTATTTTCTTTAACTTTAATTATGTTTTGATTTTTAATCCAGTTGTAAAAGGGGCAATTATTTCTAACAATTATTCCTATAATAATAGTAATAGTAAAAATTATAATAATAATAAAATATTCTTAATTTTTCAATTTGCAATTATTTTCTTTAAATTACTTTTACTGCAATATAAATTACATTTACATTTATTTAAAGTTTTTAGTTTTTTAACCCTTCACAACACATTTATTTCTTTTTACTTCCTACTCATAAAAGAAACTTTAAGATCTTAAAGATTTTCGGTTGTTCAAAAATAGTCTAAATCGATTTATATTTATTCAAAAAGTTTAAATTTTCATTTTTAAGAAAAAATCCGGATGCATTGTGTGGTCACTTTGTGTCGCTGGGATATCTTGAAAACCTCTAAACTGATTTTAAGAAAATTTAGTTTACGAATTAAGCTCATAAAAAAATATCTAAATTTGGACACAGGGATTTTTGAAAAAACATAATCAAATTTTTTGAACACCTTTTTTCACCGGAAAATATAGTTTTTTTACCAAAAATTTCTTTCGCAGTAAAAATACAACTTAACAAATGAAAGAATTATATCCCTTATTTTAGAACGAAACGATTTGACCAATATAAAGTCTATAATTGACCTAAAATTCACATAAATTCAAATTAACATTTGTTTGTAAAAAAAACAATTAATAAAGTAACTCTTTAATTTGCTTTTTTAAAATGTAGAAATACATTAAAATGATTACGACATCAAGTTTGTATTTGTAAAAATAAAGTAATTAATTAACTCTTTTATTTCTTTTTAAATTTTACATTATTTAATTTCAAAACTAAATCACTTACGTATTTAAAAGTAATCAATTAACTCTTTAATTGTTTTTTAAAATTATATTATTTAATTTCAAAACTAAATCGCTTGCCAAGTGTTTCTTAAATCTTCCAGAATTATGACGTAATTAATTAATTAACTCTAATTTTCTGTTTCAAAGTTAAAAATTAATTTAAAAATTATTATTAACTTTGCATTTGTTTGTAAATAAAAAATAACTAACTAATTAACTGTAATCTTATTTTTTAAAATTTATAAATAATATTTAAATTTTATATTACCTACTTTAACTTTGTATTTGTTTGTAAATATAAATTATTAACTTTAAGTAATTAACACCTTGATTTCTTTTAATTTCTTTCTTTTAATTTAATTTTAAAATTAAAACATTCGTTTATAAAAAAATAAATAATTAACTCCAATTTTTCTTTTTAAAATTTATAAATAATTTAAAAATTATTACTTAGCTGTGTATTTTTTTGTAAATATAAAATAATCAATTAACTTTACGTTATTGATATTCCTTTAATATCAATATTAATCATATATTGTTATGATTTATATGCACTCGAAATGCCTTTCTATTACAATCTTCTATTCCCAATGGTTGAACTTTCATTCGAGTTTTTTCGAGTTTTTTCGAGATTTTCGATATTCGACTTAAAATGGATTCCTCCTACTTCCATGCTTTTTTTAGAATTTAGATTTTCTTATTCCTTAAAGTCTCGTCGAGAGTCTTGATCTCGTGTCTCAGTAGTATCGGTATCGTCTCGGTTTGTTGAAGACTGGTTTTGGTTTGGTATCGTATAGAAAAACCGATACGATACGAGATCGAGACTAGTCTCGGTCTCGTGGGCAGCACTATAAATTAGATTTCTTATAAATGCAATTTCTGATAAATTAGATATTTGATCAATGCAATTTCGGACAAATTAGATTTTTGATAAATGAAATTTCGTATAAATGAGCTTTCCAACAATTGGTCTTTCTGATAAATAAGATTTCTAATAAATGCAATTTTGGATAAATGATATTTTTTATAATAAAAACTTCTGACAAATTAGATTTCTGATAAATGCAATTTCGGATAAATAAGATTTCCTGATAAATGCACTTTTGGATAAATGAGATTTCTGATACATCCAATTTAGGACAAATGAGATAATTGATAATTAAGATTTCTGATAATTGGTCTTTCTGATAAATAATATTTCCGATAAATGCAATACTGGATTACAACGATTTCTGAAGAATGCTTTTTTAGATTAATGAGGTTTCTGATAATTGCAATTTCTGTCAAATTAGACTTTTGATAAGTAGCCTTTTGGTTAAATAAAATTCCGGCAAATGGTCAAATTATTGAAATTTGATTCTTTGAAAAATTGTTTTTTTTTTAAGTTTTTAACCTATAAATACAACCTTATATTTAACAAAATCATATTTTTTTATTTAAGGACGATCGACGGACAAATCCGACAGTGTTTGTCAAAGACTTTCCTCTTCTTTGGTGAAAATGTGCACTTTGACAATTTATTTAAAAAAAAACAAACACTTCTTCCACGAAATCGCTCTGGTTGACAAAATCGTAGGAAATAAGGAATTTTAATATTATAACTTTTCCACGATTGGATGTTTCCAAGAGCAGAAAAAACGAGAACAGGAATAAAATTGACAGACTTACTACAGAAAATGTCCGCTATACGTCGCACGTATACCTCAAGAGACACATGTGACGTGTCGCGGCCATTTTCTTTAGCAAGTCTGTCAATTTTATTCTCGTTTTCGTTTTTTCTGCTCTTGGAAACATTTAATCGTGGAAAAGTTATATGAGACCAACTATGGTTGTATAGTCTATGACGATATTACTGACGGTATTAATGACATACTTGAGCGTGCTCTTAATGCATGTATTCGGTTTGTTTATGACTTGACAAAAAGTACACATATTTGTAATTTAGGGCGGGACTTCTGACTGCAGCTAAATGTAGACAGTATTTTATGAGTAATGCACTTTATAAGTTGTTTAAGGATAGAGTTCCTGAATATCTATGTGACTTTTTTACTCCACATGATTGCCATAGAACATGTAAAATGCAACGATCTTTTATGGTCAGTGGAGCTTGGTTGTGGAACAGAATTCCTTCTTATATTCGGAACTCACGTTCTTTTGAAAATTTTAAAATCTTATTTTTTCGTTTCCTATTTTCCTCAAGCCGGTCACTTGAGATTGCCTTTTGGTAGTAGTTATGTTGTTGGTTTTGTGCTAAATGCACATTTATGCATCATTATTTTGTTACCTTATTTAATTATTATTACTTAGTCTAACATTTATTATCATTTATAAATTCATTTTTTTATTTTTTTTATTTTCTATTTTTCATATTTTGTTTCGTTGGCTATTGCTTATTATATGATTTACGATTGTTATAATGATGTTATATTACTATAATATCTTATCATCGCTTTATCTTTATCTTTCTGTTTTATCTTCCTTTTCTTATCTTTGTCAACGATTAGTCGATCAAGGTTGTAATTGCGAATTAAACATGTATACCTATGTTCAGATGGGGCTTTTTACACTGAAAAAAATATTTCCGTGGAACTGCGATAATTATGGGCAGATTGGCAATATTTTATTGCTGTTTTGGGAACTGCCATACGTATTGGTGTTTTAGCCATACGGCTGTGTGAAACCGCGAGTCATATTGTAAGGTTAGGTAAAATGGACAGTGGCGCACAGGTGCATTATGGGAAATTCGAAAGTATAGTTGTCAAACTTCTACATAACCTGTCAACCATACTCAAATGTCTAATCTCAGCACAGTATTTTTTTCAGTGTAGCCCTAAGAACTTACTTTGAATAAATCTAAATCTAAATCCAAATCTAAAGTGCAAATTTTCACCAAAGGAGAGGAATGTCTTTGACAAACACTGTGGGACATGTCCATCGATCGTCCTTAAAACAAACCAATTGACCTATAAAAATTTCGAAATTTTTACCTATATTTCGTCAAAATTTAAAAAAATTAATCACAATATTCAAATTTTTAAAAAATTGAAATTTTGAATTCTTAAAACATTATTTTTTTGTTTCCTCCATGAGGAAGCAGATATATTTGCTGACGTAAAAATAAAATGGTCATGAAATGAACATAATTCTTGGCTTGTTTTATCTACTATAATAATTAGCTCGTAAAATTGCAAAATTAGATGCAACTGCATCTTGGTAGGTACACCATCATAAAATTTATAATTTTCAACAATTATTTGCTTAAAAAATTACCACTTCTATGCACTGTTAATTTTCTGTCATGACATTAGAGATGTGATAGAAATAACCGGACTAGTAATCGCTTCATTAGGGGTGGTGTTTTGATAGCTTCATAGATATCTCTGCGTTTTGTAAATTCTAGTTTTTTAACTTAATTGTAGCTCTTGTTATACTACTCCGAATTTCTAATAATAAGGGTCCAGTGGACAATGATTTCTTTGATTGCTATTTTTTTAGTTTAAAAGGCCGATTTTTTTTAATGGGTTCTTGTTGACCTGTATATATGTATTAAATAAAAAAAATATAAATAAACTACCAAAAGAGTGATTTGACATTTAATACTTATCTGTTATTACAATTAGTTCGATAAATTGGAAAATTAGAAAAAAAACTGCATCTTTGTAGATACACCATGGTAACAATTAGTAAATTGCAACAATTAAAACAATTTTAAATAACAGTTGTAACAAATTTAATTCTGTATTTTATTTATAAATTTAGAATTAAGATACAATGAAAAAAGTTGACAAATTTACATGAATTTTCTACTGTCTATGAGTATTTAAAAATGTTACAAATTATTAACAATAAATTGTTAGAACAAATAAAGAATGCCACATTAAATTTATGAAATTTATTATTTGGTAACATATAACAATTTTATTCAACAATTTTTGACGATTTCAAGTTGTTTTTGTAATATGCAAATAAGAAAACGCTTGACCTACTATGGGTGGGTTCTGGTCATCGGCATACATAAAAATTTCCGGACTGGCGGAGGTGAAGTATCATTATCAATTTCGTGAACTATCTGTATCAGCGACCTTTAAAACGTTAAAGAATTTAGTACAACTTAAATGAAATGAGATTTAGCACGTTCATACTAAGAATCACGGGTTAAGACGCAAATATTAGAAATTATTTTTTTCAAAAACGGTTTGATGGATTATTTTGATTTTTGTCGAAAAACAACAATCAGGAATGTTTACAGTATTAGAAACAACAAAAAAAACCCATTCTATATGACCTTTAATTAAAAGTTAGTTTATTAAGACCACCATATCTTAGATCGACCATATCTAGATTTCGAATCTCAAAAACTCTCTTTGAATTGGTAGTCTATACTATTTTTAAAATAGAGATTTAGAGATTGTAAAACAAATACTTGTTTTATGAAATATAAAATGTAATAAAATATTTTCTAACGTAAGTAGGAAATATATTTATTCATTGCTTCTTTTTTAATTGGTTTATGGAGATAATTGACACTAACCATATTTTATTTTTATGAGGAATGCTTGAAGTATCAGTCTTATTTTCTCTTTTCTGTAGTTTCACTGCTCCCTGCATGCAAATTCGAATTTTATTCTGTATATACATTCAATAGCTCCTATCTACTATCTACTCCAGTTGCATACTGGATTTAGAAAAGGTAGGCTGTTGGATATACTTCAGAATGGGGTTGGCCGTTATCTTTTACAAGGACGTGCCAGGTTCCTTTCATTAGTTACTACTTTGCCGAGTACTTCGTCTTAACTTTAACCCTTTTCTATACCAGCCCCCTTTCCGCTTTCGTTCTAGTTTTCTATTTCTTTCACCTCTATTTCATTTTAAAACTAAATTCCAATAAAAGGCTAATTCCAGAAAAAAGTCGAAAATGGCTTTACCGAGTTGATCAATTTTTTTTCAACTCTCATTATTGAATTTTTTTTTATAGACGTAGTTTATGTCTTATTTGATTAAAATATTATAATGGTCCCCAACTTTTTTGAGTTTGAATTTTTGAATGAAATATAAAGGTAAAATTTAGTGAGGCAATGACGAATCGAAACAAAATGACCATAACCTCAGAAACATAACCTTACTTCCCTATGCACTGTGAACAATGCGATATAAATACTGGAAACATATTAAAAAAACACTATGATTGATACAAAAAAGATGTTTGATTGATATTGATCCATTTTCCATATTTTGAAATCGGAATAATAATGATGTTTGATAAATTTTGCCACTTTTAGGATCTGGTTATGATGAAATAATTAAGATGTTATATTATTTCCATTTAATTAATAAAGTTGACGTTTCGGCCTCGGATAGAGCGCCATCATCAGAACTTTTTCTTGTTTATTTAAATTCAAAAAATGATGTTACATGAAGAGGAGAACGATGAGAACACTTTTGATAATATATCAATCTGTACAAAAAATATAAATAAATAATATATAATATTTTTTAGATAATTACAATAACTATTTACTGTACAAAAATAAATAATATAAATATAAATAATAATAAAAAAAGTTAAGAAATGTTTCGTTGTTAATTTTAATGTAGAAATTTTCTTGTTTCCAAATTAAAATTAATTATATTACAATATTTTTCTAAAAGGAAATTCTTTTGTTTCATTTATATTTGTGTATTCATTGATTAAAATCAAAACAGAGCTCCTTAATTTCTAAACTTTATAGATAATATTAAAAAAAAATTTTTTTTGTGAGAAAATAATTTTCTTAAAAATTAGTTATTATTTTGAGATAAAGATAGAGAGATATTGATATAATGTTAACAATAAATAATAATGACAATCATAATTACATACCCAAATTTATTATTTTCTGAGAAGATATTTTAAAAAGATTATTTTGTTGTTGTTAACATTTTGGTTTTTGTTGTTGATTGTAGTTGTTGTTTTATAATTTTTGAGGATTTTTTTTCCTCCCATCTATTATTGATTTTGAATTTTGTAATTTACGTTAAAATTTTCGAATTTTCATAATTAAAATGTGTAGATTCTATTGCTTGTTATTAATGACTGAATAGAATTTTCAATTCTTATAATATTTAAAGCTTTAATTGGTATGAGTGTGTGTGTGTCACTCTCTTAGTTTTAAATTTATGAATTTTAATTGGATATTTTCATGTTATTGATTTGCCATCATTATTACTATTTTTGTTTTTGAAATTTGAAAAATAAGGAGAAAATTCTCTCTCCATCTCTCTCTCTTTTTATCTCTCAATTTTCTCTCTTTTTATATTTAAAATTTATATTTCAATTGTATCTTTTTATTTTTTATTTTTTAATAATAATTTGTAAGGTCGTTTCACCCACAAAGCACCAAATTGCGCCAACGCAGGCGGAACCGTCAAGATCTTTGAAAACGCTGATACGATGTGAAAATCGAACGATGCTGTTGTGAATTCGGCTTGAAACAAATGGACCTATCCTCGAGCCTCGAGGGGCACCTCTTTGCATCTCTTCCTTCAGAGTGCAGGTGTCTCCCTCGTATATTACCCACATGTCGCTAAAATAATTATTCATTATCTGCAACAGGTAGGGCGGTATTTCTTTTCTGCTCATCGACTTGATGAGATCTTCCCATCGTACGGTATTAAACGCGTTGCGTATGTCTATAGCTACCAACGCGCAGAAGCTCTTTTTCTTCTCCGAACCCATTTTGTCTTTTCCTTCCTTGGCTAGGTCCACTGCCTCCTAAATGGCGTCTACAGAGGACAGGCCTTTACGGAAACCGAATTGGTGTTCGGATAGACTCCTCTCTTCGGTCAAGTGGAGCTGCATCCTCTGTAAAACAATGTCCTCTAAAAGTTTGACCATAATATCTATCTAGAGGTTTGTTACCTTTTCTCAGGAGGACCAGCCTCTGTCTTTTCCAGTCACGGAAGAACTCTCCTCTTTTTAGGCAGTTGTTGAAGCAATCTAAAAGAATATGGGGTAAAGCAACAATCACTTGTTTAAGAATCTCGTTGCTTATTTTATTGATTCCAGACGCCTTGCCTGGCTTCAATCTTCTGTCAGCTTAGTGAAGCTTTGCAAGAGTGAAGAGTTCCTCCTCACAGACTTGACAGGCACTCCAGTCCGTCCTAAGCCATGGTTCTGCAGGTGGAAAGAAGCCTAGACCTCATGGGTCCTTCTCGACGTCCTCAATTAGGCGCCTCCAACATCTTAGCTGTTACCTTCGGATCTCTTTTCTGAGGATCCTTTTGGCCTCTTTTTATGCGTCCTTTAGCAGAGGATCTTCGTTTGAACAATCATATCTCCTTCTTGCTCTGACGCATGCTTTTTGCAAAGAGGCCAACTCTTCTGACCAGTAAACGTTGCGTCTTCTGAGAGTGGTGCTCCTACGACGCGGCATAGACGCGTCGCATGTGGTGATAATCATATTCTTCACCGTCCGCACCTCTCCGTCCAGATTGTTCGGCCTCTTCACCCATCCAAGTAAATATTAATTTGATTTATAACTTAGTTTAGAGCATACAGGGACCTGCAGTTGGATAATGAAAATTTGCAATGATAAATAAATTGGTTATTCTTTATCACGTGTTAACTCGGTTTCTGTTTAGTATCAAAAACAGTTTATTTGAGGTCATTTTACGCAGAGTTTAATAAACTTACTATACATATTTTTTTTTAAATTTCTCTAGATTTATTTTGAATTAAAATATCAACGAAAAATGATGGAGATATTTTTAATGCGATTTTTGTAAGTGGACTGACAATTCATGGCGGAACTGTACAGTAAATGACTCTCTCTAGATTATTTTTTTTCTTCGTCGGCACAATAAAAAACATCCGATTCTCTAACGAAAGAAAAGCAATAACAGTAGAGCGCAAAAAGTATGACATTAGTTAAAAAAAAATTTTCTCACTACTTCCGGTGTCAACCACTACTGCATAAGTATTTGTATCGGCTTCTCGTGGTGTGAATGGTTTGAGATTATTACACTGTTAAAAATTTTCACTAGAACTTTCTGTTACTTGTAACATCAGTTTTCTCTGGTCACATTTGACAGAAAATTCTGTTTCCTTGTCAGAAATTTAACATAACCTTGTTGATTTTGCGCATGCGCGAGGAGGATTGTGACAGAAATTCCTATCACGCGTATCAGAATTTATTTTCTGTACTGACATATATAGAAAATTCTGTTACAACTGTAACATAAGAGAGTCGTGAATTTCAAAATATTTTTAACAGTGTAGTTTGTCTGCATGCTGGTAGTATTAGTGTTTTAATAACAGCAGTTTTTTGTCGAATTATATGTATTATTAAATAAATAACATGTTTTAGGCCATTATTTCCATATATTTCTATGTGTGTACCTTTGCCACTTTTAATCAATATGCAGAAAAAGCTGTACTTACACTGCAAAAACAAATGTTTCAAATATGGGGATACAAGTCACGTACGCGTCTCATTTTGAGACATTTAGTGTTTGAAAAAGAGACGCATACGTGTCTTGTGTCTCCATATTTGAGACATTTGTTTTTGCAGTGTACGTTTTGAAAATCATGAAAGCTGTCATATTTTTAAAGAAAAATTCTCATTTTTCATTTTAAAAATTTATTTATTTATTTATAAATTATATGTTAAATCAATTAAAAATTTTTTTCCCTGTTATACATGATGATGATTTTATTCATCATCATAAGTTTTTAAGTTATACTTTTAAATATAGTCTTCTAACTAGGATAGTGTAAACACACAAATGTCAACCAAAGCGATAATGTCAGATATCCACTTTCTACATCAGGACGGCAGATTTTTTGTGGATACGTTACATTCGCAAAAAGCAAAACGCTTGCTTGGTCACTTGTCATCTAAATGCATTGTTTTTTTGTAGTTTCGTAGATCATAATTAAAATTAAATACTGATCAATGCACTGAATGGTTACAAAGTTATTAAACGGTATTCAGGTATGTTAACAGGCAAACAGGACTAGACCTGAGAACATTTTGGAATACCACGTAAAAACGGCTAGCATGAAAATTAAGTGTAGGTTAACAAATATGATAAAAATATTTATCATATTTCATTTCATTTGATCATATGCTTTCAATCATGTTCACATGAAACTTTAATTTTTGGTTCAAAAAATTGTATGTATGAATAAATCTTCATCTACAACAAATGATTTCATATTATGTTTTAAAATGGACAAACTTTCATCGCTTTTCTCTTCTAGGAAACTATCTTCCCAAAAAGTTTCCAATTTCATGCTAACAGTGTGGTATGAACATTTTGGAAGGTGGCATTGGAGTTGCTCTAAGTCTCTCGGACTAACTTGTAGGATTTAGATAAGCGTAAATGACGAAATTTGAATGGTCTTGTGAGGATTTGAGGCGTCTTGATGAGCTGCGTGTTCGCGTTGGCGATCGGTTGGTTGTTTGGGCGCAGCTGTTGTGCATGATACCACAGAGTTCTGGTAAAATGGCAGCCGAAACGGCAAAGGTAGGTGGTGGCTGCGGTCGACGGCATTAGGGGTTTAGGGGATTTTAGACGGGTGGAAAAGAGGAGGTGGTGCGGGATTTCAGGTCGGGGTCGTACCAAGCTTGCACCGTTCTCAGCGATTAATTCATTGCCGCTTACCGCATCCCACCACAAACCGCCTTCTACCCTTGCTCCTATACTATCTGAGTCCTACGTGCCTCCAGAATCTAATACGACTTCAGTCTAGTATAACTACTTCTGTTATTTGTAAAAATCCATCTTGAACCCCATCAGTCTTTCTGATAATTAACCAACATCTTTCCGTACGGAAAAGTGTGACATAAAAATAATGATATGCATGTTTGTTATTCTGTGCATGTCGTTATTTCGCGACGTAACACGGGAAGTGACATAAAGCCTAAGCACAATGAAAATTTTAGATTGCAAGCAATGAAATAGAAAAGAAGAACGTAATTTTTACAAATCTCTGAGTTTGTAGCTGCATCATGGTTTGAGGCGTACACAAAGTTTCTTGTGCGTTTGCGTGAATATCTTGTGTTTACTACAGACTCATTTGGGTCTCACACAAACTGGTTGTATCTGACACACATAAGCTTGCTGAAAATACTTTATTAGTCTACACATAGCACAAGTTTACGTATCTATATTTGTGAGTTACACAGACGTTAGGTATGATGAACACAACAAATTATTTTTTTCCGTGTACGTATTTTACAATACTTATGGCTACGCGGAACGAAAAATATTGCTTTTGTACCATTAGATTACTCTACAGTATTTTCCTATATCCTATTTGCGTTTGCTAACCTATAAAAGCAACAATATATAGTTTTGCAGTATTAGGTATCGCCATAGGAAATACCTATCATAGACTTACTTTTATAGTAAGAACATAGTAGTCTAAACGCAAAGGCGTTATAGGCCAAAAGCAAGAAACATCGTTATACACTGAGCAACTTTTAATTACATTTTTTTCTTTTTTCAATTTCTATATTTTTAATAAAACGTAAGAATTTAGGGATAATCGAGGTACGATCATATTAGTTTTTTAAAAAAAAAGAGATTGTGTTTCCTTGTTTTCTATTATATTGTAATTTCGTGAGACAAAAAATTAATACATATAATTAAAATTAGTATTATTTGAGGTTAGAAAAGTGTAAATGTGAAAAAGCGATTTTCATTTTTAACACATTTTAATATTATTTATTATGGCATGTCTAAAATTTTATGAGATTTTTTTACGACAGTTTTTCAAGCAGCCGTAATGTCTCCTGAGCTTTTACCATACTTTACAATATCTATTCAAAAATATATTTGAAAAAAATCGATCTCCAGAAAAATTTCGTATCATACGGAATACTGAATACAGACGTTAATCATTATTATCATTTTCACTTCAATTTAGTAAAAATCCACTTTTCAAAGGACATGAAACTTTTGCTAGTCAATATATATAAGGAAAGTTAACTTTCCTTATATAAAAACACTGTTCCATCGATATAACTACGTGTGCGATTATTCGACGTCATTGAAATGTTATATGTTTATAGTTTAAGTCCACTAAAAAAGAAAGTATTTGTCTTAAGCGTATTGTATTTGGGTTAGCTTAAGCCAAACGCGGTTTCGAGTGTAAACCGAGATCGGAGGTTACGCCAAATAATTTCTGCTTGTCTCAAATACTTACCTCTTTTTTTGTTTTTAATTGACGTTGAATGACTGGAGTTCGCAATATAATCAAAAGAATTGAATGTTCCGAAGTGTGAAAATGACGTTTGCGTAAAGGAAATATAAAATTTTGTTAAAATGTGAAAAAAGTGAAAAGTGAAATGTTACCGACAAAAACACACTAAATCAAATGGTAATGTTCAAATTCAGTGATTTCTGTCGGTAAAATTTCACATTTTACTTTTTTCACATTTTAACAAAATTTCATATTTCCTTTACGCAAACGTCATTTTCACACTTCGGAACATTCAATTCTTTTGATTATATTGCGAACTCCAGTCATTCAACGTCAATTCAAACAAAAAAAGAGGTAAGTATTTGAGACAAGCAGAAATTATTTGGCGTAACCTCCGATCTCGGTTTACACTCGAAACCGCGTTTGGCTTAAGCTAACCCAAATACAATACGCTTAAGCCAAATACTTTCTTTTTTAGTGGGAGCTTAAAAAAGTGCGTAATGTATATATCATAGTAAAAGTTGTTGTTACACAGATTTCGTCAAATACCACTCTAAAGATAGAGAATACTTGTAACTATACAAATATCAAAGACGAATTTGCATCTGTATCTCTGACCTGCCAAACAAATAATTTTTACTGCGCGCGTACCCCATGTTTCTAACACACATATTATAATTCTTGCAACTCCTTTTTTTCATCTCTCTAAAATTCTTTAGAGGTAATTTAATTATGTGTCTTATGAAGTATAACACTTTTACTACTTCTTATCAAAAAGAAAACTGTTGCATCTAAAATGTATTTTCTTACATAATATGTACTAGTTTTTATAACAACATCTCGATTGTCCCTAAACTCTTAAATTTTATTCTACATAATGATAAGCGATAAAGCAGATATTAAAATCAAAAGTTTCTCAGTGTAGTACAATCGCAAAGAGTATAACAGAATTAGACTGTTATTCCGGTGAAACCGAAACAGTCTAATCCTCTTATTCTCTTTGCGATTGTACTACAAGGATGTTTCTTGCTTTTGGCCTATAACGTCTTTGCATTTAGTTTAGACTTATTATGTTCTTACTACAAAAGTAAGTTTATGATAGGTACCCAATAAAAAAAATAATTGGGCACACACGAAAACAACTGGGTACGAACGAGACCTGTACTCGGTCTGGTGTACGGACCGAACTGTGATGTTTCCCGTATTATTTACGTTTGTTTGGAATTCAATTCTGTTGCCGCGATTGAATTGAGGTTATATAAGCAGAGTTTATAATGTAATTTGAAAGCAGGGGTGTTTTGACGTGTAAAAATGGCGGTTATGAAAATAATTTTGATAGTTTGTTAAAATATTAAAAAGTACAATGTGACGGGAACAACTGGATTGAATTCCACACAAACGCAAATAATACGGGAAAACATCCCTTATGGAAAATATGTATTGGATTAAGTGTTGGATTAAGTACTGGAGTAAGTATTGGATTAAGTACTGGAATAAGTATTGAAGTATTAGAATAAGTATTGATTTAAGTATTGGAAACTCCAATACTATTTTTGCCAAACATTATTAAAAATTTTACTGGTTGCGCACTAAATTTCTATAGCTCCCTGCTCTGCGCAGTAGTTTTTTTTACATTTAAAACATAGAAATACATGAAACGCAAAATTACAGTTTCACTGAAAATTAAAAAAAAATTTGTTTAAAAATATGTTACGCGAAAATAGTATTGGAGTTTCCAATACTTAATCCAGTACTTATTCCAGTACTTAATCCAATACTTAATCAAATACTTAATCCTATACTTATTTTTCATAAGGGATCACAGTTCGGTCTATACACCATACCGAGTAAAGGTCTCGTTCATACCCAATTATTTTCGTGTGTGACGAATTATTTTTTTTTTACTGGGTATTTCCTATGGCGATACCTAATACTGCAAAACTATATATTGTTGCTTTTATAGATTAGCAAATGCAAATAGGAGAATACTATAGAGTAATCTAATGGTACAAAAGCAATATTTTTCTTTCTGTGGGGGCAGTAAATTTTTTTCGCCTCCCAATGGTGCTTAATCTATATGTTTGAATAAAATTGTTTAAAACATAATAAAATAACTCTGTGTCATTTTCTGTGTGTCGTCGCAAAATAATGACAAACATGCCTGTCTTACTATTTATGTGACGTTCACTTTATCATAAAAGCTAAGACAATCTTAAAATAAATCACAAAATGAATTATAAAGTGTACAGTCATCTAATATAAAAGCTTCATTCTTTATAAGAGACATTAATAAACTCGTTCACGTCTTCTCGACTGTCACTCGTAGACAATTTTTTATTCCAAAGGCACAAACGAGGCGCTTTTAAATGTCTGTAGGCAGGGTCTAAATGCCTTCATTTGTTTGAGCGTATAAAAATGAAAGCCATTTTTACACGGTCGAATAAATGGATGAGTTTTAGATTCTGTCCACAGGCATCTAAAAGTGCCATGTTTGTACCTGCGGGATAAAAAGTGATTTATATTAGATTTGTACGTTCTAATTAATACACAATACGAATGAAAAATGTTATTATACATTTTTCAGAGAACTGAGGGAGGTTTAAAATAAACTTCCTTTTAGTCCTGAATATATATCCTCGTAGTTCTGAACTTGCATATATTTTATATAACGGACTAAAACATGACTAGAAAATTTATTACAGTTACAATTTTCTAAATCGATTAATCGATTTAAAATGTTGCCAGTTTATACCACATTGTCAGAAAAATATTTATAAATTTGCAATTTATAGACAAACAATTTTTTTCTCCTTTAATGCACACATATATTAACACATATATTAACAAAACACCTATATCATTTAATTTAATTTGTTTTAACAAATTACACTTTTTATTTATATTCTATACATTTATCAAAAGTATGTTTCCTAATTGCTATCAATTCCAAATTTTATTAGAATCAGTTCAGCCGATCTCGAGATATTGCACTTGTTCTAAAATTCTGCAAAAAAGTTTAATTGTTAATAACTTTTGAAAAAATCCGAATTTTGCAAACCCCTTTACCGGTCTAAATAGTTTCATCATGGACTGTAAAAAAATATAGGTGTTATTAATATTGCTGATCCAAACGGGAATAAGTTGGTTCAGGAATTCTTAACCAACTTTAAACCGTTTTTCCTTTACTTGCTGTTTTTAAAGTCGGTGTTCACTGTCACTCAAAATCTACTGCACAGATCCTTTTGAAATTTGATACAGTCTTTCTACACATAAATGGCGAGGTATCGCTGTCGAGTTTTTATTAAAAAAAATTATTCTTTATTTTACAATAACAAATGTGTTGATACTTTTTACACAGAGAGAAAAATATGCTACGGGGTAACATCTAGATAGTACCAGGTACAATATTTAGTGTTACGTATACGGACAGCAAAATAGATTGTAACATCTGATTGTAAGGGATAAAATATGGATTGTAGGGGGTAACATCTGGATTGTATCGTTTAGCATCTGTGATGGTACCGTGTAACATAACCTCTTTACCATCGAAGATAATAAACTTCTTACTATCTATTTCTCTCGGTGTAGCAAGAATCGATTTTTGACTTCAAAGTGCACTGAGAAAAATGGATGTTTACCCGTAACGACTGGATATTAAGCGTTAGCATCTAGATGGTCAGCGTTAACATCCAGTCGTTAAGGGTAAACATCCATTTTTCTCAGTGTGCCACTAAAAATCAAAAAATGGATAAAAAAAGTAGACAGCGTTACTTCAGGACATTCATCAGCTAACAAAAAAATGAAGATGAAAGATTGATTCCTTTTTCTTGATATTACATTACCTCAAAGTAATTAATTCTATCACGATGATAAAAAAAATATACTTTTTTTTATAAATTATAATTTTTTGTGTCCTGTCCAAAACATTCTGCCAAAAAGTTTTTCTCTACGCTTTGACGTTCTACCATTAAACTTGTGGTTTTTAAACATTATCAATATGAATAAATTGTTGCTAATTTGTTTATTTAAACAATATATTTTACATCATGAAACTGTCTTAAAAGGAATGATGGTACATCTTACTTGGTGTTATATTTTTCCAAGTCAAGGAATATTTTTAATAGAAAGTGTGAATCATTTACTTTTCATTTGAAGAAGTTGTGTATACTTTTGTAAGACGTGTGAAATCACTGTGATTCTACGATTTATCTGTATCTTCGTTTACGTTGTGCAATGCCATGTAATGCAACCGAAAAATCGAGAAACTCTAAACCGCAGCTCATAGAAATCAGGAGGTAACCTTGAGAAATTCGAGTCTCGTTCCAATCGTTTTCCTTGATCTGGGAACTGTCATAGCGGAAACGCTTGATTGGGCGGAAATTATCGGAAATTTCCCACTTCTCGCTAGGGTGACAGTCAACATAGTCATCGTCATTTTTGTCTAGCTTCATATTCGCCAATTGTTAGTTCTGAGAGTTGATATTTTTTTTTCTATTATGTCTCACACCAGTGTAAGAAAATTAAATAATTTAAAAAGTTAATTCTTGTAAAAAAAGTGACGTCTCAAAAATTTCTCAAGAAATTAAAGAATCACTTTTTACTTTTAGTTTTTATTTTTCTTACCTTAGATAAGAAAAATTTTGCCTAACTTGAATCTTGTTGAATTATTATTAATATCAAACCTTCAGTAATTCTAGTAACATGCCTTCTACGTCTAAATTAGTGTACTGTTACGTTTTGATGTACAAAAACCCTTACAATATTCCCTAGTTCCTCCTTTTAAATCAATTTCAATTAAGAACTTGATTTGGGATGAGGATTAAGTCAATAAGAGTACTAAAGTTTATTGTAGAATATTTATTTATGAGGTTATTATAATGAGTAGAGAGATTTACAAAAATGATTTTATAAATTGAGCCTTACTTTCGAAGATGGAAAGATTGATGTTTTACTCGCAGATTTGTAGAAGGCAAGCGATGATTAGCCTTGCAGTAGATTAGCCGTTGAGTAAACAAACGAGGATCCTAATCTTGGATGTCGATGCAGGTGAATTTTGTAGAAAATAGAAACTTCTTGCAGGAGACCTTTAGTTTGTTTTTCTCACAAAACGGTGTGAATTTCTGTTATTTTGTAGAGTGACAAAATAACTTGGACCGAATAGAATTATCACTTATTAAAAGCAATACGTTACTATGCAGTAAGACTGTAATACTGCAAGTAATTTGAGTAGTTGAATGTGAATAACTACTGACTAGATGGTAAGACTGTGTATTATCAAGTTTGTAAAACTTCGAACTGAACTAGTCAACCTGATGCTCCAATTTATATTGGAAAATTGGGAATGCTAATGGCTGCCTAGAAAAAAGATGTCCGCTTCAAAAAAAGATGGACGCTTAGGAAAAAGATGGCCGTCCTAGCTTCACCTTCCTCTTCCTTCCCCTGCATGAATTCTAGGTTGTAATACTCCACATTAAAGTGAAAGTATATCGTAGTTCTTGAAATTTGGAAAATGTTTGTCTTTGCTTGTTTCTTCTCCCCGTTCCCTTTACAGGTGTCTAGACTTGTAGTACCCTCCACCAAGAGGTAGCTGTCCTAGACTTGCATTTGTCTTATGTTAACATAATCTCTTCCTTCCTCAAACGTTTTCAATTTTAAAATCACATCTACTCTTGTCTAATATTCGTATACAATATTAACCAAAATGATATACAATGATAAGAATTCTTATATCTATAAGAATTGAATAATAACAATGTATATAACAATATATAAAGTATATATATAGGTTACGAACGTAACACCTCCCCCCTCAGTTCGAGCATGGGAAAGAAATGATACATGCTCGAAAGTTATAATTTTTTTTTTCAATGCTGATTTTGTTAAGGGAAATGTTATGATCGTGTACATTTCTCCAATTTTTATTACTTTATTCATAAATACTAATTTTGATTCATACCAATGCATGCTATATTTAAAGAATATGTTATAGTAATAATTACAATATAAGAGATAGATTTTTTTTTTTTTTTTTTTAGTGATTCAATTTTGTGACTAATACACATTTTGAAATAATTAGAAAAAAAATCGATTTTTATTTTTACTATTTTGTATAGCTACCTGAGAGAGTGTAACAAATACTGCTGTAATAAAACAAATATGCTTTTCATTCATACTTATGCATTCGATTTTACGATTATTACATATGTATTTTTCATTTTTCGAGAAAAGATTAATAAGTAAATAAATTAATAAAATTTACTTCCTGTTTTCATTAATACGCTTATTTTGTTACCTGGATTGTAATTTGTACATAACATATGTTTTGCAGTTTCATTAAATTTACACATATTTTATATTATTGTTTTATTTGTTATAGAGAAATTTTTATTCATGTTAACATATTCATTTGTAATTGCAAAAGCAAAAAAAAATTTGTTACACACACACAAAAAGAAAATTTGTTATTTTTTGTTTTTCTTTTTTTTATACTCAAATAAAAAACTGCATGATTTTTTTGATTACACACTCTCCTACTATTAACTTATTTTTGTTTTTATTACATGTTCAAATTTAAATGAACTTTACACATGTGAATTTTTGAAAGATGTTGTATTTATATGCTACTTTTGAATATATACGTTGTGGATTTAAATTTGAACATTTGTCAAAATATGTTATTGCTACGCACATTTAATTTGATCATCATCATTTTTTTATTTTAAATATAATTCATTAATTTTGTCATTTTAATTATTAATGTGAGTTTAGATGTGCGTATAATGTAAAAAATAGAAAATAAAATTTTATTATGTTTTACTTGATCACATTCATTCATTTTTCTTGCGCTCCCAGAAAAATAAACATAGACTTTTGATAAGATGGGACCGAAAGAAATTACTAGTCCTCTCGAGTTTCCGGTGAACCTCGAGTTCCTAGGATTTAGATAAAACACCGTGGCTAGAGAAAATAAATTTTTTTTTTCTTGAAGTTATTCCGATTGCGTTTTCTGCGGTTCCTGTCTACGAGGTATTATTGTTATTAGAAAAACATAAAATAAATGAATCATTTTTATTCTGAAGTCCATTACCTAGAACAGATAACTTGTATTATTAAAAGTACACTAATTATTTCACAAGAAAAATGTTATTTTTGCGATAATCACAAAAATGACACTTTTGTAATCGGATTGGATTTGTAAGTGGGAGGAAGCTTTAAATAAATGTTATTATTTTACTTTAGATGATTTTTTTCAGCTGTAAATGTGATTTTCTTAAATGTCTCGTTTGTCAGATTTTTAGTAAAATTTTGTCTGTTTATGAATTTTTATTTATTTTTCTGGTACAATACGTGACAGTTTAAGTCTATTTATATGTACTATTTTTTGTTTATTTTTTACTTGTATTTTAATATTTCCTTTATTTAAAATTTCTAACACTTTATGTGGTCCTGTGTATTGATTGGCAAATTTGTGAATTTTTCCCCCTTGGAGTAAGAAAACTTCATCCCCTACTTTAAAATCTTGTGGATTGCATTTTTTATCATAATAAATTTTTGACTTTTCTTTTGCTGATATTAAATTTTCTTTTGCAATATTTCTCATTTCATGTAATCTTGTTATCAAATCAGTTAAATAATGATCATATGTTTCTAATTTTTCGTGTTCCAGTGGTGGATCACTAGATGGTAACCGTGCCAATTTTCCAAAAATTAATTCATACGGAGTACATTTGGTACCCTCGTGTACACTGGTGTTGTATGAAAACATAGCGAGTTCTAACCAGTCGTCCCATTCTTCGTTTTTATTTATAAATTGTTTTAAATATTCTCCTAACACGTGATGTGATCTCTCAATCGAACCGTTTGATTGGGGGTGAAAAGCGGTTGTTTTAAATTGGCGAATTCTGAATCTTTTTGCTAAACGTCTCATTAAATTACTTAAAAAATCCGTCCCTTGATCTGTCAAAACACCTTTAGGTGATCCATAAATACAAATGAATTTTTTGATAAATGCATCAGCTATTGTACTAGCCTGATGATTTGGAAGTGCTATTGCTAACGAATATTTAGTAAGATTGTCCTGGATTGTTAATATATATTCATTGCCTGATTCAGTTTTTGGAAGTGGACCAACAATGTCCATTGCAATTTTTTCGAACGCTGTGCCTGGTGTGTCCGTTATAATCATCGGATCCTTCGTTTTTACGCGTACTAATTTTTTGAGTTGACATTGTAAACAATTTTGAATATACTTCTGAATATTAATTTTCATATTTTCCCAATAGTAATTTTGTCGTATTCTTTCATATGTTTTTGTAACACCTTTATGGCCCCCAACTGAACTAGAATGTGCTTCTTCTATTAATTGCAAATATTGTTCTTTTGTTGGATATTTAGTGGTTCCGTTGCATATTATTATTTTTACAACCGAATTTTCAAAAATACATTTGAACATAGATAGAATTTCTTTCCAATTTATGTTATTGACCTGAGCAGTTTTTGCTATACTTATTGTTTTTAACTTTAATTTTTCGGCCTCATTTTTTAATGAAATAATTGATAATTTTATATTTTTTAAAGTATTAGACATATTTTCTTTTATTTCGTTTTCAATAGGAAGGGCTATGTGGTAAAATGCACCTTTTTTTATATTTTTTGCTAGACCCAATTGAAGGTTTCCAAAATTAGGCAATTTTGCACGTTTTGCTAAAGACCTGGAGCCATTATCTCTAGGCTCTCCATTAACTGAAATAAAATAAGCGAAATTATCTTTACGCATTGGTAACTGATCCCTACAATCTATAATATATTTTTCCTTCTTGAGGTTGAAATTTGTGCAATTTTTATTTTCTTCTAAAGTGTCTTCTTCTTCTGATGATTCAGTATCTGTGTTTTCATAACCAAGATCAATTTCTTCCTTTTGAGTTTTTTGATTTCGTTTTTTATATTCAAGATCTGACATAACCTCGTCAGAATATATTTCTTTGTCGAATGTCTGTTTCTTTTGAATTTGTTTTTTATTTCCTTCCTTTTCTTCTTTAGTTTTTTGATTTATATATTCAGGATCTGACATAACTTCGTCAGAATAGACTTCATTGTAGAATTTCTTTTTCTTTTGAGTTTGTTTTTTGTTTTCTTCATTTAACAATTTTTTCTGCCTTCCTCTTTTCTTTTTGAAAAGGGAGGTATTAAAATGAATATCCTTTTTCGGTCTTCCTCGTTTCTTCTTTTTTTCTTCATGTTTATTTGATTTATCTAGAATCTTGACTTGCTTATTTTCTTCATTTTTGTTTAATGTATCTACTTTGTTCATTTGATTTCTTGTAACGACATTGCAGACACTAGGCAATGTATTTTGATTTTTTGAATTAGATATGATTTTGATAAATATTAGAAAGAGATTGATTATCTCTTTATATATATAGCAATAATTTTCCATAGATTGGTATCCATCACTTGGATCCAATAAATAAATAGATTGGAGAATTTTTATAATCTCCGAAATAGAATAGGAATCATTATCCTGAGGTAGAGATTGCTTTTTGCAAATCTTTTGCATAATTGAATGGAGACATTTTTCTATCTCCGATTGATTTTCTGAAAATAGAGTTTGATTATTAAAAATATTTTTTATCAATGATTGGAGAAGTTTTATTTGCTCCGAATTTGTGCTTTCCTGAGGTGCTTTAAAATGAAAACCATGTTTATTTTTTCTAAGAGTTTCTGCTTGGACACTTCTTTGAGTGTGTTTTTCGACATCGATTTCGTGGATATTTTCTTGATTTATTGCTTGAATTTTTTCTTCATTATCATCTTCAATATTTTCTTCTTCAATATTTTCTTCGACTGGATTTCGGGACAAAGCGTCTGCATTGACGTTTGTTTTTCCTGCTTTGTAAATGACATTAAAATCATATTCTGCTAATTTTAGTTTCCATATCGTAACCCTTGAGCATGGATCTTTTGAATTTTGGAACCAAACCAATGGTTTGTGATCCGTGACTAATGTAAATTTTCTTCCATAGAGATATGGTCGAAAATGTTGAACACAATAAATAATTGCTAATGCTTCTTTTTCGTACGTATCGTATTTTCTTTCTGTTTCAGTTAAGGTTCGCGAAGTATATGCAACTGGTTGATCTTTGCCTACTTTTCCTTGTGATAATATGCCTCCTATTGCAAAGCCTGAGGCGTCTGTCGTTAGAATAAACGGTTGAGAAAAATCTGGTCTTTTTAAAAGTGGTTCTTCGCAAAGTTTACTTTTTAATGTATTAAATGCCGTTTCTTGTTTTTCAGTCCAAAGGAAAGGTATATCTTTCCTTAAAAGTTCATTTAGAGGATTTGCAATTTTTGAAAACTGGTCTATAAATCTTCTATAATAACCGGCGAGTCCTAAAAATTGTTTTATATTTTTAACATTTTTTGGTACTGGAAATTTTTGCACTGCTTCCACTTTTTTCGGGTCGGGTCGTACTCCATGTTTATCGATAATGTGTCCTAAATAACATACTTCTAACCGTAAAAATTCGCATTTATCGGGCTGTAATTTCAAATTTGCACTTCGTAGTCTTTCCATGAATTTTGAAAATTTTTCTTCGTGTTCTTCTAACGTATTTGCATAGATAACAACGTCGTCTAAATAGACAAATAATTCAATTCCTTGTAAACCTAATAGTACCTGATCGATTAATTTTTGAAAGGTACTCGGTGAATTTTTTAAACCAAATGGCATTCTGTCAAATTCATAATGCCCATACGGTGTTGAAAAAATATTGAGCGTTTGATAATTGGTCTAACAAGTCGATTATATTTGGCAAAGGATAAAATTGTCCTACTGTGCGTTCATTCAATTTTCTAAAGTCTAATACTAACCGCCATTTTTTGTTTCCTTGAGAGTCGTCCTTCTTCGGTACTATCCAAATGGGTGTGTTAAAGGGTGAATTGGAAGGTTTAATAATTTGTTGTTCTAATAATTCGTTTACTTGACGTGTCATTTCCTCTTTGTGTACAGGTGGAAATCTATATTGTTTTGTTATAATAGGTGTGTCATCTGTAGTAATAATTCTGTGTTTAATAAGATCAGTTGCTTCTAAATATTCTCCCGGTATGTGAAATCTATCCGAGTATTTATTTACTAATTTTATAACATGTTCTAGCTCTTCTTTGTTTAAATGGTCTAATCTAAGTAATTTTTTCAATTCTTCTACTCTATCTGTTCCTGTGATATTAAAAATTTTTCCTGATTTGTCATTGTTTGTAAACACGTTAATTATTTCTTCTATTACAGTATTTTCATTGTTTTTGAAATTACATTTTTGATTTTCATTTTCTAATTCTTTAAAATCTTCCAGTTTTATATTAAGGACAGGTATTTTTATAGACTCGTTGCGTGTGTTAAATACCTTTAAATATGCTTTACCTTCTGTATTTGTTACAACTGCGTTGCCTAAAAAAACACCTTCGGCTACTGACTGTTTAGGGATAAAACCTATCTTTTTATCTTTATTCAAAATTTTAACATGAATATTATAAACTGATCTAGCTGGTATTGTAAAATAATCGTTTGATTCAAAGTAAAATTTTTGATTATTTATTTCTATGTGTCTTTCTTCATAATTTATTTTTACTTTATTATTGACAAAAAATTCTGTTCCTAAAATACCGTCGTGTTCAATTGGTACATCATTAGATAATAAATTAAAAATTGTCGGAATGCCAAAAATATTAAGTTTTACTTGTCCTAATGTATAAACTGGATCCTCATTAATTCCTGTTAATTTGATGCATTTATTTTTATCAATTTCTTTGTCATTATGAAGTACTCGAAGTTTTAATAAATTTGGTCCTGCTCCTGTGTCAATCATCATAGTTGTAGATGTTTTAAGTCCATTAGTATTTACTCGAACGTATGGTATTGAATTAGGTTTTGCTAAATTTATATGTTTTGTTGGGAGTTCATTATTACCGGATGCATTAAAATTTTTCAATCTGTCCTCGGAGCATCCTACTGAGGAAGAATTTTGGAGTTTTCCGAATGTTCTACTGGGTGATGCGTTTGTTGTTGGCTATTGTTATATATTCTTTTTCTACATTCACTATTTACATGTCCTGGGTTTTTACAATAATTACATGTTACAGTTTGGTTTCTGTGTGTCGGGTTTGATAGTTGAATATTTTTACTTGTGCTTGGTTCTTGTTCTTGTAATTGTTCGTTTTGTTTATTCTGATATCTGCTGTTATATGAATTTTGATATCTGTTTTGGTTTCGATATTGATTCTGATTTTGATATTGATTACGATTTTGGAATTGATTTGGTGAAGTTCTATACTGGTTTTGGGTTTGATTTTGATATTGATTTCGCGGAGGGTCTTTATAGTAATTTTGATGATGGTCTTGAGATGCATTAAATGGTTGATTTTGATTTCTATTACTAAAACGATTTTGATATTGATTTTGATATGTAAAAGAAGGTTGATTTTGATTTCTGTTACTAAAACGATTTTGATATTGATTCTGGGGTGTAAAATTTCGTCGTGAATGTATAAAATTTTCTTGCCTTTGTCCTAGTAATTTATTAATTTGAAAACAATTTACTGCAAAATGTCCTTTTTTACCACAGAGAAACAAGTAATGATTTCATCCTGAGCAACATTTATCTTTGTTGTTTTAGCAAAATCTTTATTGTTTTTAGACAAATATTCATTTTCAATTTTTTGCGTATTTTTTCTTAGTTCATTACGTGATAATAATTTTCTTTCTACTTCTATTGCTTTATTTACTGCATTTTTAAATGTGTCTGATATTCCTACTCGTAATTCTAATTCTGGTCTAAGTCCTCGCGTAAAACAATCAACAATGGTTTCTTCTAGTCCTGTTTTAAATGTTTCGTCTACTGTATTTTCGTTATTAATTCTATGCGCATCTAAAATTCTTTCTGCTGCTTCTGCAATTCTTGACCCATAAGATGCTACGTTTTCATGTTCCCACATATACATTGCCCCTAATTCCCCTTGTAACTGATATACTGATTTCGCGGGTGCATAAACTGTTTTTAGTCTTTCTGCCAATTCTTGTACTGTGTTAAAACTATGCCCTAATATAATTTTCCTTGCTTCGCCAGAAATTCGACCCCGAATTAATTTTACTAAATTCTTTTCCACATCTACATTTTCTGGAAGCATTGATTTTGCCTCTACACAACCCTCAATAAATATCGATAATGGTATATTTTTTTCGTCAAATAATGGAATTGTTTCCAAAGCGTCGCGTAAAGAAACTTGCTGGTTATTCGGTAAAACCATATTTTCGAGATTAAATGAAATTTCAGAATTATTGGAAGATGTGTCAGAATTAGGTACGGATTGATTTTCAAAATTATCGTCAATTTCTTCTATTAAAGTTTTATTTAATTCAGACTGATTTTTATTAAAGCCAAATTCTTCCAAATTATTTAAATGACTTTCAATTAAAGTTTTTACTGCCGTAAGTTCTTCGCTATCACTTTTATCACTGTTAGAAGTATCGTCACTGTCAAAAAGTTGAGTTGAAATGAATCCTGAATCCGATTGTTTTTCTTTTTGTGAAAAATTAATATTTGGATTTGTTTTAGAATACCTCGGTGTACTAGTAAATGGTTTTGATTTGATATTAGGGATTCCGGAATTTAAGGATAGTTTAGGATTTTCTTTTATTTTTGAGCGAGTTAAATGTTGAGAATCAGTATTATTTTCATTTGAATTAGACATTAATTTCGAGTTGCATGATACTTAAAATTATAAGTTTTATAAAAACAAAATCATTTGCATATAAATGTAATAAAAAGAAGTATTTTATGCAAAAGTTTTTATAAATAAATATTCTCACTCTTCTAGAAAAAATGTCAATAAATTTGCATTAACGAATAAATTGTAAAAAGATAAATGATTATGTTGTACAGATTCTATCGTATTTTTAAGAGGAATCGAACCCCTATTTACAAATAAACTTTTAGGATTTACAATTGCAAATGCACCTAGCAAATATAAGGGAAACGAACCCTTCTTTACAAATATACCTGTATAGTTTAAAATTGAAAATGCTCCAAGCTATTACGGATCATATACAACAGAAATTTTTTATACAAAATCAAATATTTTTAAAATGATATTAAGGATTTTATTTCAAAGATATATACTTTTTATTGACACTTTTAATTTAGTTAGCTCATTGATTTTTGAAAAATAAATCATTCGGTAAATTTGAATTTTATTTAAAATTTAATTGATATTTAAAAAAATTTTCATGAATTTTTATTATTGAATTATATATTGTTTCTAAAAAAAAATTTTACAAATTTTTTCTCATCGACTTATTTTTTATTTCCCGGGCCGATGCACCAAAATTGTGAAGGGCTTCTGTTACGTTTTGATGTACAAAAACCCTTACAATATTCCCTAGTTCCTCCTTTTAAATCAATTTCAATTAAGAACTTGATTTGGGATGAGGATTAAGTCAATGAGAGTACTAAAGTTTATTGTAGAATATTTATTTATGAGGTTATTATAATGAGTAGAGAGATTTACAAAAATGATTTTATAAATTGAGCCTTACTTTCGAAGATGGAAAGATTGATGTTTTACTCGCAGATTTGTAGAAGGCAAGCGATGATTAGCCTTGCAGTAGATTAGCCGTTGAGTAAACAAACGAGGATCCTAATCTTGGATGTCGATGCAGGTGAATTTTGTAGAAAATAGAAACTTCTTGCAGGAGACCTTTAGTTTGTTTTTCTCACAAAACGGTGTGAATTTCTGTTATTTTGTAGAGTGACAAAATAACTTGGACCGAATAGAATTATCACTTATTAAAAGCAATACGTTACTATGCAGTAAGACTGTAATACTGCAAGTAATTTGAGTAGTTGAATGTGAATAACTACTGACTAGATGGTAAGACTGTGTATTATCAAGTTTGTAAAACTTCGAACTGAACTAGTCAACCTGATGCTCCAATTTATATTGGAAAATTGGGAATGCTAGCTTCACCTTCCTCTTCCTTCCCCTGCATGAATTCTAGGTTGTAATACTCCGCATTAAAGTGAAAGTATATCGTAGTTCTTGAAATTTGGAAAATGTTTGTCTTTGCTTGTCTCTTCTCCCCGTTCCCTTTACAGGTGTCTAGACTTGTAGTACCCTCCACCAAGAGGTAGCTGTCCTAGACTTGCATTTGTCTTATGTTAACATAATCTCTTCCTTCCTCAAACGTTTTCAATTTTAAAATCACATCTACTCTTGTCTAATATTCGTATACAATATTAACCAAAATGATATACAATGATAAGAATTCTTATATCTATAAGAATTGAATAATAACAATGTATATAACAATATATAAAGTATATATATAGGTTACGAACGTAACAGTACATTGAGTCACTAATTATTCAAATTAGTTCAAATATTTCCGAGTAAGCTTTCTCATTAAGGAATAGTTGTAAATTAAAATTTAAATTATATGTAATTTATGATTACATATGTGGCACTTCTTGACGTTTATTATATAAAGGAAGTAGCAATTCCTTGTTAAATACATTGAGAAAAAAATTTGTTTGAATCAAACATAATATGTTTGATTTAAACTTAATTTCACTTTATACAGTCAAACATAATTAAGTTTTAAATGAACAAATTTTGTGGTTGATCATCTATGTTTTATTTAACCATATTTTTTGTTTGATACAAACAAATATTTTATTTACTTCAAACAAAATTTAATGTTTAATTTAAAACGAATTGAAACCTAAATTAATTGCAGTAAATAGTTGGTTAACTATACTCAGTACTGTTATACTCGATGATACCTGTTATACTGGACTGAGTCCTAGTAGTGGAGCATTTCATTTCCATCACAACGTTCTCGAAATCATACATGTGCGGACTAGGAGTGAGTCCCAAACTTTTCACCTTTGAGCGCAAGTGGTACATAATTCAGTGCTTTTTAACTGTAATGAGTTCCAAATATAAAACACTGTTTTTCTATAATTTGTGATGGAAATGAATTGCTACGCTAATTGAACTCAGTACAGTTTTTTTAAATTCGATTTTTCTGCGTGTATTTTTATCATATATTATTCTTTTATTTTCAACACAAAATTTTTTTATTTCAAACAAAAAATATGTTCCGTGATAGTTTAATTTTTGTTACTTGCTTTTATATAAAGCATCCTTTATGTTTGAGATTATTTCAAGTGTTAATATTTAAACTGTGAAAAATTGAAGAAAATTACACTTTTCATTAACTGAACACAATAATTGTAGAAATATGGAATTTTGAAAAAGTCTAATTTACAAGTAAAATTCACGAACATACAATATGTGTAGTAAACTCACTTATGCACAAAAGTTTCAATCACTTCAAATATACCTCAATTTTTGATAAAATAATAACAATTACACATTTAAGTAGTCGCTTTAATAAAAACAAAAGTATGCTTGTACACACACTGAAAGAAAAACAATTTAAAGTTTACTTGAGTTTTAAGTATTATTTACTTTTTTACTCAAGCAGTGGAAACAAATTAAAAATTGATGTGGAACCAGGTAATTTTTACTTTGTTTTCTAAGGATAAAAATATGTCACTTTTCGAATCAAATTTGACGTTTTGTATTTGAAACGAATATTTGGAGTAATTAAAGAAAAATAAATAATAAATTAATACATAAATTACTTTTCTACTTACTTTTATTTATACTTTCATTATTAAATCTTCCGAAATATAATTAAAATTTAACTTCGAAGAGTTTGACACAAAACGTCAAATTTGCTTCAAAAGTGTCATTTGTTTTTTTTTTCTTTTTAGAAAAGAATGTAAAAATTACCTAGATTCACAGCAATTTTTTATTTATTTGCATTGCTTAAGTAAAAAAAGTAAATATTACCTAATACTCAAGTAAATTTTAAATTGTTTTTTTTTCAGTGCATTTTTTTCCAAAAAATCGATAAACATGCGTAATCACTAGAAACCACGCGAACATGTTCGACCGAAAAAGTAAACTAACGTCAGAACAGTAACGACGCCATATTGAATGCGCAAAGACTTCTGCGCATTTAATATGTTTGAATCAAACATAAAATATAGTTTTTTCAAGTATAAAGACTTCGAACACAAATTTGGTTTAATTTTAACAAAAATTAATTTTCAATTAAACAAACAGAAAATTATCTTCAAACATAAAATATATTTCAATCAAAAATTCAGATATTTCTAATATATTGAAATTAAACTTAAAAACACTATTCATTCATTCATTTATATTTAAATCAAGAAAATATTTTTCTTAGTGACACTTCAATCTATATTTTGACATTTAATAAACAACTTTTCAATGTGTTTAAATAAATTATTTTTTACATGTTTTTCTCCGCGAAGTATATATATTTTTCAACAAAATAATTAGACTGTGCTCGAACTTGAATTAAAATTACTAGTCAGTTGGGATTGTTCAATTTTTCAACTTTTACAGTGTACAGGAAAATAATCAATAACGCACATCATTATACCTCGACGTCAAATATGTCACTGAAATTATCTTAGATGTCAGAAAAATCTTAGACTGTCGCGACCACAGAACCTGTATGACTACTTAACCAACTAAACTACCCTCGTGGTGAATTTAAAAAATTACTAAAAACATAAGAAAATTAAAATGAGTTAAGAAATGAAAAATCTCTATTAATTCTTCAAATTTTAGGTGAAATGTTTATAAAATGAAAAATCATTTCTAGGATTTGCACAAATATACCTGTTTTAAATACAGAATAGTGTATATTTGTATTAAATTGTTAAATTAAAAAAAAGTTTGATAACATATTAAAATGTTAGCCTCTGTAGCAGGAAAGCTTTATTGTCAATCAAGTAAAAATATTCGAATAAAATACGTGGATAAAGGGAGCATATACTTTTTCACATTCTATTTCATTTGAAACGAGTAAACGTGTTACTTTCCCATGAAACTAGAGGAATAAAATCCGCAACTCAAGGAGCGCTATCTAGCAAAGCGTTGGCATTATACGGCACGACGTCGCGCGAAAAGCGAGCGTGTGCAACTGTGCAGGCTTATGGACGTACTATATACCTATATTCTAAAAGCTGCTATGTCATAAATCTTCAAACGGAGCTAAGCTCCTGCCAACCGTTGCGACACGACTTTAAGGCCCGTTAAGTAATTATTATTCTCACACGTTGTGTTAATACCTTCAGGTCGTGGGAACATAACCAGTTCCAAACACGTTAGACATTATGTAACATTATTTGGATAATTTAAGTTCGTACATGTAAAACATAAACTGGTGGTAAAGACAAACATTTTTTTTCTCCTTTAATGCACACATACATTGTTATGCACGGAAAAAAAATATTCATGAATAAGTACGGAATTTATTCATAAGTTTGGGGCAATAGAGAAAATTTGACGATTCTTAATGAGCTTTTATTAACGATTAACGAAAATTCAGAAGAAATCCCAAAACAGTAATGTAGAAACTAAAATATCGTTCAGCACTTTATATTTCAGTAAAACCACAAAAATCTAGATACGAAACTACCTGCGACCCGGAAGTGGTTTTAAAATACCTAAAAACCTTTGGTAAGAATGAAGATCTTCTTGAAAAATGGTCAAAAAAGTTATCAATACTTTTGGCATTAGTTACTGCACAAAGAGTGCAAACCTTATCAAAAATTCGCATAAATGATATTATTGAATCTAAGGAAATAATACAGATCAAAATATTCGAGAGAATTAAGACAACAGGCCACAACAGATATTAACCTATCCTAAATATGCAGTAACAAATACAACTTTGTTACAAGATAATTAAATAATAATTTTCCTTTTAATCATGATTCGCAATTGTACAACGTGTGATTAAGTAACCGTAGAAGATAACCCGTTCTTGTTTTACACAAAAACTGACAATTTAAAGACAAGACAAAAACTTCTTGCAAACATATATTCTTCTACCCAAGGAAATGTAAGAGCTGTCAAATCAAAATTTCCACGTGTCTAGGGAAAAAAATTGAAGACCAATATGAACGTAAAAGCTAAAGACAAAAACAATTTAAGCAATCGACACCCACACTGTAAAAATTGCTGGGACAATATGTCTCAAAATGAGAAACTTTGAGACGCATATGTCTTAGAGTGGACGCACCTAAACTGCACCATCGGTAACCTAAACTGCACCGGGTCCAAAAAGGGTAGCGGTCATAGAACAACTGAACTGCACCGCCCTCTGAAAAGGTCGCGATCACAAGGCGGCTGAATTGCACCGATACCAAAATTGTAATATTTTGTATAGCTCAACGTCCGCCGAGAGCATCCGCACGTTGGATCACTTTTACATTAACAACCACAACATTCGAATGTCCCTAGCGGCCGATTGGCCTTGTCGTTAAGTTTGTCAGGTTTTAAAACATATAATAAATATAAATTAAAAGAAGTAGCGGCACAAAGGCCTTGTTATGAGGTGTAAAATATCCATTTATTTTTATTTGTACTTTCTATACCGAGTCGATACTGCACGCACGTAATTCAAACGGCTGATTTTATTTTGTTCATAAAGTTGAATTTGAAAAGACACAAATGTTAACTTTGCACGAACTTTTGCATCACGTACACGACATCGTTTCTTTTGTTCAACACTCTGTAGTTTAATATAAGTGTCTGTTTGAAAATCTAATAGAATGTTGACAAATGTGTAAATATTGGGGTGAGCCGCATAAAAAGATTTATTAAATTTGGCATGAAATGACTCGCATGCATTTGTGCTTCGAGTAATGCAACTTTCACGTGAAGCCCACATTGTCGTCTGGAATCTTGCGTCTTCTCCGATGTAGTTATTGCAAAGGTAATCCGTTAGTGTTTCGATTCGACTGTCATTTGGTGCAATTGACATTAAGTCCATTGCGAAACAATCCCCCACTTCGTTCGGAGCAAGCAGGGATAAGCCAAATAAGATTCCAAGCCACTGTGATATTTCTGAATTCTTTTGTTGATATTCTTTTTTGAGTCCAAGTTCTTGTATTTTTCTAAACCACGCTTGAGCTAAGTGGAATCTGTAACCAATAATGTTTGCATTTGTCCATTTCGATAAAATTGCAGCATGAACAGCTGTTTCAAAATCTACAACAACTTTTAATGGTGAAAACGTCAATTGTTCTTCTAAACATTTAGAAATAATTAAATCAAAAAGTTTGCAATAAGTTTCTTCATTCTTATTTGGCAAGACACAAAACAAAATGGGAATGTAGTGTCCTTCTTCGAATATATGTATTGTGTATAATTGTAAGAAAAAATTTACGCAATAGGTAAATGTCCCGTCCATGTAAACTGATTCACATTTACACATGGGTTTTAAATTGGACAAGCAGCCGAACACAATTATTTCCGATTCAAAATTTTTAATCAAAATGAAATTCTCGTTTTTCACTGTCAAAAAAGGGATTGTATCTGAAAATTGGAAAGTTTCTTCTCGAGATAATGGCAATGATGGTATATTTTTCCGCCTTGCATTATACACTGTTAAAAAAGAAGCATAGAATCCTTTACAACTTAACACCGAGTGTGAAGTTGTAAGACTAAAGTGTTCGTTATTTGGTGCGAAGATGCATGCATCCACACTAACCAAGTGTAAACTTCAGAAAAGTTAGCTTTTACACCTGCGCGGTGTGAAAGCACTATCAGTCACACTCACAAGTGTGATTGTCTATTTCTTTGTCTACCCTTTCCTCCCTTCGTTCCCCTTACCAATGTCTATGACGCTTGCCATTACCTGAAATTCCTATAATTTTCGTATTTCACTGATTCTACGTGACCAACATATATATGACTGGAAGCCTACCACGCACGCACGGGTGGCAGACTTGCATCGCGCTAAAATTTAAAAAACCGTAACAATTGTTATTAAATAACTAATAAATATTCAAATCAGTTAAATCCAATTAATCAAAAAGATAACCTCATATGCACTACAATATAATTATTAAAAAATAAAACAAATAACTAAATAATAAAAACGAAATAAGATTACGTATCAACATAACCTTCAAATATTATATAAATATAAAATTTTTTTTTAATTTTAACCAAACACAAGATAAGATTTAAAATATGATAGAGAATTTAGAAAATCATATGGGCACACTTGAACTATAAGAGGAAAAAAAATTGGCAAATAATATATTTTTACAAAAATTTATATTTATCATCATCCTGAGAACAGTTTTTTTCACTCGAAATTAAAAAAATATTTTTTAATTTAGCCAACTTCGTAAATTGGTTTAAAACATGATACAGAGTTAAAAAATTATTTGAAGAATGTTAATCTCCAATAAAACAAAATTTAACAAAAAATATCTGTTTTGACAAAAATTGAATTTTTTCAGGATCTTGAAAATAATTTTTTTCCCTTTAAAATTAAACAAATATTTTTTAATTTTAATCAATTAGGAAAATTAATTTAAAACATTATAGGGAGGTTAAAAAATTTTTAAGGGATAAATATTCTCAAGTAGAAAAAAATTTGGCAAAAAATATCTGTTTTTACAAAAATTTAATTTTTTCAGGTTCTTGAAAACAATTTTTTTTCCTCAAAATTAGAATATTATTTTTTAATTTTAGTTAATTACAAAAATCAGTTTAAAACATAATACAGAGTCTAAAGATTTATTCGAGGACAAATAATCTCAAATACAAAAAATTTTTCAAAAAATTAGAGTTTTTACACAAATTCAATTTTTTTAGGATTTTGAAAATTATTTATTTTCCTCAAAATTAGAATATTATTTTTTAATTTTAGCTACTTGCGAAAATCAGTTTTAAACATAATACAGACTTTAAAGAATTTTTCGCGAACAATGTATATTAAATAGAACAAAATTTGGCAAAAAATATCTATTTAACAAAAATTGAATTTTTTCAGAATCTTGCAAAGATTTTCTTTCCCATCAAAATTTTTAAAAATTATTTAAAATTAACCAATTTTAAAAATTAGTTTAAATCATAATACAGAGTCTAGAGATTTATTCACGGACAAATAATCTCAAATAGAACAAAATATGTCAAAAAATATCTGTTTTTACAAAAATTAAATTTTTTCAAGATCTTGAAAACAATTTTTTTTCCTCAATATTAGAAAATTATTTTTTAATTTTAGCCAATTACAAATATTGGTTTTAAACATAATACAGACTCTAAAGAATTTTCCGTGGACTATTAATCTTAAATATTATAAAATTTGGCAAAAAATATCTATTTAACAAAAATTGATTATTTTGAGCATCTTAAAAATAATTTTTTTCCCTACAAAATTAGACAAATATTTTTTAATTTTAACCAATACTGAAAATTAGTTTAAAAAATAATAGAAAGTTAAAAAACTTTAACAGGGACAAATATTCTCAGGTAGAAGAAAATTTGGCAAAAGATATCTGTTTTTACAAAAATTGAATTTTTTCAGCATCTTGAAAATAATTTTTTTCCCTTGAAAATTAAACAAATATTTTTTTTTTTAACCAATTATGAAAATTAGTTTAAAACATAAAAGAAATTTAAAAAAAAAAATTTTCAGGGACTAATATTCTCAAGTAGAACAAAAAAGGCAAAAAATATGTATTTAATAAAAATTGAATTTTTTCAACAGCTTGAAAAGATTTTTTTTCCCATCAAAATTTTAAAAATATTACCTATCTAAATTTGACCAATTTTGAAAATTAGTTTAAATCATAATACAGAGTCTAGAGATTTATTCGAGGACAAATAATCTCAAATAGAACAAAATTTGTCAAAAGATATCTGTTTTTACAAAAATTGAATTCTTTCAGGAATTTGAAAACAATTCTTTTCCTCAAAATTAGAATATTATTTTTTAATTTTAGCCAATTACAAATATTAGTTTTAAACATATGATAGATAGTCTAAATACTTTTTCGTAGAAAATTAATCTCCAGAAGAACAAAATTTGGAAAAAAATCTGTTTTTACAAAAATTGAATTTTTTAAGCATCTTAAAAATAATTTTTTCTCCTTCAAACTAGAACAAATATTTTTTTATTTTAACCAATTATGAAAATTAGTTTAAAACATAATAGAGAGTTTAAAAAATTTTTTAGGGACTAATATTTCCAAGTAGAACAAAATTTGGCAAAAAATATCTGTTTTTACAAAAATTGAATTTTTTCAGGATCATGAAAACAATTTTTTTTCCTAAAAAATATAATATTATTTTTTAATTTTATCCATTTGCAAAAATCAGTTTAAAACAAAATACAGAGTGTGAAGAATTTTTTGTGGACAATTAATCTTAAATAGTATAAAATTTGTCAAAAAATATCTATTTAACAAAAATTGAATTTTTTCAGCATCTAGAAAAGATTTTTTTTCCTATAAAAATTTTTAAATTATTTAAATTTGACCAATTTTAAAAATAAGTTTAAATCATAATACAGAGTCTAGAGATTTATTAGAGGACAAATAATCTCAAATAGAACAAAATTTGTCAAAAATATCTGTTTTTACAAAAATTAATTTTTTCAGGATCTTGAAGACAATTTTTTTTCCTGAAAATTAGAATATTATTTTTTAATTTTAGCCAATTGCAAAAATCAGTTTTAAACATAATACAGAGTGTGAAGAATTTTTCGTGGTTTATTAATCTTAAATATTATAAAATTTGGCAAAAATATTATCTTTTTAATAGAAATTGAATTCTTTCAGCATCTTAAAATGTTTTTTTTTCCCATCCCAATTTATTTTTTAAATTTGACCAATTTTTAAAATTAGTTTAAATCATAATACAGAGTCTAGAGATTTATTCGAGGAAAAATAATCTCAAATACAACAAAATTTGTCAAAAGATATCTGTTTTTACAAATATTGAATTTTTTCAGGAACTTGAAAACAATTCTTTTCCTCAAAATTAGAATATTATTTTTTAATTTTAGCCAATTACAAATATTAGTTTTAAACATAATATAGATAGTCTAAATACTTTTTCGTAGACAATTAATCTCCAGAGGAACAAAATTTGGAAAAAAATCTGTTTTTACAAACATTGAAATTTTTAAGCATCTTAAAAATAATTTGTTCTCCTTCAAAATAGAACAAATATTTTTTATTTTAACCAATTACGAAAATTAGTTTAAAACATAATAGAGAGTTTAAAAAATTTTCAATATAACAAGTTGCCCGAAAAAATTTGTGTCAAAATGATACGGGCCCTTAATTATTCAATAATTGAGCTTACTGGATTAATTAAGTCTTTTAATATTAATTTAATGTATTAAAATCAAATATTTAATAAATAGGACTTAAAAATCTTTGATTTCAGAAAGAGTAAAATATAACATTCATCTTCGGGAGTACAATATAACAAATTGCCCGAAAAAATGTGTGTCAAAATGATACAGGCCCGATTTGTTTTCCCATCAAGATTTTAAAAATATTTTTTAAATTTGACCAATTTTGAAAATTAGTTTAAATCATAATACAGAGTCTAGAGATTTATTCGGGGGCAAATATTCTGAAATAGAATAAAATTTGTCTAAAAATATCTGTTTTTACAAAAATTTATATTTTTCATCATCCTGAAAACAGTTTTTTTCCTCAAAACTAAAAAAATATTTTTTAATTTTAGCGAATTTCAAAAATTTTTTTAAAACATGATGCAGATTGTAAAAAATTATTTGGGGAATTTTAATCTCAAGTAGAATAAAATTTGGCAAAAAATATCTGTTTTTACAAATATTGAATTTTTTCAGCATCTTGAAAATAATTTTTTCTCCTCAAAATTAAAATAATATTTTTTAATTTAGGCAATTTCGAAAATAAGTTTAATACATGATACAGAGTTTAAAAAATTATTCGGGGATAAATATTCTCAAATAGAACAATATTTGACAAAAAATATCTGTTTTTACAAAAATCTTTTTTTTCCAGCATTTTGAAAACAAGTTTTTTCACCACAAAATTAGAATTTTTTTTTTTTATTTGAACTAATTACAAAAATGATTTTAATAGATAATACAGAGTTTAAAGAATTATTCGAGGAAAAATATTCTCAAATAGAACAACATTTGGAACATAATATCTGTTTTTACAAAAATTGTTATTTTTAGCATTTTGAAAACAGTTTTTTTCTTTTAAAAATTATAAAATATTTTTGAATTTTGACTAGTTACAAGAATTGGTTTGAAATATGATTAACAATTCAGGAAATCATTTGGAGACTGTTAAACTATAATATGAAAAAATTTGTCAAGTAATATATGTTTTTACAAGTATTTATATTTTTTAGCATTTTAAGAACTGTTTTTTTCCGTAAAATTATAAGTTTTTCATTTAATTTTTACTAATTGCAAGGATTAGTTTAAAGTATGATAGAGATTTTATAAAATCTTGTGGAAGCTGTTCAACTCTAATAAAACAAAATTTTTCAAACAATTTTTTTTTTCAAAAATTGATATTCTTTAATTTCTTTTTAAAACAGTTTTGATTTCCTTAAAACTATAAAAATCTTTTATATTTATTTAACACAAGACTGGGTTTAGAATATGATCTTGAAAAACTATTTGTTAACTAGTAATTTCTAATAGAACATAATTTCCAAACAAATTTCTATTTTACAAGAATTGGTAGATTTTTATTGTTTACAAAACTATTTTTTATTTGCTTAAAATTAGAAAAAAATATAATTTTTTTTAACTGTAAACCTCAGTTTAAAATATACTACAAATGTGAGTAAATTCAATTGGAGCTTTTTTTCTTATAGAACGAGATTTGTAGAAAATGTTCTATTTAACAAAAATTGATTTTTCTTCATATCTGTAAAACAGTTTTTATTTTCTCAAAATTATAAAAATATTTTTTAATTTCTCCAATTTTATAAGTCGTTTTAAAATATTCTAAATATGAAAGAAATTTTTTCAGGAACTGTAATTGTCACATAAAATAAAACACTGTTTAAAATATGCATAAGATGTTAAAAATTTATTTTTGAACTCTTAATATCTCCTGCAAAAAAAATTTGGATAAAATTATATTTTTTTAAAGGAATTTTGATTTATTATATATCTTTTCAGAGGAGTTTTAAATTTTTTTAAAATTAAAAAAGAAGTTTTGTTTGTTTTCAAAATCTAAAAATCATTTTAGAAATACTAACTAAAATGGTAACTAATATAATGCGAATAGTTTATTTCCTTTTTTGTTTTATTTTATCGTTACCTGCTTTGTCCAAAATTTTTAATATTTGATAGAAATATTTGAATTATTTGTTATTTAGATTGAACTGACTTTAGTTTCGATTTCGATTTATTGTAAATATTGAAAATTTCGCGCTCTACGTATTTTTACGTACATGTTGAATCACGTGATCGTTTTACCTACCCTATAATATCTGCGTAATTGTGCTTAACTTTTTACATTTATGTGTCAAAGTTGTTACTTATTTGTGGAATAATATTAATCTTTTGAAAAATTAAAATATTAACTTCAGTGTGTATTTGTGTCAGTAAAAATTTGTATTTATAGTTTAAAAAGTTAAGAATTTGTGTTTAGATGGAAAAATAAGGTTAAGTGTAATCACCCGTGCTCACTTTTAGCACTCGCACCGTGCGGTGTTAATGTCACGTAAGCTGTGGGAACTTCGCACCGTAACACTGGCATTAAACCTTGAAAGTGTGATTGACATAAAATTCACACTTTTAAGGATGTTTGCACATTTTTCACACTTTCTGGTGTAAAGCGTGTTTCTTATTTTTAACAGTGTATATATTATTTCTAATATAATGCTTGTCATTAACTGAAAGTTCGCCCATTTGTAGTCGACAATCCGATATCGCGGACTTAATAATTTTAAAAGGTCGCTCCGAAATATGAGATTCTGCTTTTCGTTTAGCAGAAGCACTAATTATTTGTCTATTTAACTTTTTACATTCTCATCCTAAATGAGAAGGTATTAAATTTGTGCGATTTTGAACTTTTGCTAAAACCTACATTTCTCGACGTTTTGAGACCTCCTGATTCCGAAAAAATGGGTTTTACGAAAGTGTCTGTCTGTATGTCTGTCTGTCTGTCTGTCTGTCTGTGTAAAAATTTTTGAAATCCATTAACTTGAGTAAAAATTCATCTATCAATTTGAAATTTGGTATGCGTTTTAAGTGACCAAAAATACAGATCGAGTTCGTTAGCCAACTATTTTGGACCAAAAATGTCAAAAATAAAACATTTTCAAACTTCAAAAAAAAAAAAAAAAAAAAAAAAATTCTCTATTTTTTTTCTTAAAGTACAAGAAAAAACAAACAAATTTCATTTATAAAAGTTTTTGATATAATGCAAACCCAAAAAGATATGAATTTTTTAAGTTTTACAATTGTGTAAAACTCTTGTTTGAGGAGAAGAGGGGGGGGGGGGGGGGGAGTGTAAATCGGTTAGCAAACTGTTGACGCATTCTCATCTTACTAAACTCAAGTAGAAGTTAACAAGAAACTAACTATTTAACTGCTAAAAACCTTGAAAATCCTCAAAATACACGTTATATATGCAAAAAATAGAACATAATATGGGAAAATCATATACAGAAACACTATTATTTTTCAAAAAAATAAAAAAACTCCCGGTTTTTTCTTCCTATTTACTTTCATTGATCACAACTAATAAAACTGCATCAAAAAATATTGACTTTTTTGAAAAATTTTGGAAATTTTGAATAAATTCATTTTTACATTCTCATCCTAAATGAGAAGGTATTAAATTTGTGCGATTTTGAACTTTTGCTAAAACCTACGTTTCTCGACGTTTTTAAAACCTCCTGATTCCGAAAAAATGGTTTTTTTTTTTTTTTTTATATAAGTGCTACATTCGTCTTGGTTGAATGGAAAATTTGAAATTCGCCTCTCAGCCTTTAGAAACAGTTTTAATATTTTGAAATTTAAATATTTGAGTAAATTGAAGTTCTTTTAAATTTAAAACATTTGTGAATAAGTAATATTATGTGGTTATTAGTAATATATTAAGAATAAATTTTAAGTAATGAATATTTTAAGATCACATTTTTGGCATAAAAGAAATAATGAGACAGGCACACAATAGAAATACACACTAGTGTATTTCTATCTGATTTTTTGTGCTGAATCCAAATCTGAAGTCAGAAGTTTTAGATTGACAAAATTTTTTGGGTTAAACTTAAAAACTGTTGATAAACACGAATTAGAGCAAATTTAAAAAAAAAATCGCTTAGACACTACAATAGTGTATTTCTTTTTGATTTTGGGTGCTGAATTCGAATTTGAAGTCAGAAGTTTTGGATTGGCAAAATTTTTTGAAAATACCTCAAAAATTTGCTCAATAACACGAATTTGATTCCATTAAATAGAAATAAACGAATTGAATTATTCCAATGTATTTTTTCCTTCTGCATCTTAATCTAAAGTGAGAATTGTCTCTATTTGGGTATCAATAGATTCGTTGAAAAGAACTGCATGTGCACTGCAAAAACATGGTATCTTAAATTGGACAAAAATGTCTTAAATTAAGACATTTTTGGTGTCTAAGACACGAAAAATGTCTTATTTTAAGACATTTTTGAACAATTTAAGACACCTATTTTGCAGTGTAATAGTTATAGTTTAAATCATTTTTTAAAATTATTTACAAAAAAAAAAATTCTAAGAGTAACGGATTCCTCTCATTTTGATGCAATTTGACCTCTTCTATATGGTCACTAAATTATCCCTTTCTATTTGAGAGGATTTTCCTTTTCTTTCTTCTTTTGTCAAATTTACAAATTTCACATATTATTGTAAAATTCATAATTTGTCACAAACTTGATATTTTTTTACATAAAAAATTTACCCGTTTTAAAATTAGAGTATATAATTTCCCGAATATATCTCAAGTATCAGAATTTTTTATTATTTTTTAATTCTTTATACTATTAAATTAGGTTGAAGTTAAACAAACGAGTGGCTATGTGTCAAAAATCCTTTTGCTCTCGCAAAGTTCTCTTACAAATTGAGTAATAATAGAAGAGGAATATTCCTCTGCTAACGAGATAATTTTTTTTGTGTTTGTTGTAAAAAATTATTAGTAAAATCTTAGAAACTCCAGAAAATGAAAGAATACTTGATAAAAACTTAAGCAAAGTGCTTTGCGTAGTCCAAAAATCGTACAAGGCTTCGAGCTCGGGTATAAGATCAGAAGAAAAAACTTAGGCAAAGTTACTCGCGTGTTATTTGTATCAAAAACGTGGTCAAAGCTGAGCGCTGTATACGAAATAAAAACTACGCAAACGCCATGCTTGCATTTAGAAAAACTCGCATTTCCCTTTTTTTCATATAATTTGTTTAAACAATGAACTTTTGATTTCATAATTAAATAGAAAATTATCATTTTATACACAATGTGAATTTAAATTCAACAATTTTTTAATTTTTATCCGCGTACTTAATGCTAACAATTTTTCTTGATTTTCTCAGTTCTACCAAAATGTCATTTCCCTAAGTTTTTCCTTAGTACGGCAGTGTACTATCTCGGCGATTTCATTTTCCTATTTTTGCTTATATTCGTGTTCTTGAGCACTTCAATGCAAAAAGAGGCGTCTTACGGTAAGACACTTTCGGTGTCTTAGACGGCAAAGATGTCTTGTGTGAAGACGTTTTTCACGTCTTAGACACCAAAACCGTCTTTACCGTAAGACGTTAACAAGACACCTTTTTTTGCAGTGTTGGATCTAAACTCAACAAATCAAGCCAATCTGACAATTCTAACTCCACATTAGGTACACTGAAAAAAATGTTTAGTCATAGCAACAAAAATTTGGTTGGCTCAACCAAATTTTTGTTGATATGACTAAACATTTTTTTCAGTGTATTAGTGCGAAAAATTACATAGCAATACACTAGTGTAGTGTCTTGTCTATGACACTTTTTTTGGGTGCTTTTGTAATTTATTATACTGCACGCAAATAAAGTGTCTATATTATTTTAAAAATAAAAAAAATACATAGTAATAATTTGAGGAAAAAAAGCGTGTTTAAAGTATTAATACTTACTGACATATTGTGTTAACGTACAATTTCTGTTTGTTAGACATTGCTCTTAATTGTATTGTAAATTTGAGTTTAATACTATATTGATTTGAAGACTAGTCTTACTCAATCATGGAATTGTATCGAGGCAGAAGTCAACTAATATCAATAAGTTCAAACAGAAATTGTAGTGTTTTTTAATGACATTTAGGTGCAACAACCCTTTGCTTTGAAGATTTAAGTAACTGAGATTTTTCTTTTCTCTCCAGTAAATCGCAAATATTCCGGAAAGTATTAGTATCGAGCGCGAAGCGCGAGTGCCGTGATGAGAATGTATTCCTTAAAGGCGTAGAACTTTAAGACAAAAAAATTTTTACATTTTAAGTGAAAACCCAATTTAGAATAGCGCTAAACAGGCCAGATTAAACTGGCTCATGTCGTAGGGAGAGTATTTAATTTCGATAACGACAAGCATGCATTACATGGTCGAAGCGTGCAGCCTGCCGAGAAGATTAATAATGATCGGAGTGCGAAGCACGACGTTCATTCCAAATACGGAGCGCGTAGCGCGACGATTACTAAAACTTCGGAGCGCGAAGCGCGACGACGACCCTCGCGCGCCCCGAGGCGCGCTGAAATTAGCGAGCGAAGCGAGCCCTGCGCGCGAAGCGCGCGATGAGAATGTGACGGAGCGCGAAGCGCGATGTCAGATTTTTTAAATCTATTTCATGTTTGTGCACAGTATTCTCAGTTCGAGTTATGTCATTGTTAAAAGTATATATTTTTACTGAACACTTTCGATTTGTACATCGCCACACTTTTTCACCAGTAGTAACTAATTCTCGTGCAATAATAATAATAAATAATTTATATATGTATGTAAAATAATAGAAATTGATATTTCATAAGTAAACTTTTTATTTTTGGTCTCGGTGCAATTCAGGTGCCTTGTGACCGCGACCTTTTTGGTCGAATGTATTTTGTGGTGTAGATTATAGGAAAACTATAGAGAAAGGGCTGGTCATAGCGCTGCCAAAGTAATAATACTAGATTTAGACCAATATGCATAAAAAATGCTCAAAAATCTTTTTATTTTCTTAACAACGCTATGATCAACCCCTACATTAATGTTCTCTATAATTTTCCTGTAATCTACACGTCAAAACACATTTGTGTACCAAATTTGAACTTTCTAAGTTTAATAGTTTGGCGGCTAGGGGGGGGGGGGAGAGGGGGATACGATTTTGACAAAGTCTTTCCAATAGGGTTCCGTGCGTACACCTGTGGTGTACGGAACCCTAAAAAATCTTAATTATAATTGATATCAAGCAGCAAATTCTGTATAATATTTGAACTGTCCATCTCTCCTGCATGGTCTTCTCTCTCGGACTTACCTCATTAGGCAAGTAGAAACATTCTAATAAAATTAAATAAATAAGGTAGTCAATACATACATATGGACCAGATCGCGAAAAATGAAACCACGGAAAAAAAATTTTACTTTCAAATTCCATGGGTTCTGGATTATTTGCAGTCTATATACATCTCAAAGTATTGAATGAAAAAAATATCAACGCGAAGTCAGTTAACTGTTCAAAAACTCAGGCCTGTTTCTTTGTAGTATCGAGATTAATAAAATTGAACAAAAACGTAACACGAAACAAAAAGTTGCATTTTATTGAATAAATGTTACTTTTTACGTACTATCCGTTATTTTCGGATAGAGTTAGGTTAACTGAAAGTAACTAAATTAAATACTCAAAAGAAAAAATTTTTTATAACATTTGTAATGCAAAAGAATTCGACCGCTTTTTTTAATGTAACGTAACAGTCCAAAATCCCAAAAAGTTTTTTGACGCAAAATCTATCACGCCAACTAAATACAATGACTTGATTTTTTCGAGCATTTTTATGTTATTTTCTAAATAAAATATAAAATCAGCAACATATTCAATTCTTTCTGTTTTCAGAGCCAAAATCAATTTGTAACGTAACAGTCTTTTTTCACCCATATCACAACATCCCGAAAAAAGTATCTTGATCTGTGAATAAAAACCATATATTCCTATGTATTTTGATACACTGAATCTGAAATTGACACAAATTGCTTGGACATTAAAAATATACATTCATTAAGAGCATGTGATGGATTATGACGTCACTGGTATAGACAAACTTTGTCCGTAACTCTTCTCTTAAAATATTGAATATTTTGTCACGAAACTTGGTGCTTTTACTTAAAACATCTTTAGGAAGGTCTCTCTGACCCGAATTTGCTCGAATTTTGGCCCAAAACTAATTTTGGAAAATTTTTAAAAAATTGCATTTTTTTCAAAATTAATTTTGATTTAGAAAGATCTTCCTAATAATATTTTAGGTAATTCTACCAAGTTTTGTGATAAAATGTTCAATATTTTGGCAAAAAAGTTACGGAAGAATTTTGCCTAAACCAGTGACGTCATAATCTATCACATCCCCTTAAAACATTATATTTAAAAAAAGCGACGCGAAAATAGCGCAAATTGTACAAAAAATAGAAAATGTCATTCATGTTGGATCAAACTTTATCTTATTGATTAAAATTAATAAAACCAGTATATGGGGATTTTTGGTGTCGGTGATAATGAATTCGCTCATAATTTTTCAACATTCAAAATAGCTGTTGTATGATGGCGGACAAAAAAGCATAATTTTCTACAAACTTAATAAAACACAGTATTTATGCGTTTTTGGGATCGCTGATAACGAATTTATTCATGATTTTTTAAAATTTTAAATGGCAAATGCAAAATGGCAGACAAAAATGTTAAATTATTGATTAAATTAATGAAACTCAATATAGATTCTTATCATACTATTTAAGGTCAGGATTTATTCATTATCTTGAAAACGTTCAACCTAGATTCAAAACGTACATCCAAATTTGAGTTTTATTATCATTTTTAAAAATTTTAATTTTTTTCAGACATTTTGATTTTCTCATTATCAACTTTAAAAAGTCATGAATAGATTTGTTATCAGCGACCCTATAAACCCCCATATAGTGAGTTTAATTAAGCATTTCTTAAAAAAAATTTATTTTTGTCTGCTATATTAGCGACTTTAAATTGTTTTTTAAAGGTTCTAACTAAGACACGTTTGACCAATTCTGATCTCGAATTCGGATTTAGCTCTTCAAAATTCGTAGGAATATATAGGTCTTATTCCCAGATTAAGATTTTTTTTTGTATGGCTGTGTATTCAAAGTGTTGTTGCTTGCTTGAAACTTTATATATTCCATTGTAATGTTTCAATTGTTTAGTCGTAAGACAACCGAATTAATGTTCATTATGTAAAATAAAATAATGAAAGACATTTTTAATACCTAAATTCACTTTTTACATGAACATAAATCGCACAGGTAACGTAACAGTATTTTCGTGTAACGTAACTGTCCAAACATTTTTGGTCTAAAAAATTTAAAAGAGGTTTTTTTAGTGTTATTGACATTTATTTTATTACTTGCATTCTAAAGCTACGAAATTATCTACTACACGTTAAAAATAGTCCACTAGAAGAACAGGCGTTTTCAACAATGTAGGACAGCTCTAAAGCTTACTTCCAAAAGTATGTAACATAACAGTCCGTACTAAAACATTCATAACTCTTAAATAACAAAACATACGGAAATGTTTATATTAGTAAAAAATGTTATTAGAGAAGCATACTTTTAGATGCATGCACTGAAACAAATATTTCCGTGAAACTGCGATAATTATGGGCTGATTGACAATATTTTATTGCTGTTTTGGGAACTGCCATACGTATTGGTGTTTTAACCATACGGCTGTGTGAAACCGCGAGTCATATTGTAAGGTTAGGTAAAATGGACAGTGGCGCACCGATGCATTATGGGAAATTCGAACGTATAGTTGTCAAACTTCTACATAACCTGTCAACCACACTCAAATGTCTAATCTCATCACAGTAGTTTTTTCAGTGTGCATAAAAGATATTAAAACATTTCAATTTCGTGTGGTTTTGAAAACTTTTTGTTGAAATGTGCGTACAAATTTAACGTAACAGTCCCCGATCTGGTCCATATATATATTACAATAAATGTAATATTTCATCGATTTTACACCCAAAAATCTCTATACAGAGGAACAGATCTATTGAGTAGTATAAATGGCTATTTTACATCAACACAACATGGTCATCTCTCCTAACATCACGGGACAGATGGCAAAACTAATTTATTATAATATTATAATATTTAAATAAAATAAAAAATAATAAAGCTCATGCCTAATTTTGATGTTACTACGTAGCTTCGCTCATGCGCTTTTTAGAAAAACGCAAAAATCTTCGTACTTCGCGGCAAATTCGAAATATAAACATACAACATATAATATTTTTTTCGTATATTTTTGTTTCTTACGTTTTAGAAACAAAATTTATTATTTATACCTACAATAAGAAAGGCAGAATTTAATTTTTGTTAACAATATAAATATATTGATGAGATAACAATTCGATAAATTAATGTTCAGAGTAACAGTTGAAAAACATATACATATTAAGGTGGCCGTTAATAATGAAATTTTGGAATTATGTCCATTTCCGGGTCTCATTTTGTCACAAATTGAAAAAAAATAGATACGTATTTTTTAATTTTTTTTTAAATTAATATTTAGTGGTGCCTGTAGGCTATTGAAAATTTGCATGTATTTTGCATGGGAAAAAAACTTTTTTTCGTAGATTTCCTGTAAAATCGTTGAAAATTAATATTTTTTGACCGGACTACTGTGTTTCTCTTCATAAATGTTCAAAGAATAATATGCAATTTTTAACTTATGAAATTTGTTAAGTTTACTATTTTTTACAGGACCCAAAAGTTGAACAAAAAAAAAACTAAAATAGGATATTATTGTCAAAAAATATTAATTCTAAAAAAAAACGAGAAATTTTAACTGTTCATTATGGTTTCTATTGTTTTTGAGGTCCCTGATTACAAATCTGAAGTCATATTTCAAAAATTCAAAATGGCGGATCCAATATGGCGGCCATGAAAAATTTAAAATTAATCAATTTCTAGAAAATTTCGTATCGGGGTGTTTGTGGGGTTTCTGATTACAAAGAAGTCAGATTTCAAAAATTAAAAATGTCGGATCCAATATGGTGGACATAAAAATTTTTAAATTAATCAATTTTTATGATACCTGGTATCATAGGGTTTTTGGAGGTGTTTTAAAAATTGCAAACTCAAGGAAATATCAATTAAAAACTATTGTAAATGTTGAAACTCACGTTGGAGACACGTGAAGTAATTCCTTTCAGGAGAATCACCCATCTATAAAATCGTGTCATCTAATTTGTAAACGAACCTTCTCTAGCTAATAAATACTAACCTTCTCATTTGTAATTAACAGTAATTAGCAGTCTAACTAGCCGATTTATTAGAAATATTAATTTTTCAATCAGTGATCGACTTTTTGTTTTTAAAATAGTTATTTTTAACTAATTTAAATTTAGATAGAACATTCACAAAAATTTTGTTGGCTACTGGGATATGATTATACATAATTAAGTTTATAAAAAATTATTAATTTTTTAAACATTATGCCCGCCATATTGCATCCGGCAGTTTGAAATTTTCAAATCTGACTTCAGATTTGTAACTAGGGGCCCTAAAAACCCTATGATACCAAGTATCATAAAAATTGATTAATTTAAAAATTTTTTGTCCGACATATTGGATCCGACATTTTTAATTTTTGAAATCTGACTTTAAATTTGTAATCAGAGACCTCCAAAACACCCTGATACGAAATTTTCTAGAAATTGATTAATTTTAAAATTTTCATGGCCGCCTTATTGGATCAGCCATTTTGAATTTTTGAAATATGACTTCAGATTTGTAATCAGGGACCTCAAAAACAATAGAAACCATAATTAGCAGTTTAAATTTCTCGTTTTTTTTAGAATTAATATTTTTTGCCAATAATAACCTATTTTAGTTTTTTTTTTTGTCAACTTTTGGGTACTGTAAAAAATAGTAAACTTAACAAATTTCATAAGTTAAAAATTGCATATTATTCTTTGAACATTTATGAAGAGAAACACAGTAGTCCGGTCAAAAAATATTAATTTTCAACGATTTTACAGGAAATCTACGAAAAAAAGTTTTTTTCCCATGCAAAATACATGCAAATTTTCAATAGCCTACAGGCACCACTAAATATTAATTTAAAAAAAAATTAAAAAATACATATCTATTTTTTTTCAATTTGTGACAAAATGAGACCCGGAAATGGACATAATTCCAAAATGTCATTATTAACGGCCACCCGTTAATATATATATATATATATATATATATATATACATTTTATAAAAAAATCTCTTAAAATTAATTCTGTTGTCAGGTATTGCATGTAAATGAAAAATATTTTGTAGATTATAATGCACATTTTTAAAATTTTAAATCCGGTATAGTAAATGTAAGCAGATTTTAAGAAAAGCAAATATAACAAGAACAATGTTTTTTAAAAAAGCAGATACGAAACAGTGAAACAAAGTACCGTCAAGTGGGGCTATTTTGTGCGCCGTGGGGCTATTTTGTGCACGCGAGGTTTTTAATGAATTAAATCTTTATATTCAGTTGCTTAAGTTTGCTACTTGGTATAAATACTTTCTAATATCTAGACTACAGAGAGTACTTAATGAATGTACTTAATTCTTTGTCAGAAAATAGAAAAAAAATCCTAAAGTCGTCAAAATCAAGCTGAAAAATTTCAATGTTCTCAAAATTCTGTTCAGATTTCCGGAAGTTTAAAAGTATTTCTAAAGGTATTAATAATGCTTGTTGACAATTTAGTTGAGATGATGTATACGTGATGCGCTAACTTTTTATTGCATATTTTAAGAAAAAAGTGTAAAAAACTGAAAAACCAGGATTTGGTGGGTTATTTTGTGCATTCTTTAAAATCAAGTTTTTTTCAATAATTTCTTTCTTTCTTTCTTTATTGAATTAAATCCAACAGTCACAAGGACCAGTTACAGGATTATCAAATTAGTACAATAATATTGAGAATAATTGCTACAATGTACATATAAAATATAATATAAACTAAACACTAGAAGAATGTTTCATATAATTAGTCACAGCCGTTATAAAACCTTGCAGGGAAAGGTCAAACGAATTCAGATTAACATTTACATCCCTCGAATTTATTGAATTAAACGTCTGGCAAAGCTGTATAACAGGAGTGAATCTACCTAATCGCGGCGGACCAATATAAAAAGGCTCTGACCTACGAGAAAAATATTGTGGCTCAGAAATCGGGATTTCAGACAACAAATAAGGACTGTTAATCAGACCATTTATAATTTTAAATAAAAATATGACATTTGTCAATTGCCTTTGACTTTCTAGAGAGGATACATTAAAGCGTTGACACAATTGTCCGTAATCAGATCCAGGTGGAGGATAAAATCCGTGTTTTTTGTAATTCAAAAACTTTAAAAATCGCTTTTGACATTTTTCTATTAATTCAATTAGATTATTGGAATGAATCCTCCAAACAACAGAACAGTAAGAGAGTTTCGATCGTACAAGTGCATTAAACAGGGATCTTAAAGCAGACTCATTATTAAAATTTTTACAGATGCGGAATATAAAACTTAAGGTTCTATTTGCTTCACGGACAATTGTGTCAACGTGCGTATTAAACTTAAGAGTAGGGGTGAAATATACACCCAAATCCTTTACCAAATCAACTCTTTCTAATGGACAGCCATCAACAAAATAATCAAAATCAAGTGAGTTGTTTCTTCTCGTAAAAGTCATGACCTTACTTTTACTTGGGTTAATATCCAACGAATTATTTTTGCACCATAAACTAAATGTATTTAAGTCATTCTGGAGATCAACACAATCCTGCACACAATTTACAGCCTTAAACATTTTATTATCATCTGCATAAAATAAACATTCGCTTTTCAAAAGCAGATCGACCTCATTCATATATATTACAAACAACAATGGACCAAGATTTGAGCCTTGGGGAACACCAGACGTTGGTTTAAATTGATACGATAAGCATTCCCCATTAGATACAATTATTGTTCTATCGCTTAGGTACGAGGATAATAAATTAATAATCTTTCTTGGTACACTTAAGTTATACAAATCGTTCAAAATTTTAGCATGATTAACGCAATCAAAAGCTTTGGAAATGTCTGTATAAATCACATCCACTTGCTTGTTAGTTAATAAATAGTTTTCTATTTTATGTATAAAAGTAAAAAGATTAGTGGCAGTAGATCTTAGCTTAACGAAGCCATGTTGGCTTGGAGAAAGTTTTGGAGCCAGACAAGACCACAGAATGTCACCAATGATCATCTCAAATATTTTAGAAAACGTACACAGTAAGGAAATGGGTCTATAGTTTTCAATACAAGTATTATTCCCATTCTTAAGAATAGGAATAACTTTAGCAATTTTCCATGTATTAGGAAATACTCCAGTTTCCAAGGATAAATTAAAGATGGAACATAAAGGATCAGCTAGTGCCGAGCCACAACCCTTTGCAAAAGTATGTGGAATTTTATCGAATCCCGACGTCATTTTGTTTTTTAATAGACGTATTTTACTATTGATTGAATGATTGCTAATATGAATACTCTCCTCAGGAGAGCTCAAGATATTATCATCAAACAAAGGCAATGCGGCCGAGGGTTGTTTGTAAACTGTTGAAAATAAATTAGCAAAAGCATTGACCACATCCTGAGGGTTATCAAGCTCCAAACCATTATACGTTACAACAGCAGGAATCCTAGAACCATTATTTTTAAGTTTATTTACATATGACCAAATAAACGAAGGATTGCCAACAATTTCATTTTGAAGTCTACAAAGATAATTACTATAGGCACACCTAATAGCGAGTTTTATATCACTCCTTAGTTTTTGATAGGCACGAAGATGTAACTCATTACCAGATTTTTTATATTTATTCCTAAACTTATCTTTAAGATATATATTATTAATAATTGATTTGGTATACCACAAGGGATATGCAGTTGAAACCTTATTTTTACAAGTCAATCCAACCTCTGAGTCAAGAAAATCATAAAGTTTATTATAAAAGGCGTCTAGCATAACATTAACATCAGAATATTTAGTAAGAAAAGACCAATCGCAAGTTAAAAGTTTATAATTCAAAATAGAATAGTTGCAGAGTTTGAAGTTGTAGTATAAAGCGCTAGAATTATTAACAATTTTTTTTATTATTATTATTAACTGACCTACAAACCTCAAACTCAATGAGCAGCGGCGGATGATGCTTATCTACAGGAAGAATCGGTACATCATGAGCTGAAACTTCACAGAAGAAACTGGCCAGAACCAAGTCCAAATACCTTTTATTAATGTTTTGAATTTCGTTATATTGTGACAACCCATTAACAATCATAAAATCATGCAAAGTCGATGACTTATGATCGGTCAAATTATTTTCAGTAAATTGTTTAAACTTTGGGATATTAAAATCACCCACAAACAAAACCTTGCAATCATAAATAATCGCAGACGCAGAAATTGAATCAAAAAATTCGTCAAATTGATCGATAGATAAATTAGGAGGAATATACACAGCAATTATGAGAAAAGAGTATTGGTCATTAAATACTTTAACCGCAACAGCATTAATAATAGAAAAGGAAGGAAATATATCAGAAGCATCAACACCAATTGAACGAAATTTAGTTTTTATTGCTAATAAAACGCCACCACCAATCTTGTTTATTCTATCGTCTCTAAAAATATTGAATAAATTCAAGTCAAACAATTCAGAATCCAATAAGTCATTCTTTAACCATGTCTCAGAAAAAACAATAATATCAAACTCCGAAACATCTAATCCTGATTTCAAAGTTTCGATTTTGGTGTTGACACCTCTAACATTCTGATAATACAATATAAAGTTAGACGAATTTAATACAAGGCGCTCTTTATGAGCGTGCGTTGTGTTCACCTTGTCAGAGTGTAGACCAGTGCTTAGTTCTTGGATCGAGGGACAACTGGCTGCTTCTTCTTGACAATTTTCATTTCTCCTCTTACCTCCCTCATGACAAGGTCCGCTTCCCCTTTCTTCTGGCGTTCTCGTAGCTCCAAATAGGTCTCCTTCTTGAGCGCTCTTTGAAGTGGGGTTAGATCTCGCGCTATGGAAATAGTGGGATCTCTTTCTCCTACCAAGGTTTTCTTCTTCTTCCAGTAGGCGTGCAGTACATTCCACATCATAACTTCGTTGTCAAAAGAGATTCTGATTGGTCGTGGAGGCGAAGGATTCTGTTGGCGTTTACCAAATCTTGAGAATTTGATTAATTTCGGATCATGCAATTCATAAATAGATTTAAGATACTTATTAATTTTTTCAGATTCTAGCTCCATAATAGAGATCTTACTTAGTTTTTCATTGCATTCCACCTCAGAACAGCCAAACATAACAATATTGCAACTTCTACCAAGTCTATCAGAAATCTCAGCAACACAACTTGATGAAATAGATTTTTCGGATATAGCAACATTGTTGTTTGCATCTTGGAGTTCCTTAACACGATCCTCAAGATTGTCGATTCTTTCAACTGCATCGTCAAGCTTAGTTGAATAATCAGAGACAGAGGCATTCAACTCAGAGATTTTTAGTTCAACATCTTTTATTTTACCTCCAATAAATTCCTCGGAGTCAGCTTTGGCTACAGCATAATGATCAGTAAGCAATTTTTGAATCTGATCAATTGTTATACTACCAGAAGTAGCGGGTGACAATGATCTAGAAATTGGTTTAAAACCACAACACCTTCTCTTGCCTGTAGATTTGCTGACCGATAGACCAAAACAGCCTGGATGGTAAAATACTCCACATGGACAGGTGCATGCATCGCCACTAATGTTGGCATTACATTGACGACAAACACGTGTATCGGCAGGCATGATTCACCTGTCACAAGTAAACAAATAAGTCAGGTCAAATCCAGATTATATACGGCACTGCACTAGGATCAACTGTTTCACATTAGATAGTACACAGCGAAATAATAGATATAACCAAAATTGTCAAATAATCAATCACAATAAAATATATAAAATCATCCACTATCACAAAACGTGTGAAACACCTTCGGGGATATAAATAATCCAAAAATTAGTCCGAAAGCACTACAAATACACATAAAAACTAGTAAAATTATAGAGCGGTATAGAACACGTGCTTAGTACATTGTAGCCAGGGCCGAGAATTTGTTTTGTAGTTAGTAAAAATTACTTTAGAATTTCGTTTTTAAACATTTTTGTCTTAGTTTTGTTATAAAAGACAAGAAATAAGCATAAAATTTCAGTTTTACACATGGTGCCTTAAAAACCTCAAAAAAGTAACATTAATAATTACATTCTTTTCAAGTTAATTTTGAAACTTTTTCACTTAAAATAACTCAAGAAGTGTAATAGAATTTATTTTAAGTAAAATTTTCTTAAAGAAAGAACTTTTTTTGTAAATCTACATTTTTGTGAAATTTTAGTGTTTTACTTGCAGATTAATTAAACAATTCCTAAAAAAAAAAATATTTCTGGCTTTGTTTTTCTTTATTGTACTCTAGAATATCTAGAAATAATATTTCATACAGCAAAAACGGTAAAAAAAAAATGTTTTACCAACTTTATAAATAAGCAAACTTTGATGCACAAAATAGCCCCACCATGGGGTTTATTTTGTGCACAACTTTGAGTTTCTATAACTCAGACAAAAATTTTTTTCTTGTCGGCTAACTCATAGGACACCTTTAGAAGGATGTCTACAACATAACTGAATAGATAAATTCTTTATTTTTTTTAATTTTTAATTTTAATGAAGCATAGATGTAAAAAGAGCGGTTTTGTGCACAAAATAGCCCCACTTGACGGTAACTGTTTAAACTCTTAACCCTCCAAACAGAAATCCAATCGTTACGGTATCAAAAATCGGATTCCTATTTCAGTTTTTTTCCACAGTACATGCACTGGTGTACCGGTACACCATTTTACCTACTATTATATATTTTTTATTTGTTGAAACTTCATACATTATCCAAAACTATAGAGTAGCTAAAATGTCAACACTCGCAGGTGAAACACCCATGTGACTTTACTGACAATTGCTGACAGTCAGCTGTGTCCAAAAGTTGCCGAAGAAACACGAGCGTCAGTCGGAGTCAATGAAAACGGTTTTCAATAGATCACATATTTTGCTTGCCTATGCGCTATCCAGTTACTATAGAGATCAATGACTCTCATGGTTTAATCTTATGTTGAGAGTGATCCACTACTTTCGATAGGAAACATCCGATCAAAAGTAGAGGAATACTCTCCATATCTATATCTATAAAATCCAAGTTTTGTCTGTACATTGCTTCGAATTTAAAAATTCATGTATAATTTTTCATTTCAAGTTGCAAAAACTCCAAAAATGACATTAAAAAAATTTTTGTCTGTCTGTCTGTCTGTCTGTCTGTCGGCACCAAAACTTTGTTCGGTCATCACGCGAGAACGACTCGACCGAATGAAGTGAAATTTTGTGTGCAAATGTCTATTAGCCCAACTAAGGATCTACAATTTACAGACTTCAAAAATATTAATTAGAACCTGAGATATGCCAGTGCCACATAAGAATGCACATACACATGCATAGAAAATCATTTTTTGAAGTTTTGCAAAAAATGTGTTCATTTCCGTATTATTGTAATTCATTAATATTGAAATACATTTTTGGGCCTAAAATAAAAATTGGGCCTTATAAGGCCCAAAATGAAAAATGTAGTTTTGTACACTTCTGACCTGAAAATCTTTTAAAATATCAGAAATTTTGTAATTCTGTAATTTATAATACAACTGTTTATTTTTGGCCTTAAAATACAAATCACCCTGTATTAGTTTAAAAACAATTCAGTTTATTATAGCACCCCAACCCCCCGGTACCCCTGTTAAATTAACCCAACTAATTATGGAATATCAACGCCTCCTTCACCTCCGTTAAGAGGGGCCTTATAAGACCCAAAATAAAAAAGCAATTCGACACAATTTTGTTTACAAATTTTTATAAAAAATCAAAAAACACGTCAAAGATTAAGTCGCAATTAATTTTTTGGTCTAAAATTAAAATTGGGGCTTATATTGCCTAAAGTGTAAAATGTTGTTTGATACAATACTCTAAAATCTTTTATTAAAAAAAAAGTTATTTGAGTATTTTGAAACATTTTTAAAATGTTCTTTTACAACTTATTACACCAATATATTTTTCAAATGTTGGCCTTATAAAGAAAGATTTTATGATTTTAAGTTAGACAATATTTAAAACAAAAACAATAACTTAATTTAATTTTATCACAAATCAAACATTTTTAAATTTATTGTAAACCGTTTTATAAAATTTGAACGATGCAGTTTTCTTAAAACTTTCATTTTTTTCTATAATCATACTATACCTTATGTCATTGTGACAGTGTATTTATAAACATTTAAAAAATAATAGTTGATGGTTTGTGTATAGGGGTGTACTATAGGTCGGTAAATAATATTTTATCTAAAATAAAAATTGGGCCTTAGAAGGTCAAAAACAAAAAATGTAGTTTTGTACACTTTTGTTCAAAGAATCTTTTAAAACATGAGTAAGTTTGTAAATAATAATATAGCTGTTCACTTTTGGAAGAAAATGACAGTGAAAATTAGCGCAAATTTGGTTATTATAGTAAAATTCATAAAAAACTATTATAATTAAGGGCCCGGATGCAATAACAACGTTTTCGCTCGAAGGCATAGACTGTCTCCTTTTTCACAAGATAATTTGACGGGAAAATTATCTGGAAAAAAAGTTGAAGGAAATTGAAATTTAAAAATTGATATCAATAGAGGAGATAAAGACGCACATTTTTTCTTAATAAAGTTTTTTTGTCAGACTATTATTTAGTTGAATAAAAATTAAAAACTAATTTTGGTTAGACATTGAAAATAACTATATTTTTACAATCAACTCGTGATATCTCAGAGTCATATGGATAAAAAAAGTTGCAGCTTCACCTGCATTTAAAAAAAAACATTGCAGATCCTAATAAAATGGTTGTAAATATGAAAAAATTGTTATTTGTTATTGATTTTTAATAATAATGTAGTCGCTATCATTACTGTGCTTTACTAACTTTGAGCAAAATATCTCTGTTATAAAGTTTCGAATTTTGTAGTTTTGAATTACACAAGTTGTTCAGTAAGGTATTAAAAAGTTTTACCAAAAAGAATTTCTTCGGTTCATTAAATATTTCAGCTTTTATAAACAATTTTGTTGGAAGCTACTGCGCGTCAGGCGTTAACATTTGGTCAGCTGACTGGCTAAGCTCTAAGCCGTGAGCGGAACAAGGATGGATGCATTCCGGAGTGGCTATGGCGAGAGAGAGAAAGCGACAATAAAATGTTTTTAGTGTAGAAATCAACTTTTTTGTTCTATTTACATAACTATTAATACATTAACACTCTTTTAAAAAATAAATAACATAATAAAACCATAAATTATGTGAAATTAAATATTTTAAAAAATAACTTGTAAAAAAACAGACCTATATTTTATGTTTATTAAAATAAGATGATTTTTTTTAAACATTTACAATCTTGTACTATTAATATTTTCAGTCCAGTTTGTTTGTTTTCAAAAGTGTTTAAATAATGAAATTTGTACTGGAAAATTGGTTTTACAAAAATTGAAAACAAAATGTTTTGTTCTTGACCCTGCCGATAGAGAATACCTAAAAAATGACTGGACAAAATGACTGAATGGATTCAGTCATTTTTGAGGTACGATTTGAATGATTTCGTACCTAGAAAATGTCAGATGATTTTTTCTTTTTAAAATTGCTTTTAGACCATTTTAAATGCCACCGAGCTTCGTGATTCTTTATAAAAGTGTTCAAGCGCACTTCAGAATTGGTTTATAACATTAAAACAATAAAAAAATATTTAACAAAAAATTTAAATAAATAATAAAAAAAATTAACAATTTTCATTGTTTATTCTAAAAATATAAAGCGAATATAATCCTAAGAGCACATTAAATAGTATTCAACAAATTTATTATTAAATAGATTATTTTTCATATATATAAAAATAAAAATGACTGAAAAATTACTGACTAGACATTTTTCAGTCATTTTCTAGTCACTTTCTATCGATAGGGGAAAGTCTTTGCCGCACTCGAAGAGAGATTTTAATTTAGTTGTTATGGTTTTATTATGTTATTTATTCTTTAAAAGTGTGTTAATTTATTAACAGTTATGTAAATAGAAAATAAAAAAGTTGATTTCTACACTAAAAACATTTTATTGTCGCTTTCTCTCTCTCGCCATAGCCACTCCGGAATGCATCCATCCTTGTTCCGCTCATGGCTTAGAGCTTAGCCAGTCAGCTGACCAAATGTTAACGCCTGACGCGCAGTAGCTTCCAACAAAATTGTTTATAAAAGCTGAAATATTTAATGAATCGAAGAAATTCTTTTTGGTAAAACTTTTTAATACCTTACTGAACAACTTGTGTAATTCAAAACTACAAAATTCGAAACTTTGTAACAGAGATTTTTTGCCCAAAGTTAGTAAAGCACAGTAATGATAGTGACTACATTATTATTAAAAATCAATAACAAATTACAATTTTTTCATTATTACAACCATTTTATTAGGATCTGCAATGTTTGTTAATTATGCAGGTGAAGTTGCAACTTTTTTTATCCATACGACTCTGAGATATCATGTGTTGATTGTAAAAATATAATTATTTTCAATGCCTAAAAAAATTAGTTTTTAATTTTTATTCAACTAAATAATAGTCTGGCAAAAAAACTTTATTAAGAAAAAATGTGCGTCTTTATCTCCTCTATTGATACTAATTTTTAAATTTCAATTTCCTTCAACTTTTTTTCCAGATAATTTTCCCGTCAAATTATCTTGTGAAAAAGGAGGCAGTCTATGCCTTCGAGCGAAAACGTAGTTATTGCATCCGGGCCCTCAATTATTCACGGCTTTTCGCTATTATCTCATAAAATATTCGAAATTATAAAAAAGATTATAAACAAAATTTGTAGATCTTATGAAAATAAACATTTTAAGTTGTATATATTTTTTACTAACAGTTAATAATTTCTTAAGAAATACAAAAAAGTGTAAAGGAAAATGAAAAGAGTCTATAGTTGTATTATTTCTGAACAATGAACAATAACAGTCTGATACGCCTGAAAACTGAAACAAATGTTATCTGTGTATTTTGATATAAAAATAGTTTTAATTTTTTATGACACCCCAACCACCCTGCATCTGTTTAAAAAATTTAATTTCTTAGATCACCCCAACCCCCCTGTATTCGTTAAAAAAATTCAACTTATTATGGCAACTGAACTCCTCCTTTACCTTTACCCAACCTTTAGGTTGAAATTATAAAAAGAGTATAATGGAAAGAAATTATAAAATAATATTTAAAAATGACACTATAAAATTTAATATTGAATATATAGAAAGGAAACTAATAGAGACCTACTGGAAAAAACTAATTGGGTTACTTTTAAACTGTTACATTGACGAAAAGAAAATTGAATAGTGACGACTATATTAATATTCAAAATTTCGTTTTAGTGTTTAATATAGTCTCTACTAAATTCTCTTTTCTTTACTGTAACAGTTTAAAAGTAAAACAATTAGTTTTTCCAGTAGATCTTGAATAGTCTCCTTTCAATAATCTTATATTAAATTTTATTTTAAAATTTCTTTCAGTGTAAACATGTGATTATAAAAATAAGTTTTATATAATACCTTGCGTCAAGAACTCTACTAAAAAGTCTGTTTTTAGAGTTCTAGAGATTAAAAGGAGGAGAATCCTACTTTTAATCACAGTTATCCCCACCAGCAACGCCATTCAAGCACGCTTGCCAACCTAAACATCAGCTGTCGCGTCACGGGTTAGAACAGCAAGCGTACTTGAATGGCATTGCTGGTGGGGTTAAACTGTGATAAAAAGTAGAATTCTCTTCATTTTAATCTCTAAAACTCTAAAAACAGTGTTTTCAGTAGATTTCTTGACACAAGGTTATTATATAAAATTATGTGTGGAACACAGGCGCATCTAGGGGAATCTCGACAGATGCGCCCTTGTTACACAAATAAGTATTTTTACACAAAATTATATTATTTATTATGTTGAGTTGAAAATGTTTTTTTTTTCATTGTGGAGTTTAATGAAAGATATTATAGATCTTATAAAAATACATATTTCATGTTTTATACATTATTTACCAAAATGTGTCAACGACCATGAAAATAGTCTGTAGTTATATTATTGTTGAACGTTAGTCTGGTAAACTAAAACAATTGTTACCTGTGTAATTGGATTTAAAAACAGATTCTAATTTTTATAGCACATCAAACCCCTGCACACACTGAAAAAAATATTTCCGTGGAACTGCAATAATTATGGGCAGATTGGCAATATTTTATTGCTGTTTTGGGAACTGCCATACGTATTTGTGTTTTAGCCATACGACTGTGTGAAACTGCGAGTGACATTGTAAGGTTAGGTAAAATCGACAGTGGCGCACCGATGCATTATGTCAAACTCCTACACCTGTCAACCATACTCAAATGTCTAATCTGATCACAGTATTTTTTTCAGTGCATCCTTTTAAAAGAATTAGACTTATTATGACACTGACCTAAGTATTTTTATCAGAAGTACAACTATTGTCTAAAATATTTTTTGAAATTAAGAATATTTTATGAGATAACAGTCAAAAACCATAAAATGTATTTGTTTTATACTTTTTAACATTATAATAAAATTTGCGTCAATTTTCATCATGTTTTAGTTATCGTAATCTGCGCATCAAAACATATAAGTATACGCAGTTTTAAATAAATAGGAAATATGTGTTAATCTAAAAGTTTATATCTTTATTTTGCATGTAAAAATATTTTTTTTTGGCGTGACATTTAATAAAAGATATTAAAATATAAAAACTTTTTGAAGAGAATTATGTTGCTAACAAAAATTTATTTCAAATACTTTAACTCGGAAATAATTTATGTCACAATAGTATAGTATGCACCAAGGGTGGAAAACCCAAGTTTTTTGACGAAAATATTGTGTGAGTCAATAAACGAGGTCCACCTGCAGTTCATACGTTATTTTCTTTTACAAATGCAGAAAAACTTGAGTTTGTAGGAGTGAAGCAGTTGAAGTCAAAGTTGTAGGTGAGATGACGTCAAAGAGGAAAAAATGACTCAGGGTAGTGAAAAAAAAAATGATGCGCAGACGCTAAGCGGCTGCGCAGCACTTTTTTTCACTGTCCTGAGTCTTTTTTCCTTTCTGACGTCATCTCACCTTAAAACTTTGATTTTAATCCTGCTTCACACGTATAAACTCAAGTTTTTGTGCATGAGTGGAAGAAAATAATTTTTGGCAAAAAATATTGTCTGTCAGAAAATACTTTTTGTCAAAAAATACTTTCCATCATAAAATACTTTTTGTCAAAAAATACTTTCTGTCAAAAAATACTGTTGGTAGCGCACAGTGGTTTGAAATCAGAAATTGATGTTCAAATCAACTTTTAGAGAGAACGGCTGCATGGTTTTTCAATTTTTTTTTTTGAAAAATTCATAAATAAATTCTTAAGAGATCAGTGTGAGTAGATTTTTGTTTTTTGTTTTATTTGTTTTTTAATGTTAATGCAAACAGCTGAAAAAATGTCAACTTTTTCGTTTTCTTTTTTTATTTTTTACAAAAAATTTTTTTAATACCTGCCAATACCTTGACTTCATAGAAGTAACGAAAAAGAATAAACAAAAATTTTGAAAGCGCTAATTTAATTGTTATTTACCCCCTATTACCCCCTAACAGGGGTAGGAATTTCAAATTTTACGAAAAGTTGAGTTCGGTGTCTATTCCTATATTTTTTGGGCCGCTAAAACCGAAAAAGACACTTAAAAACAAATTTCACCCCTTCTTCACCCCCTATTACCCCCTAACAGGGGGTTGATATTTCAAATTTCGAACAAAAATCGAATATGGTGTTTTTTCCTAAGGTTTTTGGGGCGTTAAAACCAAGAAAGACTACTAAAAACAAATTCCCCCCTCCCTTACCCCATATTACCACCTAAGAGGGGGTAAAGAATTTATTTATGAATTTTTCAAAAAAAAGAAATTGAAAATCCATGCAGCCGTTCTCTCTAAAAGTTGATTTGAACATCAATTTCTGTTTTCAAACCACTGTGTGGCGCGCCACTAGATTTCGACGCCCGCCGAAGGCGGGCTCGAAGGCTAATCGTATTTACACATGCGCAGTCAGTAACAATAGGATTGCGTTACGTTACGTCGCCAGCTTTCACTTAAGTTTATTTCCACGTTTAGTTTTCAACTGTGGAAGACAATTTACTGCGTGTTTTAAGGATTTTAAGACTAGATAATAATATTTTAGTATTTTGTGTACATAATAATATTTTGAATTCATTATTTGTTTATTTCATTTGTTCATTATTTGTGTACGAATGTGAGATTGAACTAAAAGACAAATATAACCTAACAATGTGACATGTTTATTTTACTAGCGTATTTAAGAAAGCAACATACAAAAAGTTCAAATATTGATGAATATTCCTTTCTTTATTTCAATCAGAAGAGGAAGTTAGTGATTTTAACTTTCTTTGAATGACTTAAAGTAATTTAAGAGTGAAAGTGAAAACATTTTACCCTAAGAGAGGATCCTATCAAAATAAGAGAAACTTTCCTCTTTAAAGAGTATAACGTCCTCTCAAAACAAGAGGAATCATTTTGATACCATGTTGGAGAGGAAAAAAAGAATCAAAATGAGTATATTCCGCTCAAATAAAGAGGATTTTTTTTCGGTGTGGATGATCAATAATTCCCTACCTCGTGGTCGTTCGCTTCCTCTTTTCTCAAATTCCGGCCATAGCTTTTAGGCCATCGGCGTCGAGCGTAAAAATATGAGTTTAACGAGCAAATGAGGCAGAGAAACATCGATTAGAACTTTTATTGAATATGATCGTCAAATCCCCAATTATCCCTTTTCTAGACAATTTCCACCTCCAATGAGCCCTCACGTAGCAATTTTTCGAAATCATACGATTCCAAACTCGCACGATAGAACTCATCACTTGCAACACACTTAATTTAAATTTTACATGAAATTCGATATAAGACGGTCATTTTTAAATATAAGTAGAAAAATAAGGAAAATAATACAAGTCAATGCACACAGCCGATTCATAAATTTCGATGAACAGTCAGATAGCTCGTCACTTAAATTAAAATTTTTTAGCTTTGAATATGCAAATGGATTTTATCCCATTTAAAATGGATCGGAAATTCGCGTGGTATAGATATTAAGATGACCATGCTGAATGTTTATCCTTCGCACTTAAGCGCGTTCGATTTTTTTTATTAAATATATATATTCAGATAGACTCACGGAAAGATGAAAAATAGTTCAAGGTGGTGATAGGTATATTGAGAATGAGGTAATAGGTTATGGTGGGCTGACCTGCTTGGCCTCCGTAAAATTGGCCCTAGCCATTCAATGTGTACCAGTGATGCCTCTCGCTAAAAAAGACCTTTCTAAAAAAAAGTGCACAGAATAACAGTAAGTTTAAAGCACTAAAAGAGAAGTAGCCTGAAACGGCAGGGATGCAATTCTATCTTTTTTAATTCTACTAGGACCAACTGTGCATAAACTATTATATATTGGATTTAAATTTCTGTTGTACACTGTCCGATCCTACAAAATGTAACTGTGCATAATACAATCATACAAATTTTTTTCCTTCATAGACCGACTCTACATAGTCCGCCTGTGCAGGATCCGATTTATCATGGTCCGATTCTACTAAGTCAGACTGTGCAGAATTAGATTAATTATGAATATATTATTATATGTTATTGATATAAATTAATTATTAATTATGTATTATTAATAAATATCAATAATATTACCTGATATTAATTTTATATTAAAAATATAAAAATAAAGTAGTGGATTGTTAAATTCTAAATATACTGGGGGGGGGGGGGGTTCTTTTCGATTTTAAGACGAAGCGGGTTAAAATTATTGATAATAATGTTATATAATTATATCATAATATCATAAAAGTATAAAATAATATTATTGTATATTATTAATATATAATAATATATTTATATATATATTATATAATATTTGTAATTATTATTTTATAATATTATTTTATATATATATATATAATATTGATAGAAGGATGAAAAAAGATAAACAAAAATGAAGTCATTCGGACGATGTAGTTTAAGGCTTAAAAATTTTTTCGACGTTTCGAAATCGAAATGATTTCCTCTTCAGGGAGTCTAGTAATATAAAATAACATAATTTTTTAACTCAAAGAAGTACAAAGTATTATGTATACAAAAACTTAACAATAATAAATTTAAAAATAATAAATGAAAATAATTACAATAGTAAATAAATTTTTTTTTTTTTTGCGTAGGATGTGAAAACCTGCTACTAGGTACCCTGTAGCCCGTACTACAGGGTTATGCGGGGGTGGCGATGTTCTGCCGACCCGCTAAAAACACACCCTTATTTGGGACCTTAAGACCACTCCCAGGTAGAGCCAGTTTACTGACGTATCGCCTTCAGGAGTGGTCTTATACCCCCATCGCTGCCGCCGAAGCGACTTTCTCCGGTCCGCGGGACCTACTATCATTGACGGTCATGGAGGCCCTTAACGCACACAAGTTGAGTCAAGGGTCTCGACGAACCGTCATTTCGCTCTAAAAACGTTTCAAGAGGGAGAAAGCTTCCTCTATCCGCGTTTTTTTTTTGCGACCTAGGTGGTCCTTAAGCGACTTCGCTTTAGGGCTTCTTCTTTCTTCGCCTGTTCCAGGACTTTCCTAAAACAGGCGCACTTTCCTGAGCCTGCAATATGAGACGTTTCCGCCTCATTTCCAGCCTCGGCCGCACAGAGGAAGCAGAACGCTTCCTTACTACATGCTGCAAGAGAGTGTCCAGCATTCCCACACTTAAAGCAAGAGGAGGATCTGTCCACTCCCTTGCAGTCTGCTTTCCAAACGTTCCGCCTCCTCCCGGTCTGTGACCAGGATGGCGATTTTGTCGCCTCTGCTGTTTGGTCCGAGGACCGTTACTTGTCTTCTCTCTCGAGGAGTATTAAGAGCTACCTCGAGAGCAGAGACCACTTCTTCTTTTTCGGTTAAACCGTCAAGGTCGCGGATTTCCAGGGTCACCCTCTGGTCCTCCGGTCGCCTGACGGTACCGATTCCGCTCACTGCCTCAGAGACCTTAGCGGTAAACTTTTTCTGATCAGAACCTCGTCCTAATTTTAAGAGGAGGTTCCCCTCCTTCGTGGGTCTTGCACTCACGACTGTTGCCTGGCAAGAGCCCGGATCTACTACCTTCTTGAGCTTGCCAAGAACAGATGCAAATGTTTGTCCCTGGCAAACTCGGACTAACACGGTCTTTTGTTTGGGGCTGCTTGGCTCCACAACGATCTTGGGCGGTTCTTGTCTCGCCTCATTTATCTCTCCGACCTTTTTTTTCTTCGCCTTGTCGGCAGAAATGTCACCCTTATTTTTCTTTTTGCGAAGCTCGCTTTTTGAAGGCATTCGATCCTCCTCCTCTCTTTTCCTTTTACATTCCAGGACTAAATTGCGCGTAGCAATAGCCTGAAACTTGTCTCTTATTCGTCGTCTTTCTTGCCTCGCCACATCAGTAATCTTGAGGCCATCGTAAAACCTGAGGTCAGCTCGAGCAGCCTCTGCGTGCTTAACTTTCAGGTCGGAGATCCATTGTTTGAACTTCTTCAGACCGCTCTGAATCTCCGCCGCTACGTTTCTTTGGACCTTGAGCTTCTCCAGCATGACCTCAAGTTCTGCCTCCATCGAGGTTACGATATCTTTCTTCTCTGAGCGCAGCCTTTCGCACTCTACACGATCCTTTTCACAGGACTCAAAGTCTTCAGCAGTGGCATGGCTAAAAGCACTGCCACAGCTGCTGACACTCGTTGCACTTCCTCGCCTAGATCTGAGGCCTTCGTCCACCCTTAAACGCGATGGACCTGGCGTTTGACCGTCCTGGCTAGCAGCATTCGATGCCGTCGAAGCTGCTTCGCCCCTACCTGGGCGCTGTTCATCATTTTCGTTTTTGTCAAAATATAAATCATCCATGTGATTCCCACGAGCCTTGGAGAAAAAACGGTCCACCCACACAGAGCTCCAATGTATTCACAATAGTCTAAAACATCTCTTAATACGAAGTCGTCAATAAATTTTATATAAAAGAGAAAACCAGTGTTCAGAGTCAGAAACGCTATATTAAAAAGAAATTATGAAAACATTAAATAACGAACAAATTAAATAAATAAAATCAATTATCAAAAATTAACAATTAAATGTTAAATTTTAAAAAATTGACTACTACAAATTTTTTGAAAAAGAAGAAAAAAATGAATAAATAAATAAATAAAATAAAATAAATAAATTAATTTTTAATTTTTTAATTAATTAATTAATTTAATTTTTTCGTTATTACTGGTATGATTTTATTTCTTAATTATTTTTATAATTTATTTACTATTGTAATTATTTTCATTTTATTTTCATTTATTACTTTTATATTTATTATTGTTAAGTTTTTGTATACATAATACTTTGTACTTCTTTGATTTAAAAAATTATTTTATTTTATATTACTAGACTCCCTGAAGAGGAAATCATTTCGATTTCGAAACGTCGGAAAAATTTTTAAGCATTAAATTACATTGTCCGAATGACTTCATTTTTGTTTATCTTTTTTCATCCTTTTATCAAAAAATAAATACCTACTCGGACGTAAAAGGTTGTTAATAATATTTAATATTATAATCAATTAATTTGAACCGGCTTCGCATTAAAATCTCAAACTGTAACGATTACAAAACTGCTATGGTACTCCTCAGACAAAATACTACTTTTGGTAACTAGTAAATAAAATGATCTTATAATAACAACGAGATTGTCTCATTTTTTTATACTGCACTCTGTATGACTGGAGGAACCTTAAATCTTTATAAAATGAGTTCTGTAATAATTCAGTTCCTTTTTATGATAGACCATTCCTATCCTAAAAAGTAGTACTAACGAGATATCGAGGACATTGTTGTCAAAAACCTGATTGGTCGTTAATGACGTGACCATAATTCTATATCTCTGAATGTAGTTTTGTTTGTTTTGTTTAATCTGAAATGTCAATGTTATTTTTTTAATATGTTATTATCTGAAATAATATAAAGGTTTTATTAATATAAAAAGATAAGCAAACAAGGTAGTAAAATTTACTTTTATACATATTATTATTATTATTCAAAAATAAAGTTAAAATTCTTGTAATTAGTTTAATTTAATTTTAAAAATGGTTATATTATTTTCTTGAAACGTAATTTTTTATTCAACTAATTTAAACTAAAAAAATATAAATAAACTGAAATAATTAATAAAAATTACTAAATAATAATAATAAACTAGCATATAACAAATAAGTTATCTGTAAACAAATTTTAGATTATGTTTAGTAATAGTTTTTCTGTGATAAAATCTTTCTTTTTGATTAAGTAACACAAAAATTATAATAGTTTCTATATGAAATATTTTGGATGCAAGACTTAAAAATCAATGGTTTATATTAAGAGTTGATTTTCTTTTTATCTTTTCATTCAAAAAATCATAAACATAACCTAAAACTTGTTTGTGGATAAGGTCCCTTTTACCGTGGAGATATTCTTTTTTATATCTTTTATTTTTCTTTAAATTTTCATTAAAAGTCAAAATGAAATGCACTAAAAGATGGGTTGTCTTGACATGACCTCGGGTAAAGAGAGCTTGATTAATCGGGGCTCTACTGCATAATTTTTGAAATCTTACAACTAATTTTTATTGCACTATAAAATACCAATTTTTTAAATTCAGACTATGGTCGATTTCAAATAAATTTAACAGATTATTAATTAAATTAAATAGTTTAAAATTAAATTGAACTTCACTATGACTTTTATTGTAAAAGCTAATTGGAATTTTTTAAAATCTATAGTTATTTTATCTATAGTTATTAGTTTTAAACCACAATAACTTATTTAAATTACTTAAATTCTCTCAAAATCTGAATTAGTTAAAAATAATTAATTTGAAAGCAAAAACTCAGTAACAAATTCAAATAGTTATGTTTTTACTAATGATTTAGTAAAAAATAACTAATTTTTAGTCAAGTTCATTTTAGGTTATGTCAAAATAACTAATATTTTAGTAAAATTCTGTTTACAAACTCAATTAGTTAAATTTTAACTTTTTTTTAGTTATTGTCACTAATTGATGAAACAAAAACTCAGCGATGATTTTACTCATAATTAGTTATTTTCAACTTTTGAATGTTATTTAATTTTTTAATTACCTTTTAATTCACTTTGAATATTTATTTTCCAACTTTTGGACGTGGGAGGGTTATTATTTGTGTACGTATACATGAAAAGGGCCCAGGTTGTCGATTTTATTTACCGAGATATTCGCATTTTTCTAAAGAAGATTCAGATTTTCGAAATTTTTTTTATTGCTGAAAAACAAAATAAATAATGTCCCATGTCGAATCATGCATTTACAATAACTTTATAGTAATTAAAAACACAAAAAAATATTATTTTTAATTTTAAAAATGCATGGGCGCTAATGGAAATCTTGAACTTTAAACTCGTTTTTCTCAAAACTAGGATTTTTACTCTATTAACTTTGAATGCTTATAACTTTGAGAATTTTTCATCTAAAGGGGTCCAAGACCTCTCAAAATGTTCAAAATTTAATAAAGAATATGGTCATATAGATAAGTCCAATAGTGCCAAAGTGGGCCCTTTTCATATGGACGTACACATTTGATTAAAGTTTTATATTTTTATTTTGAGCATTTTTAATTTACTGATTCTTAATAACAAAATTAAAAGCAGATATGTTGACAAATTTTCATTAAAAAATTAATTTAACCATTATTTATTTTCATTACTTATAAAGGGTGCAATAAACTTTTTTTTTTATTTTTGGAGGCCAGTAAAATATTAATAAATTATAGACCATATTGGGAGCAAATCTTAATTAGACTTTGAAAGAATTCGTCACCAAGCTTAGTCTAATATTAGTCCATTATTGACTCATCAAATCTTGGAAAAGATGTAGATATCCCTTGTTTTAGCAATAAAAAAAAAAAATTAAAATTGGTTTGAAAATTGTAATGGAGGTTTTTACTTTAAAAAAAGAAAAAGTTTTTTATAGAAAATATTTACTTAGTAAATTTTTTGAGAAATAAAAATTGCAAAGAAAATTGAACAGTTTCGAGAATTGAAATCAAATTCAAGAAAAAGTTTTAAAAATAAAGGAAACAAAGAACTTTTTTCAATAAAATCCAGGTTATTTAAAATTTAAAAAAAACAATAAAAATTAAACTAAAATTAAAACTTTTCATTTACAGACTTTTAAATTTTGTTGGGACAAAAAAAATGTAATGACAAGAATTTAAACATTAATTTTAAATAACAGTAATTTTAAATTAAAATTTTGTTTGTTCTTATTAAATTTAATACAACAAGAAAAATTTATATTTTGATCTTTTTTTTTAAATTAAAAAAATAAAACAAATAACTCAATTAGTATAAATCCCATTTGGTATAAAACTCATTTAACATAAAAACCATTTGGCATGAATCTCATTTGGCATAAAACACATTTGGCATAAAACTGAACAGGAAGAAATCTCATTTTTCATAAATCTCATTTGGCATAAAAACTCAAATGACATAACATTTTCTCTATCTTAAAGAAAACTTACCCTATCTTAAAGAAAATTTTCTTTATCTTAATAAAAATTTTATGTCAAATGTGTTTTATGCCAAATGGGATATATGCCTATTGAGTTTTATGCCAACTGAAGTTTATACCAAATAAGACTTTTGCCAAAAGAGATTTATGCTAAATGTTTTTTTATGTCAAATGGATTTTATGCCAAATAGGATATATGCCAAATGGAATTTATGCCTATTGAGTTTTATGCCAACTGAATTTTATACCAAATGAAACTTATGCCAATTGAGATTTATGTCAAATGGGATTTATCCCAAATCTGTTTTATGTCAAATAGGATTTATGCCAAATGGGATTTATCCCAAATGGGATTTATCCCAAATGGGATTTATATCAAAAAGGCTTTGTGCTAAATGGAATCTATGTCAAATGGGTTTTATGGGTTATGGGTTTTATGGTTGATTTTGGAAAAAAATTATTAGGATAGAAATGTGCCTTTTTATGTGTAGAATTGAAAAAAAATATTTAGAATTATTATTAATTCTACATAGTATTAATAAATATTATGATTGTTAAAAATTCTTTAAAAATAAAATTATTTAGCAAGATACAAATTGTATATTTTTTTAATTAAAATATGGTGTACCCTATAAAATTTCTTTTTTATTTTTAATCGTTATAAAGGGAAAAATTTTTCATTATTATTATTTTTGTTATTATTATTTAAAACTCATTTCGTCTTACAACTTAAAAGAACCCCCCCCCCCTTTACCCCGAAGAATAGTCCGGTTATTATTTTATTATTAAATTATTAATTAAATTTTATTATTATTTAACCCCAATTAGGATTAAATTTAAGAATTCAAATTAAATTGATTAGTTAAGTATTAATTCTTTAATAATAATATTATTATACTTTTAGGAAAATATGACATTTAAATATAAAATTCTATAAAAATTTATCAAGGAATTTATTTCTTAACGTCTTTTAGGAAATTAAAATAGACATTTTTTTATTTGATAGTATTAACAACTTGGAATTAAAAAAAGAATTTTATCGAGTAAAACCTACCTTTTTAACAAGAACTAACAGAAGGCTCTTCATACTTCATATTTGTTTGTAAAACTTAAATACTAATAATAACGCAGAAAATTAGTAGAAAAATTCTTAAGACTTATTAGAGTGTTAATAATAACAGTTAAATGAGAATTTATAAATGACACAGAAATTTCACAAAATTTTGTATGCATTGTGCCGATTTAGGAAACATGTTTAAATAATAATTTAATATAAATTAAAATACAATTTTTTAAGATTTCCAACAACCGAAAATCTACACGCGCGCATCGCGCGCGATTTTGTGTTCTAGTTCATTTAAAAGATACATTTTTCCTGCTTATATTGTACTAATATCAGAATAAAAATTTGAATTCGAAGTATAGTACAGCTAATGACAGATTACAAAATGTTTTGTACAATTAGCAGATATATTCTTAAAAATAAGAAGGTTAATTAGTAAATATAACAGAAATGGTCACTTCGTCCGAGGAGTATAGGTTAGTTTTGTAATCATTACAGATATAATTTTCTCAGTGTACTTTGTATAATTTAACAATCCAATAAAATACTTTTATACTAAATATACATCAGTATAAGTTAGTAGATTGTTGAATTCTATGAAGTACCGGGGGATTATTATCTCCCGGTATCCCTCGGTATTATTATCCTCCGAACTCGTTCGCACTCGCTACGCTCGTGCTACACTCGTTCTGCGAACATTTGTGCGAGGTAAAAAAATCGGCCTCCCGAGGTGCATATGCTATTTTCTACAACATGGGTTTTTTGTGCATGTGTGGTAGAAAATATTATATACGTATATAATAATATTAAAAAACAATAATTACAAATATTATATAAGACATATGGTCGATTCTTGCGTAACTGCCCGATTTCAAGATAAGTTTTGGTAGAAATTTTTTTTTTTTTATTCAATGTTTCTCTGCATTTATTTTTCTTATTAGGGTATAATATAATTATATTTTAAACGGTTTTACTACAACTATATTTATAAGAAAATAATAGTAAATTTTTGAAAATTGGCTGCCATGTGGAGCTGAGCCGTATCCTTTTATTGCAAATATATTGTACAAAATAAAAATTTCTTCTTGATATTTTGCTAAAACGAAAATCAATAATAAATTCATAAATTATTTAATATTCTAACAGTATTTTAGATATTAGTTAACATATGGTCGATTCTTGCGTAACTGCCCGATTTCAAGATAAGTTTTGGTAGAAATTTTTTTTTTTTATTCAATGTTTCTCTGCATTTATTTTTCTTATTAGGGTATAATATAATTATATTTTAAACGGTTTTACTACAACTATATTTATAAGAAAATAATAGTAAATTTTTGAAAATTGGCTGCCATGTGGAGCTGAGCCGTATCCTTTTATTGCAAATATATTGTACAAAATAAAAATGTCTTCTTGATATTTTGCTAAAACGAAAATCAATAATAAATTCATAAATTATTTAATATTCTAACAGTATTTTAGATATTAGTTAACATATGGTCGATTCTTGCGTAACTGCCCGATTTCAAGATAAGTTTTGGTAGAAAAAAAAAATTTTTATTCAATGTTTCTCTGCACTTATTTTTCTTATTAGGGTATAATATAATTATATTTTAAACGATTTTACTACAACTATATTTATACGAAAATAATAGGAAATTTTTGAAAACTGGCTGCCATGTGGAGCTGAACCGCATCCTTTTATTGCAAATATATTGTACAAAATAAAAATTTCTTCTTGATATTTTGCTAAAACGAAAATAAATTATAAATTCATAAATTATTTTATATTCTAACAGTATTTTAGATATTAGTTAACATATATAAAATTTTATAAAAGAACAGCAAATACAATATTTAATAATGAATATTTCGTTTTATTTTTTGGATAATTTGAAACTGAGATCGAAAAGTGTAATCCGGCATTGCTACACTACTTTATAGAATAATATTTTAAAATAACCACCACAGATAAAAAAGTTTCTCTGCATGAAGCACACTTTTTTTTATATTTTTTTTCTTTAAGTAAAAATTGTTCTTTTTTAAAACTTTTTTCACATGTGATTTAGTGCTAATGGATCAAAATTGAGATTTAACTTATTAGAAGGCGTAATAACTAAACACATGACACCTTAATTATAAGTCTACACATTGCGTTCAAAAATTGGAAAAATTGAGGGACAAAATATTTTTACAGATTCTAAGTATGAAAAAGGTATTATGAAGTTCAATATAAACCTAAATTGTTTATAAATATAGACACTTTATGCTTGAAAAAGGCTGAGTTATAATAATGACATTTTCACCAAAAATTATTAAATTAAATTTAACATTTTGCAAAAGGGACACGCCACGGAGCTGAATTTTCAGCAGTTATAGTGCAATATAATAGACGTTATAATATATATATTTATGTATATTTGGTTTTCAGTTACTCTCATATATACCTTTAAAATTCATTAATACACTTCAGAATATATTTTTTATTTAGGTGTATTTTTTCAACGCCGCCAAGTAAGGCAGTTACGTAAGAATCGCCCATATAGGGTAGAGTCAAGAGTTGCGCGACAGTACAGGTGGTGGTACATTGTAATTTTCTGACAAACTACTGAAAAAAATGTTCCAAATTGTAAATATAATTGAGGTATGCGAAAACACATGACGTCTAAAAGTCTGAGCCACATTAATTCATTAATTACGAAGAAAATAGAAAAAAAAACTGGTTTTCACGTAGCGGAGAAAAAATTTGCTTGACATACAACATTGATTTTTATAGAGATGGAATTTTTTTAAACATAAGTATATGTGACGTTCCGTTAGATAAGGGACCTACTATCGATGAGAAAGCAAACTTTAAAGGATGGAAGGGCAAAGAGGGTGAAGAAAAATTGAGGCGCTTAACATGCCCATGTTTAAATCTTTATAATTGTGATTTACTATGTTTAGGGTCTTCATTAAAATATTCCGATGATTTAAAGTTTTTAAAAATATTATTAATATATTATAATAAACAATTTTGTTGCGTATGACGTGTTTTAGTGTACCAGTTTGTGTGGTGGTACAGGGCAAAATATTATATTTTATGACTTGTGAAATTGGTAACCCTGATCATAAAATCCTTCGACCAATCAGACAACTTCTTAAAGAACGGATGCAATATTTTCCATCCAATATTTTCCATTAAAATTTGTGGTTTTTTGTTTAAATGTAACCAGTATTCCATAGAATATTTCTGTATCATATGAGAGTGTTACAAAAAAAGATCAAAAAACGATCAAGGGACCCCAAAACCCTCGTACACAAAGTTTTATGAAATTAAATAGAAATTTTTAAATTTTTTCAGTCATATTGGATCCGCCATTTTGAATTTTGAAAAAATGACTTCAGATTCGTTATCAGAGACCCCAAAAACCCTATACACCAAGTTTCATGAAACTAAATTGAAATTTTTTAATTTCGTCTGCCATATCAGATCCGCCATTTTGAATTTTTGAAAAATGACTTCAGATTCGTATTCACGGACCCCAAAAACCTAAGGGCACCAAGTTTCATCAAACTCGGACAATTTTTGAAGGTTTGGTACATTAAGCTAATATTTTGCAAAAAAAAAGTCACTTCATTCGCCATATTGGAGCCGCCATCTTGGATTGTCGTATATGTTTTTGCGAATATTTACAGCTGAGAACTTAAAGACACGATATTTTGAGGCTTTAACCCAATCTCTTTTCTTGTTCTGCATGGAAAAAATGATTGAAAAATCTTTTTTGAGAAGAAAATCATGTTTTTTTTGCAAATAATTGTTTATAACTTTTTATATATATGTTGTAACAAAATTTTGTTAATGGGTTAAATATTTCTTTAAAGATCCTTAAAAGTCCTGCAATAATTCATGGAGAATCCTGACACGATCCCTTGACGGAATTTGGAACAACGATACTTCACAGGTTCCCGCGAAGGAACGCATAATGTAAATATTCTCATGCAGATTCCCGCGCAGTGTCCTTTAATAAAAATTTCTTGTATACATTTTTTTTATCTGGTAATTGATAAAACTTATATGTTATATTTGACGTAAAATTCTAGAAAATTAAAAACTAATGCGCAGCCGTAAGGCTTCATGCCCAAAATAACGAGTTATGTTTACTGTTCTTCAGTTTTTATTTTTGTTAGTTTCTACTCATCATTTCAAGGAAAGTGTCAACACAGAAAGTTTTTAAATTTGCTTAACAATACATTTTATAAAAAACATATTTTATATTGTTTCAATAAATAAAGAGTTACACTTTTTAATGTTAGTCACTTATCAGAATCCCGACCGAGGTCACCATTACTAATAGCAGTGAATGCGATCTAATTCCAGTAGTACGTTTTGAAGCTGAGATCATAAGCAATTGAAATAACCAACCTATTGATTTTTCTACAGACATTACATTCCACTAATTATTACTTACTTAGTTATAAGTATTAAATGAACTTAGACCGTTATGTGAATTGAAATTTCCTAAAGCTTGTTTCTTGTGTTACGGCCAAGCGAATAAAAGCAATTTGTCACTTTGAAATCGTACTGACTGCTGCCAAATGCTTACTCCGCGTGAAACCGGAGCAAACCAAGCTAAAGTCGAATCCCAATGAAATTAAACCAGGCTCGTCTCAAACCAGCAGAGCTGCGAACTTAACTAATTCAACTTTTGCCTAAAAAGTTTTCGAAGCGTTCCTCACTATCGCGATAACTTACTAGCTTTGAAGAGGCTCGAAATGGTCAAGTCATTTTCCTCCGAAGTTCATCAAAAGGAGTGTTTCTTCAGAGTGTGAGCGCTAAGGCTATTCTGACGATTGAGAAATTATTCCGAGTTTACGAATAGCATTTTTCCACTTTATTTGTGTTCAATTCATCTTTTTCCCATTCCAGATACGTGAAGAGAAATTTAACTTAAATCTTATTGTTAGTTCATTTTGCTTTATTAAAAGTTTTGTAAAGACTTTTTTACAAATCATTGACTTTCTCTTTTAAAAAATTCGTCATTCATAAATCCTTAAAAGCCATTTTGAAACTCTTCTTCCACGGTAGTCTTGAAGGACCAAAAAATGGAATGAAAATGGATCCAAAATCGGGTTGTAGGGGGTGTTTCTAGGTCACTTTTAGGTTTAGAATCTGGAAAATTTTAAATCTTAGCTGCTCCCTTTTTTGAGATATCGATATTTTTGTGTATTTAACCCATTAACGTTAGAAATCTAAAAGTTTGTTTTCTATTCCCAAGCTACGTTATTATAAATATAGACGAAAAAGTGTAAGCATATAATTCTGTTTCCAACCAAAAGTGCGTTAAAGTTGTTCCCTTTAAAGATATGGAAGACAGAATTAAAAATTTCAAGATAGCGGACCTAATATGGCGTCAAATCCATTGCAAAATTTTAAAGTTCATGTACATTAGGGTGACCGTTAATAATGACATTTTGGAATTTTGTCCATTTCCGGGTCTTATTTTGTCACAAATTGAAAAAAAATAGATACGTATTTTTTCATTTTTTTTTAAATTAATATTTAGTGGTGCCTGTAGGCTATTGAAAATTTGCATGTATTTTGCATGGGAAAAAAACTTTTTTTCGTAGATTTCCTGTAAAATCGTTGAAAATTAATATTTTTTGACCGGTCTACTCTGTTTCTCTTCATAAATGTTCAAAGAATAATATGCAATTTTTAACTTATGAAATTTGTTAAGTTTACTATTTTTTACAGTACCCAAAAGTTGACAAAAAAAAAACTAAAATAGGTTATTATTGGCAAAAAATATGAATTCTAAAAAAAACGAGAAATTTAAACTGCTAATTATGGTTTCTATTGTTTTTGAGGTCTCTGATTACAAATCTGAAGTCATATTTCAAAAATTCAAAATGGCGGATCCAATATGGCGGCCATGAAAAAATTTTAAATTAATCAATTTCTAGAAAATTTCGTATCAGGGTGTTTGTGGGGTTTCTGATTACAAATTTGAAGTCAGATTTCAAAAATTAAAAATGTCGGATCCAATATGGCGGACATAACAATTTTTAAATTAATCAATTTTTATGATACCTGGTATCATAGGGTTTTTGGAGGTGTTTTAAAAATTGCAAACTCAAGGAAATATCAATTAAAAACTATTGTAAATGTTGAAACTCACGTTGGAGACACGTGAAGTTATTCCTTTCACGAGAATCACCCATCTATAAAATCGTGTCATCTAATTTGTAAACGAACCTTCTCTAGCTAATAAATACTAACCTTCTCATTTCTAATTAACAGTAATTAGCAGTCTAACTAGCCGATTTATTAGAAATCTTAATTTTTCAATCAGTGATCGACTTTTTGTTTTTAAAATAGTTATTTCTAACTAATTTAAATTTAGATAGAACATTCACAAAAATTTTGTTGGCTACTGGAATAAGATATTACATAATTAAGTTTATAAAAAATTATTAATTTTTTAAACACTATGCCCGCCATATTGCATCCAACAGTTTGAATTTTTCAAATCTGACTTCAGATTTGTAACTAGGGGCCCCAAAAATCCTATGATACCAGGTATCATAAAAATTAATTAATTTAAAAATTGTTATGTCCGCCATATTGGATCCGACATTTTTAATTTTTGAAATCTGACTTCAAATTTGTAATCAGAAACCCCACAAACACCCTGATACGAAATTTTTTAGAAATTGATTAATTTAAAATTTTTCATGGCCGCCATATTGGATCCGCCATTTTAAATTTTTGAAATATGACATCAGATTTGTAATCAGGGACCTCAAAAACAATAGAAACCATAATTAGCAGTTTAAATTTCTCGTTTTTTTTAGAATTAATATTTTTTGCCAATAATAACCTATTTTAGTTTTTTTTTTTGTCAACTTTTGGGTACTGTAAAAAATAGTAAACTTAACAAATTTCATAAGTTAAAAATTGCATATTATTCTTTGAACATTTATGAAGAGAAACAGAGTAGACCGGTCAAAAAATATTAATTTTCAACGATTTTACAGGAAATCTACGAAAAAAAGTTTTTTTCCCATGCAAAATACATGCAAATTTTCAATAGCCAACAGGCACCACTAAATATTAATTTAAAAAAAAATTAAAAAATACGTATCTATTTTTTTTCAATTTGTGACAAAATGAGACCCGGAAATGGGCAAAATTCCAAAATGTCATTATTAACGGCCACCCTAATGTACATATTTTACTAATTGACAAAATGTCCTCGGATTCCCCTAAATGTTCTTACTTGAGGGTTTCTGGAGTCGCTGATTACGAATCTAAAGTTAGATTTTCAAAATTCAAAATGGCGGATCCAATATGGCGGATGACAAATTTTAATTTTAGTTTGATTTAGTTCAAATTCGTTATCTAAGGGTTTTTGGAGTCGCTGATTATGAACATAAAGTTAAATTTTCAAAATTCAAAATTGCGGATCCAATATGGCAGATAAAAAGTTTTAATTTTCGTTTGATTCAGCTTAAACTCGTTATTACATATTTGGCAAAACTTGTATGTTCTAATGACACAAAGCTCTAAAGAAAATGTTTTTTGTTTACTTTTGTTACATTTGTCGTGTGGTTATCCAACTTTCGCAGCAGCGTTTCCAGTACCTATAGTGTTTTATAATTACAAGAACAAATTTCTGTGTTCTAACATTATGTTCTTCCAAACAAGCTGAATTGTGTAATAATAAAATTGCATTTACAATTCATTATTCCTTCTTATTACTTGTCTTTAATGTTTTTATGATCAGCAGAGAAGTAAGTTATTATTGAGTATTTTTGTATATGTTTTCATATACTTTACGAAGTTGTGTGACAGATTGATATATACTCAAGTTTTCATCGGTTTTTTAAAAAAACGTTAAAAGACATTCATTTTCAAAATTTTCATCCGCCATATTTGATCCTGCATTTTGAATTTTAAAAATCTAACTTTATATTCGTAATCAGCGACCCATAAAACCCCTGGGTAACAAATTTGAACTAAATCAAACTAAAACTAAAATTTGTCATCCGCCATTTTGAATTTTGAAAATCTAACTTTAGATTCGTAATCAGCGACCCCAAAAACCCCCAAGTAAGAAAATTTAGGCAAATCCGACCACATTTTGTCGATTACTAAAATATGTGCATTAACTTTAAAATTTTGCAATATGGATTTGACGCTATATTAGGTCCATTATCTTGAAATTTTTAATTCTGCCTTCCATATCTTTAAGGAGGTTTGACCCGTGTGGCGGCCGTTTTTAACTGTTTTTTGGGAACTTTTTTTGAAGGGCGATTAAAACTTAAAACTTTGAATTTTCTACCATATATTTAGTAACTATTGAAGTATAATCAGACATTTCTTGAAGTCAAAATAATGAAAAGTTTCCGTTATACAGCGCGGGGAAGTAATTCATGTAAAAAAAAGTACAGAATTGGTCGCAACGATTTTTACCGACTGAGTGATCTAAAATGACAAAATAAAAAATCATTTTAATCTGTGTCACTGTAGCCACGAGCTGAACTAGGATTATTTGAAAATATTGAGAAATAAAATTTGTACGCGACTTTGAATTTTTATTTCTAAAAAAAACTCTATTTTGGGCCTGTTTTGTTGTATAAAAAAAAAACGACGTGACCTTTTTTAATTATCCTAGTTCAACTTGTTGCTCCATATGTGTTGAATATATCCTATAAATTTCAAGGTGATCGGTCAAGTCATTTTTAAGATACTTAATAAGGCAGTGAATTCAGAACCATTACTAAAATAACTGATATATTCGAAAATTTATTTTAGGAAACTAAAGTTTTTCTAAATGTACTTTTTTTACTTATATAAATGTGTATAGAATAATAAAATTCGCGGATAAAAAACTAAAGCGACAAAGCTTCAATGCTAGTTGAAAGCTTGACCGCACGCTCTAACATCATGCGTTCCCACTGTGAAAACTTTAACAACGACGAATATGTCAAAATCGGTTTACCCACATATTCTGCATATGTAATAGGTCTGATATATGAAAAATAAAAAAAATTCGATTTTTCGAATCTATCACACGGGTCAACCTCCTTAAAGTGAACAACTTTTATGTACTTTTGGTTGAAAACAGAGTTATCTTACTCGTCTATATTTATAATATCGTAGCTTGAAAATAGAAAACAAACTTTTGGATTTTGGATGTTAATGTGTTAAATACACAAAAATATCGATATCTCAAAAAAGGGAGCAGACAGGGTTTAAAATTTTCCAGATTCTAAATCTACAAGTGACCTAGAAAGACCCCCTACAACCCGATTTTGGATCCATTTTCATCCCATTTTTTGATCCTTCAAGACCACCGTACTTCGTCATTGCAGAAAAAGACGAACTTATAAATTTGAATTTTTGAAAATTTATAAAGTGAAGACATTGTATTAGTTCTTTTTAATAATGGAATATAATTCTTCTTTCTTTCTCTATCTACAACCCTTGCTTTTTCGTCAGCATTTTACCGAATAAATTGACTTTGCCAAGTAACGCCTTCACCCTCTTCTTTTTCTTAAAGGAACTTGTTCAATCCGTTTCACATTCGCAACATCTACACTCTTGGTGCGACCCTGCCTAGGATGAAAAGTAACCTAGCGATGATTTAGAACTCCCAGATGAGGGAGAAACTTTGTGCAACTCGTCATTTTTTATTGACGCGCTTCAATAAATCAGGCAGCTTTTCGACCTCAGCAAAATTTATTCTTTGCTCCTGCTGTTGCTTCATTGTGTTCAATTGGAAAAATATGAAACTGAAGCAGAAAGACACTTAAATCGATAAATACAGATGATCAGCAATTCAGGAGCCTTTTTAATTAAAATTTTAGAAGCTTATAACTTACTAAATCCCCATTTTTCTGAAATTTGTTTCCTGCAAAAAAAAGTTTTTGTCACCATAAAATACATAATTATTATCAGAATGCCCGCACCTATTGAAAAAAAAGGATTTAATTATTTATGAAAATAGGTTTTTGTATTATTTTAAGCATATTACGCGTCAAAAAAATACAATAATAAAATTTTACAAATCTTAAGCAACTTGTTATTACCATAAATTTAATTTTAGTATTTATAGTGAAAATTTTGTTTACAATTAATGTAATACGGTTGTTACTTATCATGCTTAAAATAATTACTAATCTCTGATAAATTTTTTAATATGAATTTGAAAATGTCTTGTCAGAAAACAGTGAACGACACCCTTTCTTTAATTTATAATTATTAAAACTATTTATTAAACAATACTTTATTCATGAATATTATTTTAAACCTCATTATTTAAACTTACTGTACCAATTTATTTGTTCTTCAAATGTAATTTTTAAACAACTTGCTGACTTTTAGAAAATTTGTCAACAAAAACACAAAAAATCACTGTTTTTGAGGTTAGTTTTCTTGGAATTTAATTATTGAAGAAATATAATCAGATTTATTAAAACAACAATTTTATCAGTTGCTATGAATTGCATTTTATTCAGTTTTACTTGGAAATATATTTTAATATCGTTAGCTTTATATTTATTACGTATTTAATAATTAGGTGTCGTTCACTGTCAGGAGGTCTGTCACTGTACCCTATACCCTAGTCTAACAGCAAATTCAACGGACAAAATTTAGAAAGATATTTTTCAAATAAAACATAGATTAATGTTAGAGTTAATTACATATTAAGAAAGTATAACTATTCAAAGTTACTATTGCACTATTAATTTTTCTTTTATTAATTTAAAAAGTAATTTTTTTTTAACCTGTAAACTTTCATTTTCATAAAGGACAAGTCAGGAAACTGAGAAATATATTTCTTTAAGAAATATGTAAGATAATTGGCTGTTTGTTATTTACCTCGTAGAAACAAATAATATTTAGGGGAGACCACCTAACAGTAGATAATGGCAAACAATAGATAATTTGAATTTTCTACAAAATTATTTAAAATTTTTAATTCAGCTTATTATAAAAAGATTTTAGGAATAAGATAAGTTAACCTAACACTGTTTTTTTTAAAGGAATGTGTGTCGATTCAGGGTGAAAGGGACCTTAGCTGCAAGACATGAATTTTACAGGACGGGCGTTTGAAGTTGAGTGTGCCTATGTTATTGTTAGGTTGTGCCACTGTTACATCGCCAAATACACAAAAATTAATGGACATAAAAAAGTTTTAATTTCTGTATGTGAAAGAGCAACTCAAATTTTTTACAGGACGGGCGCTTAAAGTTGATTAATAGATTAATAGAAAAGTTTTGATTTCTGCATGTGAACACTGAGAAAAAAGGTTTAGTTTTACCAACAATATTTTTTAGTTGACCATTGTTGGTTGTAACAACAATATTTTGATTGGTATAACAAAACGATTTGGTTGGCGTAACACATCAACTTTTTTAGGACAACCATATTATTTTGTTGCTCTTATTTGGTTGACCCAAACATAATTTAGTTGTGACAACCAAACATAATTTGGTTGTGACAACCAAACATAATTTAGTTGTGACATCCAAACATATTTTGGTTGTGACAACCAAACAATTATTAAAAAAAATTGCTGATTAGTTTGTAAGTAAGCTGCCGATAATAATATAAATAAAATCTAAATAAAAACCAATACCAGACGGTCGGCCGACCCTAGGTCTGATAGTTGAGCCAACGGGGTCTGTTACTGAACTGTCTAGCTATAAGGTTTATTCCATATTGGTCATTCATATCTCTCATGGGCTGGTGGTTAGCCTACTGGACTGGCAGCTGGAAAACCCGGGTTCGAATCTTCATGACTAATGAAATTTTTCTGTTTCAGGTTTTCATTAATATGAAATTTCTACATTCTCATCTGATTATATTTGTGTAATTAAGTTAATAACATGTGAATTATGTAATTATATGTGTTGGCTGACCGAAAATTCGCACCTGGGTTAGTTAGCTCCCAAATAAAAATTTTTTTTATGACAACCAAAATTTTTGTTATCCCGAATAAAAAAATATAGATGTGACAACCAAATATTTTTGTTATGCCAACAAACAACACTGAACCAAATAATTTAGTTGTCTCAACCAAATAGTTTGGTTGAATAAATACCAACCAAATAATTTGGTTGGCTCAACCAAATTTTCGTTGCTATGACTAAACATTTTTCTCAGTGAATGAGCAACTTAAATTCTATAGATTCATAATAAAAATTCAGAATCCAATGTTATGCAGCTAAGGTCCCTTTTACCGTGAATTGACACATATAAATAATTACCGTGTAAAAATGAAAAAAACATTGGGCAAGTACGAGTTACACCCCTACTAAAACCTAGGGTTCCGTACATATATACGAAACAAAGATACTTGGTTAGGGTGGCCCAAAAATGCATTAAAAATTTTTTTTCGTCGAAAAGGGCATAACACCGCCGGAATTTGTTCCAATGCGAAAAAAAGTGAATACGTATTTTTGGATTTTTCAAAATTTTGATATTAACTGGTGCCGCCGGGCACCTCGATTTTCTCATGTAAAATGCATGGGAAAATTTTCAAATTTCAAAAAATCATTCGCAAGGGATTGACAAAAGTTAACATTAAGTTACTGGATCTTATAGTAGACTCTCTGACGATTATTTTGACCTATATAACTTTTAATTTTGATAACCCTAACCCGGTAGAAAACTACCCCAAATTTGACACCTTTTTAAATTTTTGTACCTTTAAGGGGTCACCCCATGTGACGGGCCGTTTTTAAGCGTTCTTTCTTAAATTTTTTTTCAGAACCATGAAAACTTAGAACTTCGGACTTTTTTCCATATATTTAGTGATATTTTAACTACAAATACAAATTTTTTCAATTAAAAATATTTCAATATTTACGACTTATAACACTGTAAAGTGTCTTTGGTGATAAAAAAGTGGTCCATCGGCGACCACGATTCCAAATGATTGGCTGAACAGAAATCAAAAAATGAAATAGCATTTTAATCTGTGGTTATGTGGCTATCGCCGGAACCAGGATATTTTGAAAATATTAAAAATTGAATTTTTTACGCTGGTTTGAATTTTTTTTTTAAAAAAACGCGATTTTTTGCGTCTATTTTCTTGTATATAAAACAAACGACTTGACCTTTTTCAATTATCCTGGTTCGGGCGATAGCCACACATGAGCTGAATATACTCTATAAATTTGAACGAAATCTGTTAAGTCGTTTTTGAGAAATCATGGTCGCCAGTTCGAAAAATGTGGTTTCGAGAAAAACGCGTTTCAAAGTTCAAGTACGAATAAAGCCATGAATTCCAAACTATTACTAAAACAGCCGTTATATTCGAAAATATAGTTTAGGAAACTAAAGTTTTTCTAAATGTATTTATTTTTTACTTATATATATGTGTATGTAATAATAAAATTCGCAGATAAAAAACAGAAGCGACACAAAAGGTTCAGTGACACACTTCGTTGAAAGCTTGACCGCGCGCTAGAACATCTTACCTTCTCACTGTAAAAAATTTTTAACAGCGACGAATATGTTTAAATCACTTTACCCACATATTCTGCATATGTTATAGGTGCGATATATGACGAAAAAAAAAATTCGATTTTTCGAACCTATCACATGGGGTGACACCCTTAAGCACTTTGCCTAAGTAAAATCCATGTTTGACATCTTTATCAATAGAAATAGTTATTATTATTTATCTTAAGTATTAATTAATGTTTAATTAATTTTTTTACGAATTTTTTAAAATTATTTGACAATTGTTTAAACAAAAAATTAATTTGTTTAAACAATTAATTTTTTCTAAAAAACCAAACAAATGATTTTTTTATGTGTACATTTTTATGTTTTTTATGTTCAAACAAATTAATTAGTTTAAGCAATTAATTTTTACTAAAAAATTATACAAATGACTTTTTTATGTATTTTTGTAATGTTTTTGTTAAAATTTTCTATCAAAAATTTTGAAATTTAAATCTACATGAATTTAAAAACTTTTAAAAAAATTTAAAAAAAGTAATTTGTATGATTTAAAAAAAATTAATTGTTTAAACTAATGTAAACTTAATAATTTGTATAGTGAAAACACACACATTAATTGAGAAAAAGGTTTAATGACAAAATTCAACTCGAAAATTATAATAGTACAAACACGCCGAAATCCGGCAAACGACTGACTCTCAGTCCCTCATTCCCCGTTTCGTCTCCCTTTGGGTCCGCGCACATGCGCACTCTACATTCCCAAAATTTAAAACATAACTGTTAGAACTGATACACATAAACGAATTTAAAGTATTTTTTTTTAATACACAAAATCAAAGTCTTATTTTTTTATTCACTACACTCGGCTATCCTGATGTACGTCTGCCCTCAGACGTCCTTTACTCAATCATGGTGAATCCTCCTCTTCGAAGTCAGCCCACAGCTTCATGTGATCACAGGAAGTTGATGTTCTCCTCGGACCCTCGGCTTCGCCTGTTTTCTCCACTACGTATCGGTCGTTCCTTAGGACCTTAATAACCTTGTATGGACCAAAATACTTCATGTGGAATTTTAACCCAGGACCTCCTTGAGTTCTCATAATAGCTACTAGATCGTTCTCTTTATATTCGTGTGATGCCTTCCGCTTCTGATCATAGCTTTGTTTGTTTATAGCTTGCAGCTTCTTGATCTGTTCGTGTGCCTGAGCTCTGACTTCACTCCGTTGTTCTAGAAAATCTGTTAGCAATTCTTCTTCCAGAATTTCACGTATCCGCAGATCTTCTTTTAACCTCATACTTACTCCAAACTGTAGTAAGAAAGGAGTAAAACCAGTACTCCGACTCGGTGATTGGTTCAAGTACTGCTGTGTTCTTCCAATGTACTTATGCCACGTCTCTGGTTGAGGTGTCGATAATTTCGTTAATATCGGAATTAGAATCCTGTTGATTCTTTCTACTTGACCGTTGCCCCTGGGTACCCCAGTGGCTACTGCATGATGTTCCACATTCTCCGACAGACAATACTCCTTGAACTCGTGAGACGTAAAGGCTGTCCCTTGATCTGTGATGATCCTTTTCGGGTTGCCAAAAACCAGCGCCTGTTTCGACAAACGGTCCACTACTTCTGCTGTCGTTGTGCTTTTCGTAGGATACAACCAGGTAAATTTCGTAAATGAATCTACTACCACCAGGATGTGCTTGTAATTCTTCTTAGTAGACTGCATTGGACCAAGATGGTCAACGTGGTATGTATCTAAAGGTGCTTCCTTAGAGATACAATGTAAAAAGCCTTCTTCCTTGCCCCATTTCTTCTCGGCCAAAATGCACACGATGCAATTTCGAATTACCTTTTCAACTTGTGATTGCATATTAGGGAACCAATATTCGTCTTTCAGTAATTTAATTGTTTTTGCACACGCAAAATGTCCTCGCTCGTGAATTTGTCTGATTAAAGTTAACTGCATCAACTTCGGCACAATGATCAGCTCCTCATCATTCACAATTTTAAACAAAAGCCCATTGGCAATACGGTATCCCTTGACATCCTTCTCACTTACTTTAGCACGAAGCGATCTTAGCTCCTCGTCTTCTTCCTGGCGTTGTCGAATTCTTTCTGCAATTCCTGATTCACATTTCCTTATAACCATTGCCTCCGGCAAGGGAAATCTGCTTAATGCATCCACATGTTGCATATTTTTCCCAGGCCGATGAACGATCGTATATCGATATTCTTCCAACGTCAAAGCCCATCTTGAAATTTGTGCACATATATCCTTTTTCTTCATTGTTTGCGTAAACGCCTTGCAGTCCGTCACAATTACAAAGTCTATCCCAATTAAATAATGGTGAAACTTTTTAAGCGATTTGACCACGGCTAACACTTCTAGTTTATAACTATCATACTTCGCCTCAGCTTGTGACGTCTTCCCACTGGCGTAATAAATTGGGTGCATTTGGTCGTCTTCCTCACTTCTTTGTAGTAGAATTGCACCGTATCCTGCAGCCGAAGCATCTGTATGCAACTCGGTTTCTGCAGCAGTCCTATACAAATGAAGGATCGGCTTTTCACTAAGCGAATTTCTCAACTTCTCAAAAGCTTGTTTCTGCGGGTCACCAAAATGAAATTTAACCTCTTTCTTAAGTAAGTCGGACAAAGGTCGCGCGATGCTAGCATATTGAGGTATAAATTTTCGAAAGAAACCCGTCAATCCCAAAAAACTTTGTAGCGACCTCACATCTTTTGGTTCTGGAAAATGTTTGACGGCGTTAGTTTTCTCATCACTAGGAGCAATCTTTCCTGCTTTAACTATATGTCCAAGATATGTCACCTGTTCCTGTAAAAACTGACACTTCCGCCAATTGATTTCCAGTCCATTTTCACTCGCAACCTTCAGCACCAGATGCAGTTTTCGTAGTCCGTCTTCTATGCTATCTCCCGGAATGATTATGTCGTCTATATAAATAACCACTGTTCCAGAATTAACTAAATCACGGAAAATTGCGTGGATATACCTGCAAAAATATGCTGGCGAATTGCAATAACCGAAAGGTGCCCTCGTAAATTCATATTGTCCACCCGGCACGGTAAACGCGGTGTACTTTTGACTTCCTTCCTCGATCGGAACATGGAAGAATCCGTTTTTAAGATCCAAGGTCGTGTAAATTTTTGCACCTTGCAATTTATCCAATTGCTCTTCGATTATAGGTTGGGGAAAGCGCACCTTGATTGCTTTCTCATTAACCTTCCGATAATCCACACAGAGCCTAACTCTACCGTCTTTTCTACGAGTCACTACCACAGGACTAGCATAGTCTGAAGTTGAAGGTCGAATGATGCCGGCTTCACACCATTCTTGAATCTGTGATTCCACTTCTTGTTTTTCCACATCTGCCAATCGACGTGCACGTTGGTAGATCGGAATATTGTCTGACAACACTATGTTCATTTTCACTCCGACGTCACTTGATTTTTTTGGTTCATAATTATTAATTAAATCGCGCACTTCGTTTTTGACACTTTCATCACGTATGTACGATAAATCTTTCTCATCCTTTTCTACAAGGTCAATCTTAAAAACTTCTGGCATGTTTTCCACACTGTCTTCTAATCTTATAATCGTCACTAAACCTCGTTTAATATTCACTTCTACAGTATCTAGGAAATCAGTCCCAATCAACAGATCGTTTTCTACTATCCTGTCTTGAACCACGTGGGCATCGATTAAATAAATTTCGTCGTCTATACTGACGTTCAAACGCACTTTGCCCAGCGTATCAATTTTTTCATAACCGACACCCTTAAACTTGACTTGACGATTGATCAAGGCCGGAGAGCCTAACTTCTTATATAGTTTTTCGCGAACTAAAGTTAGATCGCTTCCGGAGTCCACTAATGCGATCACTTCAAAACCATTTATAAACACACTCTTCACATTTTTCTTGGATATAGAATTCACGATATTACAGTTCTTCTTTGGACCGTCACTATTAACCTGCCCCGTGCATTCTCTCGCGATATGTCCAAAACCTTCACACTTAAAGCACTTTAAACCTAGCGGTCTTTTCGGGCAGTTTCTTGACCGATGTCCCTGCTCTCCACAATTGTAGCACCTTTCAATCTTCTTAGGAACACTTTTCACTTCATTGGACTTCACTGTTTTTTTTGATAAATCATCTCTTTGACACTTTTGCACTTTTAAAGCCTCCGGAATGCTCTTCTTCATTTTTTCATATGCTTTTAATCGTTCTTTAAATTCACTATACTTGGTGGTACCATACAAAATCACTTTGTTAGATGGATCGTCATCAATGCCGTTGATTATGTAATCTATCATCGCGTCCTCCTCTATTTTTCCTCTAGAAGCTAGTTCTCTCATAGCTAGTGCATACTCCCTAACTCCTTCATTCTTTTTCATTTTCCTATCAGTCAACAAACGATGTAGATCCGCACTATTGATTTTTGACGAAAATTCGGCTTCTAAGGCTTCTTTCAGCTGTGACCACGTCCTGATTGCCCTCTCTCCTTGGACAAAAGTCTTTGCAAGTCCTCTCAATGACTTTTTTGCGAAAATTAATTTTCGTAGTTCGTCCCATTCAAACAAGATGCAGGCTTCTTCAAAGTCCGCAACCCAGCGTTCGACTGGATACTCGTCCTCGCCACTAAACGGACGTATCGACTCTTCGACGTCTTTAAAACTAAGAGCGAACTTTACCGTATTTCTTTCCGCATTCAAGGCCAAACCAGCTCCAGGCCCATCGTTTCCTTGGTTTTCGTGTTCACTTTCGTGTTCGTCGCCCAAGTCATTTCCGTCTTCCCTTTGTCTTTGCCTATCTTGATCTTCCCGAACCTCGTCTCTCTCTTCTTCTTCTTCTTCTTGACTGTCTTCATCATCTCCTTCTGGCACGAGACTATTGATGTTCATCAATCCCGTGATAATCTTAAGTCTAATTTGCTCTTTTGTTCCTTCATGATCGATTCCTAATAAATTACACACTGACACAAGATCACCGATGGCCATCCCGGTCATGAAATTCATTTTACTACGAAACTCATCTGAGTTTTCGTTAAAATTAAATCCGGAACTTTCCCTGATTCTTTTGCGGTTACTTCGATCACCTTCCACTTCAAACAAAATTTTATGTAAAGCCACGATTGACTTACGCGAAGCCAATTTGATCTTTTGTTTTATTGCGGGGATTTGTTCTAAGCATTCCATGTCTGTTGCTACGCGGATACACTTCAGTCAAAAACTAATATGGCCGCCAAACAAGTCTCAACACGCTACTGTAGCACTATGGCGTGCGCGTCTTATTGCGTCACTATTAATTTCTCGAATATTTTACTGTTTTCTTCTTTCACGGTGTATTTCGTCTTTTTCTTCTTCTCCTTTTACTCTTGCGTCTTGCGTCTTACGTCTTTTGTCTTTCTAGAATCTTGCTTTACTCATGCGCATTTGTACACGTCTTTTTTTTTCGTTTTTGTTTCTTTTGTCACCAAACACTTCAACTCACAAATTTTCACTATCCCGGACGAGCCCCCAATTGTAAACTTAATAATTTGTATAGTGAAAACACACACATTAATTGAGAAAAAGGTTTAATGACAAAATTCAACTCGAAAATTATAATAGTACAAACACGCCGAAATCCGGCAAACGACTGACTCTCAGTCCCTCATTCCCCGTTTCGTCTCCCTTTGGGTCCGCGCACATGCGCACTCTACATTCCCAAAATTTAAAACATAACTGTTAGAACTGATACACATAAACGAATTTAAAGTATTTTTTTTTAATACACAAAATCAAAGTCTTATTTTTTTATTCACTACACTAATTAATTTGTTTAAACATAAAAAAAGTAAAAACATATACATAAAAAAGTCATTTATATGGTTTTTTAAAAAAACTATTGTCAAATAGTTAAAAATATTCGTAAAAAAATTAATTTAACATTAATTAACACTTGCGATAACTAATAATAATTATTTTTATCGATAAAGATGTCAAACATGGATTTTACTTAAGCAAAGTGCGTATAGGTGCAAAAATTTAAAAAGGGGGCAACTTTGGGGTAGTTCTATACCGGGTTAGGGGTATCAAAATTAAAAGTTATGTAGGTCATAATAATCGTCAGAGAGTTTACTATAATATCCAGTAACTTAATGTTAACTTTTGTCAAACTCTTGCGAATAATTTCGATTTTTCGAAAATTGATAATTTACCCATGCATTTTACATGGAAAAATTAAGGTGCCCGGCGGCACCAGTTAATATCAAAATTTTGTAAAATCCAAAAATACGTATTCACTTTTTTTCGCATTGGAACAAATTCCGAGGGTGTCATGCCCTTTTCCACGAAAAAAGTTATTTGGGCCACCCTAATACTTGGTACACTGAGAAAAAATTTTCGTGAAAATCCCTGTGCTGTTCACTATAAAAGAGTCATAATTGACAGTCTCCGAATTTTTACCGGATTTCCCACAATTTTTACTAGAAAATCCGGTAAAAATTATAAGACAGCACGGTAAAATTTCGGAGACTGTCAATTATGAAGTTTTTATAGTGAACAGCACAGGAATTTTTACCAACGTTTTTTCTCAGTCTCACATGTTTGAAATCGTATTATTTTTATGTATTTTCAATAGTGAAAAATTGTAATTATTTTACAAGAATATATTCCGTATATTTTGTATTATTTTCAGAATTACATATTAAACATATTAGTCACATTCACTAAGCTTTTCTTTTAGTTGATTTTCTTAATTACTTTCATATTTTAAAAAAAAAAAATTTTGCTGAATTTTTTCATTTCTTAAAATATTTCCTTATTTGTAGACGCTTTTTTATTTTTCTTCTTTTTAAAATATTTTTTTAAAAAGAAATTAAAAATATTCTAATTTTAATTAAAACTTTAACGAAGTGACACTTAAACTTTTCGGCCCTGAATTTGATAGTACGCACACTGTCATAACTCTCACCGATATAGTCCCTTCTACCCTTCCCTAATGAGTTTCCGTTAAGTAGAAGTCTGTTAAATAGAAGTTTGACTGTATAATGTGACTTTGGGTAAAATTTAAATTGTTTTGTTTTCTGTTATTATTTGATGAAACATACATTACGTGATAATATTAAAATATGTAATTTAAATTTGAGTTGATAAATTAGTGTACTGTGCTATCTATTGATAATGTAATAAGTGTTTGTCTATTAACCTCTAAATTGTGAACTTTATAACATAATGTGACCATGATACACGTTTTTACGTTGTCTGTTATTTTAAGGTATTAATCGCGTAAAATGATTTTCGTCAGATTTTTTTAAAATTTTGTATCTGTATTCATGAGGTATTTATCTATGAAATAAAATCTATCCTATTAATTTTGACCACTTCTGAGCTTCAAAATATTAATTCAAAGTTTATACCTTTTACATGCAATAGCACAAAATGCATGTAAAAAATGTCTCTTATATTCAATTATAAAAAAACAAGTCGTCAGTTTTTCAAATAAAACTACTAAGTTACACATTGAGATAAAATAAATCCTTTAAAAAAAAATTAATTTTATTGACCACGCCGTATAAAAAATACAATAATTTAAAAATTCATAATTTTTCATTTTCACGTGGTTTCATTGAAAAATGTCGAAAACGTGTAAGCAATACATCACGATAACTTATAGTACCTGACTCAAAATCGTGAAAATTACATATATTACATTAGAAGAGGTCACAAGGAAGCAAGTGAGTTGATATAAAAGTTTATTTTTTGTTCTTTTTATTTTGCGGGAGTTTTGCGGGAGCATTTACGCGACTAATACCTTAAGTAGTTATTATTTTATTAATGTTCGACGTGATATTGTTGATTTTATTAACAATGTTTTTAAGTGTATGATTTATTTATAATGTTGTGAGTTGCTTTATTTTATATTTCATATTTGTAATTTTCACTTTTAACTTAGATTAGTTTTAATAACCTCAAATTTAGTATGTTTTAATTTTATTTATATTAAGAATTTATATTAATTTATTATGTTCTGTTTTTAGTTTTTTTTGTCTTGAATAGGTCTACAATTCTACATATATGTAGTGCTAAAAGTCGACAGTTTTTATATTTGTTTTTGACGTGATTTTACGTTGAATTAAATTGACTAACTTTTGTCTGGAGATTACGTGTTTATTTCTTACTTGGATTATAATGGGTCGGGGACATTTCCACCAAAACCCAATTGACCGAATTTGTATTTGGCCGAAATTTAATTGTCCGAATTTGTAATTCTACAAACTTGCATTTGTCAGAATTTGCAATTCCCCGAACTTGCGTTTGTCCGAGCTATTAACTTCCCGAATTTGTATTTGTCATAACTTTCAAATCATCAAACTGACATTTGCCAAAACATTTAAATCGACGAAATTGCATTTGTTAAAATTTTTAACTCCTCGAACTCGTATTCGTCTGAACTTTTAAATCCACGAACTTGCATTTGCCCGAACTTTGAAATCACCGAACTTGCATTTGTCAAACTCCTTAAGTCACCGACTACTCGTGTCCCCGAATTTGCATTTGTCCGACCATCGGAAAGTAGGTTTTCTAAAGGAGTCTTATGATTGGATGGTAAATTTCCCGGTAACATTACCAGCCAATCAAAAGACTCCTTTAGAAAACCTACTTTCCGATGGTCGGACAAATGCAAATTCGGGGACACGAGTAGTCGGTGACTTAAGGAGTTTGACAAATGCAAGTTCGGTGATTTAAAAATTCGGAAAAATGCAAGTTCGGTAATTTAAAAGTTCGGCCAAATGCAAATTCGGAGACTTAAGAGTTCGGCCAAACGTGAGTTCGGTGATTTCAAAGTTCGGACAATTACAAATTCGGAGATTTTAAAATTCGGGCGAATGTAAGTTCGGTGATTTTAAAGTTTGGACAAATGCAAATTCAGGGATTTAGAAGTTCTGACAGTTGCAAATTTGGAGAGTTGAATATTCTGCTAAATGCGAGTTCGGTGATTTCAAAGTTCGGAAAAATGCAAATTTGGTGATTTCAAAGTTCGGACAAATGCAAATTCTGGTAATTGAATATTTTGACAAATGCAAGTTCGGTGATTTCAAAGTTCGGGCAAATGCAAGTTCGTGGATTTAAAAGTTCAGACGAATACGAGTTCGAGGAGTTAAAAATTTTAACAAATGCAATTTCGTCGATTTAAATGTTTTGGCAAATGTCAGTTTGATGATTTGAAAGTTATGACAAATACAAATTCGGGAAGTTAATAGCTCGGACAAACGCAAGTTCGGGGAATTGCAAATTCTGACAAATGCAAGTTTGTAGAATTACAAATTCGGACAATTAAATTTCGGCCAATTACAAATTCGGTCAATTGGGTTTTGGTGGAAATGTCCCCGACCCATTATAATGACCTAGACGTTAAACTATCTGTGGTGGATATTTATAAAAAAACTGTTTTTCAACGTTGAAAAAAAATTAACTTGAAATATATTTAGTAGATAATCCATTGTAGAACTGTTCGAAGTTGAGGTTATGTTTTGACAGAATTTTCTTATTTTTAAAAATATATTAATTTAGTTACCACGGAGATAGCTCAGTTGGTGGAGGTCATGGACTCTACGGTCGCGCCAAGTCAAGCGTCAAGCTTGCTTGGTTCGCGCCCCGGGGAGCCTGAGATTTTTTTCTGGCTGTGAGATAACTTCAGTGAAAGTTAAAGACGTCAAGGTATAATGATATGCACTGTCGGTAATCGATCTGTGTAGATCACTAGAACTCGACTGTCGATAAACCGGTTGTACTCAGGAGAGGTTTTTCTACAGTTTTCCCTCTCCACTGGCGAGCAAACTCAATATACCGGATGGTCCAGGCAAATGCGAGTACTCAGCCGTTCTGTAGACGCAAAAACACTTAGAGAATATATACAAAGTAGGTACTGAAATCTAGGAACTCCCTACGGGGGACACTCATTGGGCCTGTAAGGTCGTTAAAACGAGTGTATAATGACTAAAAAAAAAAAAAAAATTAATTAGTTTGAACACTTCTACAGAAATTGTAACTAATTCCCGATGCTTTAGTTGCTAGGTTTGGTTATATCTCGTATTTCTAATACTTTATTTACACAATTACTAAGAAATAAACAACTATTATGTTGACAAATGGATTTTATTTTCAAGAACACTTATCAAGGAACTGTATTACGGGTAAAAATCTGTTCCACAATATATATTTTTCAAATAAGAAAAGATTATCTACAGTTGGCAGGAGGTAATTTTTTAGTAAACATTTATCGTATTATAAAAATACTTATAATGGTGGTAAATTTTAGGCTCATTTTGCTGATTGTGATAATTAACACTGTGTTACAAAAAATGAAAAAAAAATTACTTTTAACCGGACCTAACCTAAGTTGTTCGTCATGAAAAACTAAAAAAAAATGGTATATACATATACCATTAATTTGAATACTGACTTTTGAAATATATTTAAATTAGAAAATATTTTTGTCACAAGTGTTGGAAAGAAAGGACAACTTCATAAATCATTGATGGTGGCTTAAAATTGAAACTATAAATCGATAACCATAATTTTAGCTTCAATTTTTCTTGCTGAAAACTGTCTGCATTTCATCTTTTGAACATTTATGTACTTCCTTAAATTGAACAGACCGTAGGGGCTGTCGAGAAAAATTACTTTTACCCTTGTAAGACGCTATGGTCGCTCGAAGAGTTAGACGATGAAAGAAGAGTGTGTAAAGAGGAGGGGATGTTAGTTCACCAGCTGCTTGAAACCAATTTTTCTCAAACGATTTTCTCGAGAATGAAAGGCCACTTGAAAATTCAGATCTTAAGCGAATAACATTTTTTGAATTTATAGATTCTTATGTCCACTCTAGAGACACATTCAGTGTATACGAAAATTCTCAAGAAGGGGATAAGTTCGACCAAGTTTAATAACTTGCTTATATATATATTTTACTAACGTATTTAATTACTTATTATAAATTTTTAAATATTTTCGCAAATGGTGTTTACACATTCTGTACTTTCTTAAGGGGTTATACATACTTAGCATTTTTAAAAAATCGATTTTTTTTATTTCATTTTCGTAATATACATGTATATTTAAGAGTACACACAGAAAATTGCAGGCCAATCCGGTGAATATTCTGTAAGTTACACTCATATTTGTACATAGCGCCAGATAGCTACATAGAACGCAGACCTTTTTATTAATTGGCCTTTTGCAAATAAAACCCTTCTAATGTACGTTAATGCATGAAGAGAAAGTGTGGTGGTGTTATTTTCATGTCTAATAGAAAAATTTTACATTTACCATTCCCAAATCTGACAATATTGAAAATGCTTATGAAACTTTAAACACGTTTTTCTCAAAACTGTGTTTTTAAAGTCGGTGAGCAAGCTTTTTAAATATATTTTTTAGTAATTAATGAAAGGTTTTTTCTCACCGATAATTTTATTTTTTTTATCAAATTTAAGGCCAAAATTTTGGTCAAAAATCGATTTTTTTTTAAAAGCCGCCATTTTGTCAAAAATTATTATTTTACTTATTCCTTCAATTAATTACTAAAAAATATATTTAAGAAGCTTGTGTCAAAATTTGAGACTGATCGGTTGAGCCGTTTCCGAGATATCCTGCTCAACACATGACACCATTTTTTAGACGAGCTCTTAAAAATAAGCTATAGCACCGTTAAAAATGATTATTTTTATAAATAAGAAACAGTAAAATACAACTAAAAGATGTCATTATATGTGGAAAAAATGTTAGGTTAAAAGAATAGAAAGTTTTCCCAAGAAAAATTATTGAAAAATCGATTTTTTTCAGCCTCTTAAGTGTATATAACCCCTTATAGAAAGAACTAACAAGATTTATTAATGAATAAATAATATCACTTAAATACAATTTATTGATTAAGGTATTTTGACTAGAATACCTATGTGATGTTATTTATGAAAACTGATTGAAATAAAGTTAAAATATACAATAATTTATATTATTTACAAAATATTATTTTAAATACATTAAAACAATAAATATTTTTGCAATTATAAATAAATGTAGTTTTTTTAGATTTTGATCGTTTAAGTAAACAAATACAACTTTTTAAAAATATTTGGTTTATAGGAAATTTTATGGGTCCCGTCTTATACAATGTGCCATTTTTCCACATGTTTACTTTTTGAATTGGTACAATAATTACAATTATAATACAATAGCATCAATAAAAGCTATGTAAGATTTTCAAACCTTAAGGGGTTACATGGGTTTTAAAGCCTCAAAAAATCAATCTTTAAAATTTTTTTTTTATTTTATAGTGTAACATGTCAGGAATATTTTCCCCTAGTTTCAAATTAATGTGATTAAAACTCTACGTGAGAGAGAGAAAAAGAAAGAGAATTTGGAAATTTCTCTCATTATATTCGACTGGCACACAATGATTTGAAACCGAAAAATATCGTGCCTATCACTCTAAATTTAGAAAATTTATAAATTCATATTTCCAATCAGCAAGTATCAATTGATTATTATTTTTTATAGATAACAAAAATTCTGCCAATATCCTGAAAAATCCGTCTTTTTGAACCTTCAACTTTAATTGCATTTTTTCTCAAAACTCGATTTTTTAAGACGGTGGACACGATTTCTTGAAAACTAATGCACAGATCTTCTTGAAATTTGGTACACTTCTTGTCAATAGCATTGACTTGTGCCTAAACAAAGGATTTTTTTCTTTTTAATCACAACCAATTTTATAAAGATATATATAAAGATATATGGGCGATTCTTACGTAACTGGACTACTTGGCGGCGTTGAAAAAATACACCTAAATTAAAAATATATTCTGAAGTCTATTAGTAAATTTTAAAGGTATATATGATAGTAACTGAAAACCAAATATACATAAATATAGGGTCAGGCTTTGCCAAGCGGATCGGCTAAAATTAATTATAAAAATTCTGTTTCTAATAAGACATCATTTATGTTATCCTTAAACTATGTAAAGTAGGCTCTAAAATTATTAGAACAAAAAAAATTATTTTTTTGAAGTTATTAGTGATTGAAAATTTTAATAGTGCAAAATGAAAACATATTTTTCTCCAGATCTTCTTAACCGATTTTAAAAGTTAAAAAAGCATTTTAATTGTCTTAAAATGTAGTTTTTGAAACCAATTTTTGTTCTTAAGAAATTTTAATTTTTATCGTTTTTTAAATTATTTATTTAATAAATGTTAATAAAAAACAGCTTTCTGCGTGCATTACGTATAATTTCAAAATACAGTTGTATTCTTTACACTTTTTTGGTAATAAAACCGTTAAGAAAAAAAATGGCCCGCAATTAGATACAAAGACATTAAATTTTTTTTTTCGGCGTGCAAAAAACATTTTTAACTCAATTACATAAATCCGTTGTCAATAAAAACCATTGAAAACAAAAGAAAATTTAAATATAAATAATTTTTAAACTTTCATTCACTACTTATGCAAAAAAAATTTTGAACGCCGAAAAAAAAATTTAATATCTTTGTTCCTAATCGCAGGACATTTTTTTTCTTAACTGTTTTATTTTCAAAAAAGTGTGAAAAATACAACAGTATTTTAAAATTTCACGTAATGCACGCAGAAAGCTGTTTTTTATTAACATTTATTAAATAAATAATTTAAAAAACGATAAAAAGTAAAAATTCTTAAGAACAAAAAATATTTTTAAATACTACGTTTCCAGACAATTAAAATGCTTTTTTAACTTTTAAAATCGGTTAAGAAGGTCTCAAGAAAAATATGTTTTCATTTTGTACTATTAAAAATTTCAATCACTAATAACTTCTAAAAAAAATTTTTTTTTGTTCTAATAATTTTAGAGCCTAATTTACATAGTTTAAGGATAACGAAAATGATGTCTCATTATAAATACAATTTTTATAATTTTAGCCGATCCGCTTGGCGAAGTTATTGCAGTAAGTTTATTTTAATATTTATTCTAGCATATGTTTTAGAATAATGATTTTGCTTTCAAGTATTTAGCATCTTAAATTTGTGGATTGTTTTCTTGTAGGTTATGTGTCATGTTTTTATGTTTGGAAAATTAATTGTTTAGAATGTCAGGACAAAATTCGAATATGAAGAAGAAGCCATTTGGCTTTGAGTACAGAAAAAGAAAAGCAGAAAAGGAACTCGAACATGAAAAATCCTTAAAATCTACGAATTTAAAAAAATACCTTATACCAAAACAGGATATTTTGAACGAAAATGATTTAATTCCAGAGAAGAACGTCTCTGTTTCAATTCCAGAGATGAACGTCTTTGTTGACTCAATAAGAATTTTAGAAAACCACGAATCAGCCCAAATATTAAAAATAAGTGATGGAAAGATTGAAGACGGTAATCAATTGGAGACGTGTGATCTATCAGTTTGTGGTTGCTGGCCGGTTATCAGAAATAATAATATTGTAGATCAGATAATTAATATTGGTCCTGTACAAAGTACTAAAAAAAAAACCCCAAAAGACGATAGTGGTAGACACTTTTCAAATAATTATTTTAAGAGAGTTCTTGTAAACGGTGAAACAATTTTGCGTCGTTGGTTAGTTTATTCTAACTCTCAAGATAGTGTATTCTGCTTTGGTTGTCAACTTTTCGATTTAAAACCGAATTCCAATATAGTTTCTAGCGGATTTAATAAATGGAAGCATTTGTCAGAAGTATTAAAATCTCACGAAAACAGCAACACGCATATGCAATGCTATCAAAAATGGATAGAAACTGAATTAAGAATAAAAACAGGTCAAACTATAGACAAGGAAGAACAAAAAGTAATTGATAAAGAAAAATTACGATGGCAAAATGTTCTTTTAAGATTAATCAACATTACCATGTACCTAAGTGTTAATAATATGGGCTTTAGAGGATCCTCTGATAAGTTGTATACACCTGATAATGGAAAATTCCTTGGATTAGTGCAATTACTTGCTAAATTTGACCCTGTAATGGAAGATCATGTAACACGTGCCATCAGTGGTGAAATTTCAGATCACTATTGCGGAAAAACAATTCAAAATGAATTAATAATCTTAATGTCCGAAAAGGTATTATCGACCATTAAATCCAATGCTCTTAATGCTATATATTATGCAATCATAGCTGATTGCACAACAGATATATCTCACAAGGAGCAGCTTTCTCTTACCATTAGATTTGTTAATATAACAGAGGATATAATCAAAGTTAAGGAACATTTTTTAGAGTTTTGTGTTGTAAATGATTCGACAGGTGCTAATCTAACTGAAATTATAACTGGCATATTAAGCAAACACGGTCTTGTGCTTAATAATTGGAGAGGTCAAGGCTACGACAATGGATCGAACATGATAGGAAAACACTGCGGTGTGCAAAAGAGAATTCTGGATCAAAATCCTTTAGCTTCGTTTCAACCTTGTGGATGCCATAATCTCAATCTTTTATTATGTGACGCTGTCCAAACTTCACTAAAGTCAATCACTTTGTTTGGAATTTTGCAAAGACTTTTCACATTGTTCTCAGCTTCCGCCAAACGTTGGAAGATTTTAACTGACCATGTAAAAATTTCAGTAAAAAAACTTAGTGACACGAGATGGGAAGCAAAAATAAATAGCGTAAAAGCAGTACGGTATCAAATTTGCGAAATTCACGATGCATTAATTACATTGTCTGAAGAAGCAGAGAGCAGTAAAGATTCGGCTACAGCTCATGAAGCAATCTCACTTTCCAATCAATTGAAAGATTTCGGTTTTATATTTTCATTAATTGTCTGGCATGATATTCTGTTTCAAGTAAATCTTGTAAGCAAATCATTGCAATCCCCAGATATGAACATTGTTGAATGCACAAAAATGTTAGAAAGCTGTTGAACCTTTCTAGAAGAATATCGAGAAACTGGATTTAAAGAAGCCGTTGATGCAGCAAAACCACTAGCCAAGGATTTAGGTATTGAACCAGTATTTCCATCAATAAAAAGAGTAAGGCGTGTAAAACGTCAGTTCGATGAATTAGCTGTAGAATGAGCCTATTCAATCTCCAGAAAAAAAATTTCAAGTCGAGTTCTTCAACACTTTAGTGGACACCGCATTAATGTCTCTCAAAGAAAGATTTAAACAATTGCAGGAGTTTTCTGAAACCTGGGGGTTTTTATATAGCTTAAATAATCTACCGGAAAGAATAGAACTTCTTGAAGCCTGTAAAAATTTGCAAATTAAACTTACTGTTAATTCCAAGTCTGACATAGAAGGTATTTTACTATGTGATGAACTAATCAGTATTAAGTCGTTTTTTACTGTTATTAAATATGGTCCTATTGATGTTTTAAATTTTATTAAGCGACATAGCTTACAGGATTTATACCCAAATATATGGATCGCTTTACGAATTTTATTAACTGTACCTGTCACCGTAGCTAGTGGAGAAAGGAGTTTCTCAAAGCTTAAGTTAATAAAAACATATTTAAGGTCAACTATGACTGAGCAAAGATTGACTAGTTTGGCAACGCTTTCGATTGAAAAAGAAATCACTGAAAATTTGGATTGCTCTGAATTGATTACTGAGTTTGCTAAAACAAAGCAAGAAAAATAAACATTTAAAAGTTTTGTAAGGGAAAAAAAGATTCTCACTAATTGTTTTTTTTATATTTACTAATAAATTTTTTTAAGTAAATATGTGTATGAAGTTTTTAGTACCTTTTTGATAACGATATAATAACACGACCATGGGGCGCTAAAAAAATTTTTGCCCGGGGGCGCACAAGGTGCTAAGGCCGGCACTGGTCATGTCTATAGTTATTACGCCTTCTAATAAGCTAAATCTCAATTTTGATCCATTAGCACTAAATCATATGTGAAAAAAGTTTTAAAAAAGAACAATTTTTACTTAAAAAAAAGTTATTTTTGTGAAAATCGCATGTGTATAAAAAAAGCGTTCAGTTCCATGTCATTACTATTATATTACTGTAACAACTATTTGATAGTATTGTTACCATTTTCTTTAAGTTTTCATGTAAAACAAGCGATCTGCAGAAGGAATAGATTTATTTTGCACTATTGTAGAAGTGAGGTTAGAATAAATGCCAAATTTCAGCTCCATGGTATAATGTAAAATTTCAGCTTCATGGCTTATATGAAGTGTCCATGTGCTTAATGCAGGGGAACTTTTTTATCTGTGGTGGTTATTTTAAAATATTATTCTATAAAGTAGTTTAGCAATGCCGGATTACACTGCTCGATCTCGATTTCAAATTATCCAAAAAATAAAACGAAATATTCATTATTAAATATTGTATTTGCTGTTCTTTTATAAAATTTTATATATGTTAACTAATATCTAAAATACTGTTAGAATATAAAATAATTTATGAATTTATAATTTATTTTCGTTTTAGCAAAATATCAAGAAGAAATTTTTATTTTGTACAATATATTTGCAATAAAAGGATGCGTTTCAGCTCCACATGGCAGCCAATTTTCAAAAATTTGCTATTATTTTCGTATAAATATAGTTGTAGTAAAATCGTTTAAAATGTAATTATATTATAGCCTAATAAGTAAAATAAGTGCAGAGAAACATTGAATAAAAAAATGTTTTTTCTACTAAAACTTATCTTGAAATAGGGTAGTTACGCAAGAATCGACCATGTAGTCAAAAAGTTATAGGAAAGAGATTATTCGTTTAACAAAACGAATTTGCATCGTCTCAATATTAAAAGTTATTAATAAATTAGCAAAAATCAACCTCTCTCCGTGCTGACCAAAAAAACCAAAAATCAAAAGGGAGGTTCCGCTGAAGTTCTTCGCCGCGATGCCGACGTTAAGACGGACGAAACAAATGTATAAAAGAACTCACCAATTTTCAATAGGACTTCTTCAGAAGAACACCACAAAACATTTTTAATAACACAAATCTATTTATTATGATTTCAACCGTACTCAGTCGCTAATTTTAACAATTACTCTTTAATCAAACAACTTTAAATATATTCTAACACGGCGATAAAACAAAACCACTCCAGAAAATACGACTAACATAATTTGAGGATCACACGTGACTGAACGATGAAGCACATGGCAAACTCAAATCGACCGGTAGATCCTCTTTTCCGCGATCCTTTTTTTTCCTCGTCTTCTTCTTCCTTGCTGCGTCTCATTTCCTCAGCTACTAGGAAACCACACACCCTCTCAGCTGCACCTAAAAGAAAATTTCGGATCCCCTTGCTGACCTTCGTTACTATTCGTGAACTTGACCTGCGCAAATCGCAACTTATGAATTCAACGAAGAACGACAATAATAAGACCGATGATCTAGAGAAAGACGAGAGATACGGATCGACCAGAAAATCAATACTCGGCACTCAGGCTCGTATCTCATAATTCAATCACAGGCACTTTTAATAATTTACCCCAAAATTAACTAAGTTAAAGATCTCTAGGGAAAGACAAAATAAAATATAAATGTTGACGATTTACATCGTCACAAAGTGTGTAAAAAATGGTATTTTTTACATGAAACTTTGCCAAAAATTAAAAATTTTGTTAAACCCTTCGTTCATGCACCAGACAGACCTACTAACAGAAAATTTTTCGTTTCTTGACTTCGGTTGATGCTATATGAAATTATCATGTCCACCGCAATAACATTTTTTCCTCAGTGCACTGAAAAAATTTCGGGCGAGGGAACTGTCCAATTCCATAAGAGCCGTACGATCTTGGATCGGTGGAACTGGCATCCCTGCTCGGGACCTCTGATCGCCCAAGATGGCGCTGCAGCATACAACGCTTTATATCAACCCAAACTTCTGGGACTTTTGTAGTATCAATCTTGGGCGTCCAGAGCTTCCGATTTGGTAGAGTTGCTTTTCCCAGTCCAAGGCGAGCAGCACTTGTGAACTTTCGGCTCAATCGGAACACTTAAAACAGTTGCAACGAAATGTTGAATTAAATTTATTTTAACTTCGATTAATTCGAATTTTTATTTATTAAAGTCTTAAGATTTATATTTAATTTTTTTTAAATACCTAATTATTTTAATCTCCTACATTTACAAACTAACATATATAAACTTAATATTCTTAAAATTTTAATTAATACAAATTTGAACTATTATAAGCTTTACATATTTTTAAAATCCAATAATACATTTTTTTTGTTATTATACACTCGTTTAACGACCTTTCAGGCCCAATGAGTGTCCTCCGTAGGTAGTTCCTAGAATTTAGTACTTTGAATATATTCTCTAAGTGTTTTTGCGTCTACAGAACGGCTGAGTACTCGCATTTGCCTGGACCACCCGGTATATTGGGCTTGCTCGCCAGTGGAGAGGGAAAACTGTAGAAAAACCTCTCCTGAGTACAACCGGTTTATCGACAGTCGAGTTCTAGTGACCTGTACAGGTCGATTACCGACAGTGCATATCATTAAACCTCGACGTCTTTACCTTCTAAGGAAGTTATCTCACAGCTGGAAAAAATCCCAGGCTCCCAGGGGCGTGAGACAAACAAACTTGACGCTTGACTTGGCGCGACCGTAGAGTCCAGGACCTTAACCAACTGAGCTAACTCCGTGGTTATCCAATAATACATTTAAATTATTTTAAACATTACCCATTGTATAAGAACATCTAATTATACAAAAAAATTGCATTGTATATTAAAGTTTTAATCAGTCCAAATTTTGAAAATAATATTTAGACTACAATTTGAATCAATAAAAATTGAGCCTAATAGAATTTGAAATTAAGTGAAATTTATATTTACACAAAAAATTTTAATTGTGAAAAGTTTAAATGTTTAGTTTTAATGATCACAATTTCCAATGATCGAAATACGAATTAATTTAATCACAAGAACATTACAAGTTAATTTATATTGATAGAATTAAAATTAAATTTTACTAAAAACTTTAGTGTATGAAAATTTCAGTCCAATATTTTAGGGTAAACTATATTTTAATTAATTATTTTCTGTCAATGCAGTTAAATTAAATATTATGAAAGTAGACTCCAATTTTAATTAAAGATACATTTTTTCAAACGTAACTGATTTAAAACAAAAAAATATCTAAGTGACAAACTTCAGGTGCGGACAGACAAGAATGAATGAATGAAAGAATGAATGAATCTTGCGGATTATTGTGATAGATTTTTAATTTTACTTTTGTTTCAATTCCTAAATTAAAATATTTGTAAATTCACCTTAAATTAAAGATTTCTTATTTATTCTTTTTTTTGTATTAATTATTTACTTTGAAATTGATTTATTTCATTTTAACATTTTAACATTCTACAATTCTATATTTAGTTTTGTTTGTGTTTAAATATTATAGTGTTTAATTAATTTTTTTATCCTTTATTTTTTAATTCTAAATTTAGTTAAATATTAACTATAAATTTTTAAAATTTTAAATTTATTTATTTTGATTAATAATTAAATTTGAAAATAATTCAATTCCATTTAATTTTACTAAACTTTTTTTTTAATTAAATATACAATTTTTCTGCTGTTTTTAAGCTATTCGCATTTATTTCGATACCAACAATTGTAAAGAATTAATTTTTATAATTTTTTATTAGAAAATTAAGAGTAAAATTATTATTTTACATTTAAATAATTAATAATACTCATTAATTAGGTAATATTAATATATATTGAAAAATCGATATTCAAATTTACCGGATTTAATCAATATGCAATGTAGGTAAAGTAGGGCAAAATACTTTTCACTACTTCTAAACTTTAGGTAAAAAATCATTGTTTTTTTCCTGTAATATGAATTTAAAAAAAAAAACATTTGTTTTACTTGAGAAATGAATTATTATTCGTTTCTTTGGTAATTAGAGTAGTATTAGTTTGTTGAAATCCCTACAAAACTCATACGTATACGAGAGATTATTATCCCGTTCATCTGCAACGACTCATGTGATTGTGTATTATTCCGTATAAGGAATTATAATTATACGAATCATTAAGCCTCGTATATTTATCTTTTGTAATATGCCGCTCAGAAAATTCGTTTTCTTGGTTCTGGATGTCAATTGATATCATGTAAAACGTTGTCAGTGGCGATTTGGTCGAACGCGTTAAGGTGCACATCCCAGCAGCTGCTCGAGACCTCGAGTTTACCCTACCGCTGGGTGGACAGGGGTTCGAGTCCGCTGTCTTTCAAGTGACCGAGATTTTTTCTTTTTATATTTAATTTTTTATTTCACGACAAAGCAAAATATAAAGTTCCCTTTATTTTTAAACCTTTTTAAACTATAATTTATTCGCAAAAAAATTAAATAATTTTTGGGAAACTTCAGCCCGTGGAAGTTACTACGGGAAGTTTCTAAAATGTTCCCATGGGTAACTTTCAGGAAAACTCCTGAAATATCGGTGCTATCTGGGATGTCATAAAAATTACGTCAAAAATTACGTTAAAAAAGGACGTACAAAAAGACGTCAAAATGACGTCCTTTGATATCCCAATTCCGGACGTAATTTTTGACGTCATATTCTACAAAAAAACTACATACTTTTTCACGTATTTTCGTACGTAAAAATTTACGTCATTCTGACGTCAAAATTGACGTATTATTTGTCAAATTCGTTTCTTGCAGCTAAGGTCCCTTTCACCGTGAATCGACACATATTATAATGTTATTAACGCCAGGCGCAAGTATATATATAAGCATTCGAGACGATATTGTGATATTTTCACAGTAATAACTTTTTCTAGTACTAGCTTACAATCATGAGATGTCCTGAGCAACAGTATAAATTTGGCATATACGTTGGCGTATTAAAATCTCCAATAATGAAAACAGGTTGACGATAAAGTTGTAAAAAATGTTTAAAGAATCACTGAAAGATCCCAAAGATATATCTGGAGGAATGTAAATAATGAACACGATAAACCTGGGGTCCTATCACGTAATTTTGAAAACGAAACCGAAAACGAAACGCAAGTACGATTTTCAAATTTTATGTGAAATGTCAGTTTGCCTTTGTGATTATTATGATCATTGTTTGTATTATGAAATCGTCACTATTTTGGGGTTAATAGAATTTCAAAAGTTTAAAAAATTAACCACTTCGGCGGTATGACGCCGAAGTTTAAATGTTCAGTCAACTTTCACTACGAAAATTTCAGAAAATTTAATTTAAATGTTGAATCAACTTTTGTGGCAAACATTTCACGAAAATTTAATTTAAATGGTGAATCAACTTTTGCGACAAACATTTCACGAAAAATTTAATTTAAATCTTCAGTCAACTTTCACGACGAACATTTCACGAAGATGTAATTCAAACGTTCAGGAAACCCTCGCGACGAAAACTTCAATAATATCTGTTGTGATTTTTTATGTATGTAAACATAGTATCTTAAAGTTTAGAATTCCGTGATCACGAATATAATACTAAAAATTTTATTTTTTGAGGTTTTAATTGTTTTTTAGCAAGTTAAATATTGACGATATTTAATAATTTTCGCGAATGGCGTCATGCGTTTATTCAGTTATTATCATTCATTTTTGGTTATTTTCTTTAAAATTTTTGTAACAAATATATCGTCTCAGGAGGACCCAGAGGGGGTCATGTGTATGTGGAGGTTGCAACTAGCACCCACGTGAAATTAAAATCAAAAAATTGAAAACTTATTTTTGTCAACAAATATCCGTTTCAGGATGATCCGCTGGGGGTCATTTTTATGCGGGGGGTGATTTGCACCCACGTGAAATTAAAATCAAAAATTAAACTTATTTTTTGACAACAAATATGTCGTCTCAGGATGACCCACCGGGGGTCATTTTTATGTGGGAAGGGGGACTTGCCCCACGTGAAAATTAAAATAAAAAAATTAAAAAATTATTTTTGTCAAAAATTATCCCGTTTTAGGAAGATCCATCGGGGGTAATTTCAATGTAGGAGGTGACTTGCACCCACGTAAAAATTAAAATCAAAAAATTAAAAACCTATTTTGTCAGCAAATATAGCGGCCAGCATTACCTACCCCCACATAGAAATGCTCCCGCTGCCCCTTTCCCCGATTGACAAAAATAAGTTTTCAATTTTTTGATTTTAATTTTCACGTGGGTGCAAGTCACCCCCCGCATAAAAATGACCCCCAGCGGATCATCCCAAAACGGGATATTTGTTGACAAAAATAAGTATTAAATTTTTTGATTTGAATTTTCACATGGGTGCAAGTAGCCCCCCCCCCCCCCCCCACATACAAATGACCCCCGCTGAGTCATCCTGAGACAACATATTTGTTGCCAAAAATAAGTTTTTTAAAAAAAATAAACTGAAAATCAAGGACAATAATTGAATAAACATATGACGCCATTCGCGAAAATTATTGCAAATCGTCTATATGCAACTTGCTAAAAAACAATAAAGACCTTAAAAAATTGAATTTTTAGAATTTTATTCCTAATCACCGAATCTTAAAATATAAGAATACTATGTTTACAAACATAAAAAATCACAACAGACATTAATAATCGAGAAATAGTCAGGACGCCATTTTGCTAATTTTTTACAGCTCTGGGACACTTCACGCATGTCGCCAATTTTGGCGTCATACCGCCGAAGTGGTTTATTTTATAATCTTGTAAAATTCTTTTAACCCCAAAATAGTGACGATTTCAAATTATAAACAATGATCATAATGATCATAAAGGCAAACTGACATTTCACAAAAAATCTGCAAATCGAACCTAACACATCGGACCTAACACATTGACATTTAAGTTTAAACTATAAATTGAAGAGAGATCTATTTGCTTTATTTGATAAGAAAAATAGACCACCGCTATCACTCCTCCACCCCTCTTCACAGATCTATCATGCCTGTATATATTAAAAAATTTACACTCCGTAAAATTATTCGAAGAAAAAGATGGTTTAAGCCAGGTCTCGATAAAAAACAAAATATAAAAATTTATATCCGGAAAGTTCGACACAGATTCATTTTTCGTATTGAGACTCCGGACATTTTGATTACAAAAAAAAAACTTATATTATACTTTTCCAAATTACACCTGGTCGTTAAGGCATTGATCGCTTTCGTGATCACAGGAATACCCCGCCGGTAAATAATTCTAAGTCCTGCCTCGCCGTTGGTCATCCTCTCGTTTAACTCCTTGACTTTTTGGAAGTCACGCTGCTGCTGTTTGGTCCGGTCGTGTGTAATTACCAGTGACTGTAGGTCTTGATGTAATGCACCAGCTGCTTTCAGACTTAAAAAGGTTTCCCTTATTGCTGGATATTGGAGGTCTTGAAATATGACCTTCAGGGGTCAAGGACGTGTTAGAGCCTGTGATGTGAGACCAATTCGTTTAGTTTTAATAAGTATGTCAGGAAAATCAGGACATATTTGTCGCAGAATAGAAATAATGTTTATATTGTTAATATTATGATTATTAAAAGAAGAATTAGCATCTGGCGTTGGTTCATTTATGCCATAAATAATCAAATTAAATTTACGCTGAAATCTATCTTCTCACTCACCAAGATCAACATTAAATGAAACCAAAGAAAATTGAGAGATTTTCGTTAGCTGGTCTTGCATGTTTCCAATGTTTTCAACATTTTTTGCTACATTAGATTCACAAGCTGCAATTCTACCATCATGTGTCACTAATTTCGTGTTTATAGCTGTCATTGAAGATTTGATGTTGTTTATGTCTTCATTTATAATCTCTTTAATCGTATTGAATTCTTCCCTAAAGCATTCACGTATGTTCTCCAAGGTCACAGGTTCACGACAATCGCTAGGCGGGAGTAAGAAACTCGATGATAGAAAATTGGGCGAATTAGTACCACAAGATTTTTTAAAACCAACTCCAGGAATAATTTGAGTTTTATCTGCACACGCAGGATGATATGATCCTCTACAGCCGGAGCACAATACAGCTGTTTTGGCTACTTTCTTCATACATAGTAAGCACATTGGGTTGTGTGTATTGGAAAATCTCCCCATTTGTGTATTATCACCACTTGTATCAGTATTTATTTTATTTCCACTTGTCGTAGGTAGATTCGTCTGTCCATTAGTCATGACTGCGAGACTAGTATTCATAATTATAGAAAAGAGATGGATACACTCACGTCACGTACAGTCCTTCGAGTAACAATTAATACTCAAGCTAAATTAGTGTATCAACAGATTCAAAAATACAATTTGTTTTATTTTAATAATAATTGAACACTTGTTTACCAAATTCTGTATAAAAACTGATACTTTATATCGGTACAAGATCACATGACGTACTTAAAACCTGTACACAATATAAGTAAATCGGCAATATCAAATGGAAAGAATGTCCGAAATTTGCTCACTATTAACACTTAAATGTAAATCCATAACATGTAAGTCAAATCTATCCAAAACTTGCACAAAAATCACTTTGCATTAACGCGATTAACACACTTTAAACATTTATAACCTTTAACTTTAAAATTGAATTCATAAAGATTGGAAAATAGCAAATTTGGAAAAAAGTACAATACGTCCTATTTCAATAAAATCAAATCCATCTTAGGTTATTGGTTTTCTGTCTGTTACTGGTACCAGTCCTATCTTAGTTTCCGGTCTCAAAGAGTTGTCAATGGAAAGGGTGAACCCTCAAGGTGGGGTCGAGTTGAGTGTGCTGTTTGTCATTGTTTATCATTGTTTGCGCCTTTGCTGTTTAACCTGTATATATGGCCAACCTAGAAAATGAATTTGAATTTTGTAATTACCACAAGTTTGCTGATGACTTCCAAGTTTACCGTGCTGCTTCTGTAGCAAGACTTCAGGATCTACTTCTGCAGATTCAACCGGATAATAACTAATAACAATGTTGTTCTTTGGTCTGCCAATAATGGGCTTATGCTTAACTGAACTAAAACCAAGGCCATCGTTTTTGGTCCAATCAATGGCTCTTCAATAAAAGCCCTCATGTCTTTTTTCCGCCTCTAGATGGGGGAGGGGAAATCCATTTTCTATCAAGAGACAGTTAAGGACTTTGGTTTAATTCTCGATCGTACACTGTCTTCGAAAGAGCATGTATCAGATATTTCACGTAAGGTAGTAAGGTTGCTGAGTAATCAAGCTACAGTCGGCTTTGAGAAAGGAGCTCCCCTCTTAAAATACCTGCGATCACACGTAAATACTTTAAAAATCGTTTTCTGTTAGAGGAGCTCATTTATGGAATAAAATTTCAAAACTATATTAGAAATGTTACCGCGCAGTCACAATTCAGAACCTTGTACTTTAATTTTTTGTTTCAGTAAATTTGTCGAATTTCAAAATAACTTTTTGTATAGATTTTTATAACTCAGCGATTGCTTATGCCATTAAGGACGGGATGTACACATTTTTGTTATGTAGTTTGAAGCAATATATTTCGATACTTAAACCATATAACAAAATTTTTTGAATAATCGTTTCTTATGCCTCAGGAACAATTATTAAATCCATAGCATATGTGGAAAATGTAAAAAAAATTGCTTTTGACTGAATAAAATCAGATTATGAAAACTATAGCATATGTTATAAACTTGAGAAGAAAATGATGAGGTCTGAATGGTACCGTCTCTATAAGTTGAAAAATTTTGTCTTTTAAACGAGAAGCATTATTAAATGTAAATATATAAAAATTTAGTTTTACATTAATATGCACAATTTGTTTAATTTCAACTCACAGTAATTATACTTACCAACCTATCAACATTCTTTTATTTTATATTTTTATTATCGCTGTCGAAAGACATTACTCCTGATTACCACATCGTATCACAAAAATTGAACATGCAATCTCTTCTACATTAAATGCAGTTTAAAATAAATTTGCTCATTTTTGCTTATATTTGCTCATTTTTTATTTTAATACAGTTAAAATCAAAGAAACCTCTTTTCAGTTTTATCTAAAAATATTAATTTCTATAACATGAAGCTCTGCATTGCGCAAGTCGATTCATTTTTGTTTTATCTGTTTCTTTGTTGTATTTGTCGGTACGTATGGAGAATAATTGGTTACTTTTCAATTTTCCAAGTTATATTAAATAATAAAGTCTTCAAGACAAACCAAAGTACCATTGTTCCTTTTATTTGTGTTTTCGATTCTTTCGATAGTTATAGTATGTCTATTAATTCGATTTTTCTGGAAATATATGCAGTATTTCTAATGAATTAGTAACGTATTTTTATTTATAAATACAATAATTAAATTTATTATTCTAATAGTTTAATTTATTAATCGGATAATCATACTTGTTTAAAATAAATTTCATTTTCCATCACCTTGATTACTAAAATAAAATAAAAAGTTCAGAATAAAAACAATTAAACACATAGTTAGTTTCACATAATTTCAAACAAATAATATTACAATTTTACACACAGCCCTTCTTTCTGGATCTACTACATTAAATTTGATAAATCTGAATTTAAATTCGTAATCAGCGACTTCAAAAAACTTTTAATACCAAATTTAAATAAAATCCGATAGAAATTAGTGAAAGAAGGTCACCATTTTAGATCCGCTGTTTTGAGTTTTATAATTTGAACCTTAAATTCGTAATCAGCGACTTAGAAAACCTTTCAATATCAAGTATCATTCAATTCTGATAAAAATTATTTCAGAAGGGTCGCTATTTTGGATCCGCTATTTTGAATTTTATAATTTAGAAATCAAATTCGTAATCAGCGACTCAGAAAACCTTTCAATACCAAGTTTCATTCAAATCCGTTTAAAATAATTTAAAAGGGTCGCCATTTTGGATCCGCCATTTTGAATTTTGTAAAATTGACTTCAAATTCGTAATCAGCGACTCTAAAATTCTTTTGATACCAAGTTTCAACTGAATCAAACGACATTTGTAATTTTGGCCGCTTTTGCATGCTTCGTGGCCCACTGTGTAATGTACCGAGTCCTAAACTTATAAGCAATAACGCTTCTAGAATACTTGATTCTAAAGCATACTTGATGCATAGTATTCCGTAATGGAATACAATACTGTTTCAAAAACTAATTTTTTTCATTTTTCTCAGTGTAAAGAAAATTATCAATTTGGAATGAAATGGTGGGTTGAATTAATTTCCTACTTCTATTCCTCTTAACATTTGTTGAAAGTTTTCTTTATAAAAAAGAGATGACAAGACGTGTACTCAGCATGAACGTTTTTTTTTTCACAAAAGAACCGAAACAGGGTGCAAAATGTTGATATTAGGCAATTAATCAAACCGTTGTGCAATCTTGTTAAAGCTGTTAGCAGGCATTTTCTATCAACGCTTTTAAAATCAACGGTGTCAACTTTAAAGCTGGTCAGACCGCAAAGGCTCTCAGTTCTTCATAAAGGTAGCTTCATGTCATTTTTTATCCCGGGAGCGTAGTAACAAAAGAATGAAAAATTTACGGCGATCTTTTATCGAGCTTCTAATGCATTCAACCGTTTCTTGAACGTTGAAAAGTATAGATGTATATTGATTGGAGCTGTGATAATTTGAATCATAAGTTAAAGATAACTGATTTTCAGTTAAATCTTGACTGTATATTTTTGCTTCATGAATCAGTGAAAAATGACTGATTATTTATTATTAGTAAAAAATTACTGATTACATCAGTAAAAAATACTATTTCGTCAGTACTGGTTCTACTAGTATATTCCCAGTTGACCCAGTACTGACAAACAACTGGCATTACACTGATTCAGTACTATTTACTTAGTACTGACCAAATCAGTACTAAGCTCAAGTTAACAGCGTTACCCGTCAGTAATGAACAATTTAAGACACCTGTTTTTGCAGTGATACACATATGAGCGATCTTCCAGAAACAGGGTAATTTTTATTCTTTGATTAATAATATATAATAATATATAATATAACGATTTTTGATTTCTTAAAATTTATTTGATTACCTGAAAAGTGCTAAAAATGTATTTTTTCTAGTCCCACAAACGGAATTTTGGACAAGAATTTTGACATTAAATTTTAAACAATAAAGTTTTCAATTATAAACATTTTAAAGTGTGGCTCAAAAGAACCGGAGTTGAGAAATAGATGAGGTTTGAGATTTTTTGCTCATTATTTTAATTAAAACCAAAATAATTCTCACATAAATTAGTGTAAAAATAACAATTACATAAAAATCAGTGGTAATAATAAACCAATTTACCTTTAAATTCATATTATAAATCAATATATTTTGCGTATTTTTATTGTGTCTCAACTCCGGCCCCAGGTAAAACAAGGCTTTTTCGAAATAATTTTTAATTTTCACTTACAAAATCGATAAACGTAATCAAATTTGATGAAACCTCCAAAGGACTTTTCATTTAATCTTTAATTAACAGAATAATTAATGTTTTTCATGCATTTCTCAACTCCGGTTTTCTCAACTCCGGCCCCTGAGGGTAAACGAGCATGCGCAAGTTGCTCATACCTGTCTTTAAGATGTTAGTTTAAAGTTTATTTATTATTTAAAAATCTTATAAGTAAATTAATATTAAATATAAAATTAATACTGGTAAGTAAAATTATAATATATAAATAGATTTAACATAAATAATAGGAAAATCACAACTTTTAAATTTGGCAATATTGATTATAAAGCTTTTAAAAATAATGAACAATTACTTTGAAAAATACATATTTAAATACATTATTTTTAATTATTTGTTTAGATCTAACCGTTTTTAGACTTTTAAAAATCTTAACTTTGCTTTTTTTTGGTTTTTAATTATTTATACATTTAGAAATTATATACTATAATTTTGTGTTTATATCTAGGCTGCATAATATTATGTTAAATAAAATGTTTATAAAAAAAAAATTATTTAAGTTTTTATTTTCATTAAGTTTTAATTCTTATAAATATGTAAATATATTTACATATGTTCATTTATTATAAAAACAAACGAGTAACGAGTTTCAAGGAAATCCAATGAACTTTTATGAGTCGTGCTCGTATTTGATCTGCTTTTTAAATTTTTTAAAATTGAAATCGGATTCGTGATCAGCCACCCGAAAAAACCCCTGTGCAACAAGTTTGATACAAATTACGTCTATTTGTAAAATAGTCGTCCGCCATATTAGGTCCGCCATTTTGAATTTTTAAAAACTGACATCCGATATGTAATCAGCAATCGCAAAAACTTCCAAGTATCAAGTTTGAAGTAAATTCAAGCAATTTTTAGAAATATTGTCCTTCATCTTATATCCGCCATTTTAATTTTTTTAAATTGACATAGAATTCTTAATCAACTACCTCAAAAACCCTTAAGTACAAATTTTCAACAAAATCTAACTGCTGGGTTCCCAGGGAGCACGAAACGGTTAAAGTAGCACATATTGAAAAAACCAGAAAATGTTGATGATTGGAGTTACTTTTGAAGTAGAAGAATTAAGAACTATTCACTATGTCACGTCAGAGTGTACACAAATACAATCCAAATTGAATGTCTCACACTTTTTACTTGTCAACACGCCGCGCTAGTGATACTGTCAGGTTAGATTTTGAAGCTGTACTACTCACGCTAAAGACATCGACTCTGTTCTGTTGGTCAAACAGTGCGTGCAAGAAAAGTAGAAAAGTGGGGGACATGCAATTTGGACTGTACTTGTTTGCACTCTAACGTCACATAGTGAATCGTTCTTAAATCTGCAACATTCTGGTTATCTACAGAGAACCGAATCACGCCATATTTAAGACTGCGTTATGAAAAGAAATTTCTAAGATCGCGTGTTAAGAAGAATCCCTTTCAAAATAATTTTAGAAATATACTTGAAAATTCCTGAAATATTATTGAATTTTTGTACATATTCTCGAGTAATTCCTATATCTTTAGTTTCTGAACATATTCTAAAATTGTTTTAGTATTATTGTTCTCCTTGTATATTTGTAGTTTGGTAATTATTAACTGTGAGTTTATTATGTCGATAAGATTTTAAAGTATCATTTATATTTAATTGCACTAGTCATTTATTATATCGGCGATTCTTACGTAACTGGGCTACTTGGCGGCGTTGAAAAAATACACCCCAATTAAAAAAATATTCTGAAGTGTACTAGTGAATTTTAATGGTAGGGGAGACTGGAGCTAAAAGTTAAAGTATCAAAAGCTTCAAATTGCATTATCTTCCAAATGATAACATTTGCAAAGGTACATTTTTTACCATAGAAGGCTCTTGTGACTAGAAACAAACGCCCATGGTTATGAGATATTCAGTTTAGAGTTGATATGTGTATTACACGAAGTATGTTTTGAGCACTTACTCTTAAATTTTTACAATGTCGAAAGTTTCGACTTTTGATTACTTTTTTTTTATACATTCTAAGAAAAATCAGTATTTTCTGGCTAATTTGGGTATGCTGAACACGAATCCGGGACTGTTTTTGTGTATCTGTAGTCGTATTTTGTGCGGCTGATGTGGAAACCAAAAACATACCGTGTACTGAGAAAATAAGTCTCTAGCATATTTCTTTGTTACCGTACTCAAAACAAAGCAAACAAGATACCGGCGATCACAGTGAACTTGAAGGTTAACAGTACTCGTTTAATCGGTTACAGTAGACATAGTGGTTTGCAGGTGCTATATCAACAACCTCTCTCCGCTATGGTAGTCAAAAATTTGTTATATATATTTTCTATGCCGGATTACTCTGCTTGATCTCGATTTCAGATTATCCAAAAAATGAAACGAAATATTTATTATTAAATATTGTATTTGCTGTTGTTTTACAAAATTTTATATATGTTAACTAATATCTAAAATACTGTTATAATATTAAATAATTTATCAATTTATTATTTATTTTCGTTGTAGCAAAATATCAAGAAGAAATCTTTATTTTGTACAATATATTTGGAATAAAAGGATGCGGTTCAGCTCCACATGGCAGCGAATTTTCAAAAATTTGCTATTATTTCCGTATAAATATAGTTGTAGTAAAATCGTTTAAAGTATAATTATATTAAACCCTAATAAAAAAAATAAGTGCAGAAAAACATTAAAAAAAAAATTTCTACCAAAACTTATCACGCTCGACGGCTTCGATTGCTAGAAAGTTTTTGCTACATTTCAAAATGCTTTGCTTAAGTTATTGTTACAACTTACGACTACATAAGAGTAGAACTACGAGTTTAAATTAATGACCCCTTCCATTATAAGCGAGGTCGTACGGGACAGAGACTTTGCTAACGCATTTAACTAAGCGACAAAGTGTATGTAAATGTATGCAGATTGCCGACCGACAAAAATGTTGCCTTCTCCAACAGTATAGCCATCTGATCGTAACAATCTGAATCCTGCTCTTGATTCTACTAAGGCTGACTAGAGTACACCCAAGAGATGACTAGATCTACTAATGCCGTTTCTAGTCTCTTTTGCCATGCTTTTTCACGAAGAAACAATTACTTTTTAAACTGCTTGCATTACTTTCTTTCTTCAATCCATTCGTCTATTCTATAGCTTTTTTATTTTATATGTCTCAAATTTTTCTCAAGCCGTAGTTAATGTCTTATTTGATTAACGTATTATAAAGGTCGCCAACTAAAAGCGGGGCTTAGTGGGCATTTAAATTTTGCACCAATCACTCTGTTTCAAAGCGGTGAGGGAATGCTAAATTTTTCAAGGACAAATTTTGAATTATATTTAAAAATATTTCTATTTATTGTTTTGAAATTCTAAATTCGTGTAGTTACAGTCAATACTATCTTATATAAATAATAAATAAGGTATAACAAACAGTTAGTAAGGTATTTTACGTTTGGAGTTAATGTGTTAATGATTCTCTTCGAATTTAGCAGTTGGATCATAGTGGGGGAATGATTTTCAGGGTACTCTCTTGAACATATCTTGTTTGTTTAGCATATAAAAAATAAATTTGTTTCATAAATTCGTACATCTAGTACAGTAGTATTATTAAAAAAATCTGACATCGCGCTTCGCGCTCCGTCACATTCCCATCGGCGCGCTTTGCGCGCAGGGCTTGTTAGTTTCAGCGCGCCTCGGGACACGCGAGGGACGTCGTCGCGCTTCGCGCTCCGAAGTTTTGGTGACACAGCCACACAAAAAAATGAAGTTCCCTGGCCTCGATATGAGACCCAAATTTTCCTATGTATTTTGATGCGCTCAATCCGAATCTGCCATCAGAATTGGTCCAGCGGGTCTGATTTTAGACCAAACATCAAAATCAATAAAATAACACTTTTTGTTCATTAGAATCTGCACCCTATTTAACTTTAATACATGCCTAAGGCCAATAGAAAGTTTAATTTAATTAAAAATTAAAATTTAATTAAATTTAATTTTTAATAATTTTAATAAATTTCATAAATAGATTTATATTATATTATATTAATTTAATTTATAAATAAATTTTAATAATTAATTAAATTTAATTTAATTAAATTAATAACAATTAAAAAAAAATTGATTAAAAAAAAAAAAAATAAACCATCGTAGAACAATTTTTAAAAAAGCATTTTAAAGGTAACAAAACAAGTTTTCTATTGGCCTTAGGCATGTCTTAAAGTTAAATAAGGTTCAGATTCTAATGAAGTGTCATTTTATTAATTTTGAGGTTAGCTTCAAAATCAGACCCGCTGGACCAATTCTGATGTCGGATTCGGATTCAGGGCATTAAAATACATAGGAAAATATGGGTCTTATACCCATATGTGGCTGTGTAATCGTCGCGCTGCGCGCTCCGTATTTGGAGTGAGCGTCGTGCTTCGCACTCCGATCATATGCAATCTTCCCGTCGCGCTATACGCTTTGACCAATTTTTGCTTCTATTATTTCATATTCTAAATATAATATGCATGAACATAGACCTTGAATTTATACATTATGTACTTGTCTTATCACCCGTGTATCAGTACAATGATTACTACTATTTAGATTAATTCTACACGGGGAAAATATTTATATTGAATTTTACAAAACAGTCAGACAATTCGGGGACAAAAGGAAATTTAGTAATCTTTAATTTATGTGTATGTATAAAATATTTGACTTTCTGTTAAAAAGCGACAAAAAAATATTTAAGAGTATTATCCAAAATTTGCTTTTTTAACGTCTGGGAATTAATATCAATAAATAAAATATAACGTATAGTCTCCAGACCAAGTCCATTTAATAAAATTAAAAACTCGTCACATAATTAAGAAACGTCAACGTTTCGCCAACTAATAAAAAGGCCTGTTCAAGACATAAAACTACAAAAATTATAAACATTGTTACATAATTAAAATTCATAATACAGTTTTTTAGGTTAAATACAAGACATAAAACGAATTAAACAAAACCATAAAAAAGAATAAACTTACTTATTTCAAGCATAAAATTGCCATGAACATTCAAAACAAAAATAATACAGTCAACATTAAAATATAAATAGTAATAAATAAACATAAAAAGAATTGTCTTTTTCAACGATAAAAATCGTAGTCACATTTTTAAAAGCAGTCATAATTAAAATAGGTTAGAATGATCACACATCAAAATTCTATTAATATGCAGATAAAGTAGAACACTATTTTGTCTATCAGTATTTAAAATTAATATGTTTCATCAAATTAATCAATATTTATCTAGAATCACATTATATAACTCATTATAATTATTCAGATCCGTTATGAAATTTAAACTATTCTCTTTTTCTTTTTTTATAAAAAACATTTTACCTACTTTACATTTATAACCAATATTTTCTTTATGAACTATTTTAATATTATCAAAATCAAAATCATGAGTGAAAGTATCATTAACTTTATGTAGAACTTTATGTTGAGAAATGACATTATGATATTACTCATTTAAAATAATATTATCTCGATGTTCATTACGTCTTTTCCATAAATATCTTTCTGTTTGGCAAATAACGTCTTCGGACAACTCTGACATGTTAACTTATAAATCACATTGGTCTGTTCCTCTGGATTTATACAATCCTTGCCTAACGTTATAATATTATCAAAAGCAGCAAAAGATCTAAAAACAGTACCAACATTATAACTATTTAATATTCTTTTTATTGTCCAGGAATATTTACCCACAAACGGAATAGAAACAATATGTTTTTCAAACAATTTACTTTGCGCTATAGGACTTAAATTATTGACATTTTTTAAAAACTCCAATCTATTTTTTATGTGTTTAACAATAAATTCTGATGGATAAGAATTTAATAATAAATCAAAAATAATTCTTTTTATATTATTAAAATGAAAAGCAGCATCTGACAGTTTAATAGCACAATCTACCAAATTTTTTATTATAGCACTTTTTTGTTGTATAGGATTATTTGAGTAAAAATTTAAGTATCTGCCAGAGTATGTATTTTTTGTATACCAATCTGTGATTAATCTTCCATCAGGTAATTTAATAACTTTGACATTTAAAAAGGACAATTCATTATTGTTCTCCACTTCTTGAGTAAATTTCAATTTCGGATGAAAGGAATTAAACTTATCCAGTAATTTAATCAAATCATTCTTTTTGAAAATAACAAAAGTGTCATCAACATATCTAATGTAACATTTTATCCTAATGCCTGAGTTACCCAAAGAACTTTCCTCAAGATCTTGTAAGACAATATCAGATAAAATTGGAGAAATTAAAGAACCCATTGGCGGTCCTAAAATTTGTTTATAATATTTATTATCAAACTGAAAAAAAGTATTATTCATTAGGAAATTTATTCCTTTTAAAAATTCATCTTTTGAAAACTTAGTTTTATTTTTAATAATATCCCATCTATTATTTATTGATTTTATAACTAACTCACTAGGCACATTAGTGAATAAAGCAACAACATCTAAAGATACCATTACTTCATCATCGTCTATTGTCATTTTTGAAATTTGTTTGACAAATTCAAAAGAATTTTTTACATTCGATTTAGGAACTGTTAATGTATCCTTCAGAATGTTATTAAATAATTTTGCCATAGCATACGTCGGTGTGTAATAAGTGAAACCACTGGTCTCAATGGAATATTATTTTTATGTATTTTCGGTAACCCATAAGTTCTAGCCAGTTGTGTTTTTTCTATGTGTAAATTAAATTTTCTAGTTGTATTTCCCAAATATTGTTTTTTTCTACAATTTTCCATTAATTTAAGAGAATCTTTTTGTAATTTTGATAACGGATTATAATCAACACTTTGATACGTGTTTTTTTCATCTAACAAATCTAACATTTTTTTCTTATATTCAATTTTTTCCATTATAACCGTACAATTACCTTTAAAACGAATTGAACTAAATTAATTTAATAGTTTATCAGTTGTTCGTAATGTTGATAAGATTTTGTATAAACTTAAAAAGTCGTTATTGAATGAAGAAATTAGGAATGTTCATAATCATATACATTATTTGGTTAACCATAGAGCTAATTTGCAAAATAAATTATATAGATTATTACCGGTTAATGGTTTTGATGATATTGTAAAATTTTAATGTAATTTAGATAAGAATAATGGTAGTAGAACTAAAGTGCGTTTAACTGATAAGTTGAATAGATTAAAGGAAAATAGTGAATTAAAGAAACCAAAAGTAATTCAATTGAATTTACATAGAAATATGACAGAAAATTTTAATAATAAAGATCCTTGGCTTATCAATTGCACTGATTCGAGTATTCCAATTAAAGTAGAAGATACGTTAAGATTGGGTCATAAGTTTAGTTCTTCATTCAATACGAACAAAAAGAATATTGTGTTGGACTGCATTAAAGACGTAGAAGCTAATATTTATAAGTTAAATGCAGATGATAGAGAAGATTTTAGACGTAAATTTGTGAATGTTTCTTCAAATTTTTTAAAATGTAACTCAAAAATTAGTGATTCTCATAGATTAATTGCAAAAAATTTAAAAATAACAAAAATTTTTTTATCTAACAATAAAAATTTGTTTGTTACTAGAGCAGACAAAGGTAATTGTACGGTTATAATGGAAAAAATTGAATATAAGAAAAAAATGTTAGATTTGTTAGATGAAAAAAACACGTATCAAAGTGTTGATTATAATCCGTTATCAAAATTACAAAAAGATTCTCTTAAGGAGGTTAGTTCAAAATCATGAATCATAGAGATTCGTTTGAAATTTGCAGCAAAATTAAATGACATATTAATGCATATCATTGTTAAAACTGAGCCAATTTGACTGTATAGTTTTCGAGATATTGACGGCCAAAGTTCACTATTTTTCTCAGTATTTAGCATTGAGCTAATGGCCGCAAAAAAAAATGAAAAAAAAATAACAACTTGGTTAATAACTTTTGACACAGCGGAGAGATTCAACTCAAAATTAGAGCAAAATTAATTCAATGTTTAAGGAACATAATACTTCAAAGAGAACGAAATCGTCTGTTTAGTTGCAGAGTATTATTTATCCAAAACTTAAAGTTACTTGTAATTTTTTTTTTGACGTGAGTGACGCGGAGTGCGTGGCAACATCGCAACTGTTGAGAGCGGTGGGAAGAGAACGGTGGGAGAAGCGGAGTAGCGCGGTAATTCAAATAAAGCTGATGCGCTCGCATCAGCTGTTCATGCCATGTTGCCAGATCTCTAACTGCAAAGCACTACGTTCTTCAAAATATTACTGTCTTTTCTTAAAATTTTAATTATTTACAGATTTTTACATAAAAATGTACACAAAATTATTTTAAAAAATGATCTTTTAATTTACATATTAAAATTTATTTCATATTTGAACATTTAAAAAAAAATAGTTATCTTGACTACCGTCGTGAACCTATCCTCCTTAAATTAGTGGAAAATTGGAGAAAAAAACAATATTTGGGAAATACGACTAGAAAATTTAATTTACACATAGAAAAAACACAACTGGCTAGAACTTATGGGTTACCGAAAATACATAAAAATAATATTCCATTGAGACCAGTGGTTTCACTTATTACACACCGACGTATGCTATGGCAAAATTATTTAATAACATTCTGAAGGATACATTAACAGTTCCTAAATCGAATGTAAAAAATTCTTTTGAATTTGTCAAACAAATTTCAAAAATGACAATAGACGATGATGAAGTAATGGTATCTTTAGATGTTGTTGTTTTATTCACTAATGTGCCTAGTGAGTTAGTTATAAAATCAATAAATAATAGATGGGATATTATTAAAAATAAAACTAAGTTTTCAAAAGATGAATTTTTAGAAGGAATAAATTTCCTAATGAATAATACTTTTTTTCAGTTTGATAATAAATATTATAAACAAATTTTAGGACCGCCAATGGGTTCTTCAATTTCTCCAATTTTATCTGATATTGTCTTACAAGATCTTGAGGAAAGTTCTTTGGGTAACTCAGGCATTAGGATAAAATGTTACATTAGATATGTTGATGACACTTTTGTTATTTTCAAAAAGAATGATTTGATTAAATTACTGGATAAGTTTAATTCCTTTCATCCGAAATTGAAATTTACTCAAGAAGTGGAGAACAATAATGAATTGTCCTTTTTAAATGTCAAAGTTATTAGATTACCTGATGGAAGATTAATCACAGATTGGTATACAAAAAATACATACTCTGGCAGATACTTAAATTTTTACTCAAATAATCCTATACAACAAAAAAGTGCTATAATAAAAAATTTGGTAGATTGTGCTATTAAACTGTCAGATACTGCTTTTCATTTTAATAATATAAAAAGAATTATTTTTGATTTTTTTGATTATTTTTGATTCTCTTCCGTTTGTGAGTAAATATTCCTGGACAATAAAAAGAATATTAAATAGTTATAATGTTGGTACTGTTTTTAGATCTTTTGCTGCTTTTGATAATATCATAACGTTAGGCAAGGATTGTATAAATCCAGAGGAACAGACCAATGTGATTTATAAGTTAACATGTCAGAGTTGTCCGAAGACGTTATTTGCCAAACAGAAAGATATTTATGGAAAAGACGTAATGAACATCGAGATAATATTATTTTAAATGAGTAATATCATAATGTCATTTCTCAACATAAAGTTCTACATAAAGTTAATGATACTTTCACTCATGATTTTGATTTTGATAATATTAAAATAGTTCATAAAGAAAATAGTGGTTACAAATGTAAAGTAGGTGAAATGTTTTTTATAAAAAAAGAAAAAGAGAATAGTTTAAATTTGATAACGGATCTGAATAATTATAATGAGTTATATAATGTGATTCTAGATAAATATTGATTAATTTGATGAAACATATTAATTTTAAATACTGATAGACAAAACAGTATTCTACTTTATCTGCATATTAATAGAATTTTGATGTGTGATCATTCTAACCTATTTTAATTTTGACTGTTTTTAAAAATCTGACTACGATTTTTATCGTTGAAAAAGACAATTCTTTTTATGTTTATTTATTACTATTTATATTTTAATGTTGTTTTGAATGTTCATGGCAATTTTATGCTTGAAATAAGTAAGTTTATTCTTTTTTGTGGTTTAGTTTAATTCGTTTTATGTCTTGTATTTAACCTAAAAAACTGTATTATGAATTTTAATTATGTAACAATGTTTATAATTTTTAGTTTTATGTCCTGAAGAGGCCTTCTTATTAGTTGGCCAAACGTTGACGTTTTTTAATTATGTGACGAGTTTTTAATTTTATTAAATGGACTTGGTCTGGAGACTATACGTTATATTTTATTTATTAAGAGTATTAAAAATTGAAGTAATTTTTCATAAAACGTTCGACTTTTGTTCAGCTTTTACATGACTTTACATAAATAATTAAATGAATATCGCTCTGTCCCCGAATCACCGGAACTTTGCTGTTAAATTTTAGGTACAAATTTTCTTCTTGTAAATGAACATTTCTTACAAGCTTTAAGAATATTTTTTTCTAATTTTAACTCCACGTAAATCATGCTCTTCGTTATCGAAATTGTATACTTTCTCCACGACATATGAACCAGTTTAATATTGGGCACTGTTTAGCGCTTTTCTAAATTGGGTTTTCACTCAAAAGATAAAACTTTTTTTGTCCTAAAGTTCTACGCTTTTAAAGAATACATTCTCATCTCGGCACTTGCGCTTCGCGCTCGATAATAATACTTTCCGGAATATGCGATATACTAGAGCGAAAAGAAAAATATCAGTTACTCAAATTCTCCAAGCAAATGATTGTTGCACCTACAGGGTCCAACACAACATGCGTGGAGCATCTCTAGTCAGCCCACAGTTGAGCGACTACTTGCGTCGGCGGAGTGTCGATGTTGCCCTCGTGCAAGAGCCATACGCCAGCAACATGGGCGATCTTGTCGGGCTTTGCTCCACTATCAAGAGAGCGACCGCGCAAGGGTGTAAAAAGCCCAAGTGCGCCGCTCTCAACTACAACCCGAGGACAAGTATGACGGTACTGGAGCACCTTACGAACCAGCACGCCATCTGTGTGGAGATTCACGGCTTTGCTGTGCCTCTCTATGCAGTGTCAGCGTACTTTCAATTTGCGGAGTCCACTGAAAAGCATCTGAGCTACCTTTCCCAAATCCTTCGGGAGCTGCGAGGTAGGAACGTGATCATCTGTGCGGACGTCAATGCTAAGTCTCCTCTCTGGGGATCCCCTATCACTGATGAGAAGGGTGAACTGGTAGAAGACTTCATTGTCCAGCACAATCTTCACGCTCTAAATCACGGCGGGGAATGTACGTTCCGGAGCGGACGGGGCTCTTCGCACATTGATGTTACGCTGGTCACCGGTGCCCTTCTACCTCTGGTAAAAGACTGGACTTTACGAACAGACGCAACGACTAGTGACCACGCGCTCATTGAGATTAATCTCGGTGCAGCCGTGGCAACGGAAAAGAACACAACTTCCCCCCCTGACAAACGTCCGACAAGATATAATGTCAAGAAAGTAAGGCTGGAGGTCTTCCAGAGGACCCTAACAGCGAACCTGGAGGCCCTCGATGAGGCTCAGCCTGAAGAAATAGACCAACTTGAGGCTCTTGCGGTGGGCATCACTGATGCTCTGACCAGAGCATGCCAAGCCTCCATGCCGCGCAAAACCTGGAGAACGAGAGCCCACCCCTGGTGGAACGACACCCTCACGCGCATGAAACGAAGAGTTCAACGCCTGAGGAGGGAATCCCAACAGGAAAAAGATGTGGAGACACGCGCCGGGAAACGGGAAGCGTATGTCAACCTTCAACACGAGTTTCGCCGTCTGGTTAGGAAGACCAGCCAGGAATCCTGGAAGCGGCTCGTTGAGGGGGAAGGCAATGCTAACCCCTGGGGTATTGTTTACAAATCAGTGACAGGACGACTCAAGACTGAGACGGTACTACGAACGGTTACAGACGAGAATGGAACTGCCGCACAGTCCATGTCTGAAGGGGCACAACTCTTTATGAGTGCGTTTGTCCCGGATGACGATGGGATAGTAGGCAACCTCGTTGGAGCTCCTGCCCCATATGAGGCCCCTGCCGATGACGAGCTACCTTTCACTGGCCCTGAGGTGTGGAAAATCATCCGATCTCTCCCCAACAACAAAGCGCCCGGACCGGACGGGGTGGAAATCCCTGTGGTCAAAATGGCGTGGCCGTTCTTGGAGAGAGTTTACCTGGGTCTGGTGAATGGATGCCTGAGGCTGGGCTACTTCCCGGAAATTTGGAAACGTGGTAATCTGTGCATAATTCCCAAAGGACGAGACTGTCACCATGGCAGTTCGGATTCGTGAAGAAAAGATCAACTGAGGATGCCATTGCTGAATTAAGGAAGATAGTCGATCGGCAGGGGGAGAAATACGTCCTCGCCCTGCTGTTCGACATCACAGGAGCCTTTGACAACCTAAGGTGGAATGACGTGTTGAGAGGACTGGAGATGAGACGTTGTCCACTTAACGTGTTGAGAGTTATGGAGGACTATTTCGATAGTCGCTCCATGACAATCTCTTGGACAGGGGGCAGCATTACCAAAACACCCACAAAGGGTTGTCCACAGGGCTCTGTTCTGGGCCCCTGTGCATGGAATGTTGCCTTCGATGAGCTTCTGAGAGTCTTGGAAGATGAGCTTGATGGGGACTTCGTCACTTATGCCGATGACCTCACTAAGATCATCTCTGGGAAATCCAGAAATTAAGTCGAAGAGAGATCTCAACGGGTGGTGGGACCGAGTTGACGGTTGGTGCCGCGCAAGCGGCCTTAGGCTGTCCAAGACAAAAACGGAAATGGTTTTCCTCAGGCATCCCAGGCTCCCCGGAGGGGGAGGTCGGATCAAGGGAAACCGCAAGTACGTGGAGAAGAGATACGAGTCTGACTGGAACCTGAGAGGACCTGTTGTCAAGCTGGATGGGGCGTCGCTCCCACTTAAAAAGTGTGTGCGTCTCCTTGGTGTCCATATTGACCAGGGCCTCCGTGTCACGACACATTGTGAGAAAATTGCCAGTAGACTGAAAACAAACTTTGCGGCCATCCGCCGAATCGCTCCCGCCTCGTGGGGACTGACCTTCGGTACACTAAAAATCTTGTACCGAGGGCTATTCCGGTCCGTCGCGGGATACGCCTCGGCTGGCTGGTCTGACCTGATGACAGGTTCGGACAAACGTAAACTGCTATCAGCACAAAGACTGACATTACTGACGATGACTAGGGCCTATAGGACGACTCCGACCAGTGCGCTCTGCGTTTTGGCTGGGGAAGCACCGGTCGACCTCCTGCTTCAGGAACGTGCCGCCATGTTCTGGGTGAGGAAGCGAGTGGGATTCACATTCGGCGACCTCTCCCTGACTTCTGATGAGATTGACCGTGGTTCGGCTGCGCTGGTCCGGGGAGAAACTGCCCGCTTGTGGCAACAATCCTGGGATAACGATGACTTAGGGAGAAAGACGTACGCCTACTTCCCGGACGTGAGGGAAAGACTCAAAGAGCGCTGTGTCACCCCAGGGCGTCACACCTCGCAATTCCTGACCGGTCACGGAGACTTTAACGCCTATTTACGGCGATTTAGCCTTCGAGACGGATCCAGGTGCGCGTGTGGAGCCCCAGAGGAGACGGCTGCTCATGTCCTTACCTCATGTTCGGAACACATTACAGACAGATTGAAACTAGAAATGGGACTTGGACGTCCCATTCGGTGGCCGGAGGATGCGCCGGCCTTCGCGGCTGCTGACGTTTGGCCCTTGTTCGCGGAATTCGCGCGATCCGTCCTCACCCGCAAAGAAGAAAGGAGTCGACGAACTGTCAATAATGACTAGCATGACACTAGTCCCTGGCAGTCCGACACCGACACTGACATCACAAATCACCACCATCTCCACCTACCCAATCCTCCTAGACCAATCTGAAAAACTGGTCCTTGGATCTGGGTATAATTCATACTCATCCAACAGCTTGCTCACTATGTTCTCAGTAACATGAGATCCCGAGCAAGCTGATAAACACCATCACCTATTTCACCACCATCTTCACCTACATACACCAACTATGACTGGCTCATACCAGTCCATCGGATGTATGAAAACCTCATCCCCATCCCATACAGACTAACTCACTATGACACTGCTAACGCAGGGTCCTGAGCTAAGCTGGCAAACATCAACTCACACAACCTACTTACAATGACTATGTGAAAGCATAGTCCCGAGATAGGCTGGTAAACACGAGTGTGGCGCAGGCCTCGGCCTGCACCAGGGGTGGAACCTCCACGCGGTCCCCGCTGGGAACTTCACTTGGAGTGTCCCGGTCAAGTAAAATTGACTGGGCCAAAACAAGTGATGCTAACCACCCTCCCTTCGGGGCACTCGGTCTTCTTCGTCGTTTTGGACCTAACAGTCCTTACAACGACAATTTTTCCATACTCGTGACCTTCCGGTGCAACTTGGATGATTTCGATCATCCGAGTTTCATTATGTAAAGGGCAGTGGAGTAAGTAACTAGAAGGGGGATAGACGGCCGTAGGAGTATAGCCCTCGGGGGCCCAGGTATCCCTCGCGAGATTCGTCTCACGAGAAAGGCGCAAGAATGTTGCACCTACAGGGTGTCTAGAGAGTGGGTTAGAGCAGTCAAGCGCCAATTGAAAGACCTGAGTTCGAATCCCGGCGGAGCTAAATGTTCGATATTTTCTTGAATGCACGAATTGTGTAAGAGCTTACTCATGATAGGCGAATTTAGTTCTACATCAATAATTCTGGGAAATTTTGAATTACCAAAACTGATTGTTATATAACTATAAAAATCTAAAATTGTTAAGATGACAAAAACTTTGCTAAAAAAACAAATTGGATTTGTCAGTTTTATATCACCAATCCGATTTGTAAATTGAACAATTCTTACTGTGACGCATTTTTCCAGCTTATGTTTGATATTTAATTATAAAATTTAATAAAGACAAATAAACAATAGAAAAAAAAAGCCCGAGCGCCAAGTTATTTTAACGACAAATAACTAAACAAAATAACAAAAACAATAGACTAAAGAATTAAATCAAATTACTCTATTTATTAAAATTAAATTAAAACCAACAAGCCACGACTAACCAAATTGCCGGAGAGTGGGGAGTAAGAAGCAGCAACAAACTAAAAATTTACATTCAATCACAAGATAACAAATTTATTAAATGGAAACCATTTCAAAAGTTACAAGTAATCAAAAATAGTCGGCCGCATGACACGGCCATTCACAAAAATACGCGCACTGAACACTGACTCTAATATAATTGTCCATTATTGGAGATCGACTCCATCAAAGAAGAACAAATGAATTGTTAATATAGGAGCTCACCTGGGCGGGCACAATGGCCACTAAGGAGGCCCGTTAGTAATATTAATTACATCTTCACAAAGACATTTTTACACTTTAAATAATCATGACCATACGGTCGAACACACCAGTTCAGAATCGCGACAGCGAGAACGCATCGTCGTCAAGTCAGTATGCGGCGACACATGCGCCGCGGTGCCGCTCTCACGAATCATATTTCAAAGTCGAGCGGCAATCGACCGAGGAACGTAGATCAGGATAATCTTCTTGTCCTGGCACTCTTGAGAGAACGGGACTCACATCCGGACCCATGTGCCAGGACAATCCCACGACGATCAGAAATGTCAACCACGACGATGACGACCACCAGGACCACCTCCTCGACGATTCATTATGATGTGGAAAATTCCACATCGAAGCAAGCAATGTTCGTGCGTGTAAAATAAAAGTGCAAACATTTAATGTTTATCGCACAAAACAAATAATTGTCCGATCTGACAAGTTGGCAGTTAAAAACCGGGAGTTCAAATAATAATATTATTTAATCAATTTAATTAATTAAATACAAAAACCAAAAAAAGAAATAAATCTTAAATTTTACAAGAATCAAAATAAATATAAATTAAAGTAAATTTTAAATATTTAATAAAACTAAATAATGTAAACTCAAAATAATAACAGGCACAAATCGCCATGTTTACATTAAGGCTAAACAATAGCCTGGAATTAATTCCAGACTGGTGTGTAATAATTTATTTTTAAATTAATTTAAAAATATTGTGCGCGGTAACATTTTACCGCGTCACAGTACATAACCAAGTTATTTGATTATATGCTTTTATTTGAATTGAATATTTTATTTATATATTATTAATTAATTTTTAATTTGTTATTTATAATTCTAAAGTACTAACAATAATAATTATTATTATTAACTGGAAACGAAGTGATAAATATACAAACAATATATTAAGAAATTCAGTTATTATAGAAAAATAAATAACAATTAGGCATTTTTAGAAACGAAAATTTCTTCTCGATATAAGATCTCTATGAGAACTTCAAAATTTTGAATTGCATAATATAAATGGTGTTTTATTAAAAACGTATTTTAATTTAAGAAAATACTGTGAATCAGACACCAGGAATCAGAGACGCTTTAACTAGGAATCCCAGTTATTTTGACGAATGCATAGCTATATCAACTAGGAAGTCTGTTTAAATCAACAACGAATTCTTAGTGGGTTCTGCTCATGTCTATTTGCGTTTGGGAATTTTTTTCAGTGTGTATTCCTATGTAAATTTCTGGGCTTAGTCCGAATCTGGAGTAACAGTTGTCAGATTGGCTTAATTTGTTAAAATTACCTAAAAAAAATTACTCAAAAACACGAATTTAAGCCAAAATAGAAAAAAAATTTCGCCGAGAGCCTACACTAGTGAACGAATTGACTAGTGTTAACAACTTGAGCCAATCTGACAATTCTAACTTTTCATTCAAACTTCCAACGTAACCGTCTACAGATGTGCAAATTGCCAGATTAGAACCTTTGTTAAGAACTTCGAAATTGAGCATTAGCAGTACCGTCATTAATAAGGGTCTGAGTGCATTGTAAATCTAAGGATACTCGGTGTCCAATCTCTTCACAGATTTTCTACGAAACCTCACCCCCTCTTTTCATTCCATTTTCCGATTTCCACCTCCACTACTGTTGTAAAACCATAATGAGTCAGTCCCTTGCGAAATTTGAACCAAGAAACATGTGAAATTCCTATGATTTTGAATAAACGTATTTAATATTCAAACATAACCAAAGCTGTAACAATTTATTCTGCAAAGGTGATTACCTGCTAGTTTAATACACTGGGGATGACAATCTTCTAATTTATTAAAGAAGTATTGTCCTTAAGACAAAACAATAATAATATTTATTCCACAAAGATTTAATTTTTTTAAAACTTTGAACAATGTTTTCGCAGATTTGAATTTCAAAATTTTAATAATGGTTTTAAAGGCAAAAAGGCAAATTTCAGATTTTTCTTAAAAACAAGACGCATGGAGCACTTAAAAAAAATCTTCGTTAAACCCATTTTGTCTGAATAGCTGGCTAACGAACTTGACTTGTATTTTTGTACCAAGAAAAAGTGTACCAAAGATGAAGTTGATCCGACAATTTTTAATCAAGTAATCCGATGACAAAATTTTTTCCACAACAGACAGACAGACAGACATCTTCGTAAAAACCATTTTTTCGGAATCAGGAGGTCTTAAACCCGTGAACGCTGCTCTTGAACAGTGCTGCTAACTTCGAAAACCCAATATTTTCTAATTCTAATGTAATATTGAGTTTTCGAAGTTGACAGCACTATTCAAGAGTAGTGTTCTCTCTTATACGTAACCTCTCCCAAAAACATTGTCTAAATTCGCTCCTGCTCTCGATTCCTCTATTTTTGCGCCCTTTGCCATACAAATAATTATTTCATAATTGCCCTGTTGAAAATCTAATTAACAATTGTATGTTTTATAAATGCTTTAAAATAGTTTTATTTTGCTTAAACATGGATATCCGTGTTTCCAAATACCATCAAACACGCTTCTATAATTGAACGCAGTATGAACATGGCTTTTACATTCAATAGTTAGTTGCTGTATGATTCACAAAACACTATATGAAAACTATTTCTCTGCAGATATAGAAAAATCATTAATGAAACATTTTTTAAAAGAGATTTAAGAGTTCGTACAATGTTGAAAAACTACAATTTCACAAACTGTTACACTAAAAAAATATTTCCGTGGAACTGCGATAATTATGGGTAGATTGGCAATATTTTATTACTGTTTTGGGAACTGCCATACGTATTTGTGTTTTAGCCATACGACTGTGTGATGCAGCACTTGATATTTGTAAAACCGCGAGTGACAGTGTAAGGTTAGGTAAAATCGACAGTGGCGCACCGATGCATTATGTCAAACTAGGGTTGTAAGCTGTGAATCGTTTCATTGAAACATTGAAACTTTCATTGAAACTTTCAATGTTTCATGGACGAAAGTTTCAAAGTTTCATGAAACTTTGAGTGGAGGGGATAGAATTTAAATTTCGCGCCTTCAAATTTATTTGTCAAGTAAGGTAAGGTTAGTTTGCCCATGTATTTGCGCCATATTGAAACTTTGAAATGTTTCATGAAGCATTGAAACTTTCATGAAACATTTCAATTAGGAAAGTTTCATGAAACTTTCCAACCCTATGTCAAACTCCTACATAACCTGTCAACGATAGTCAAATGTCTAATCTGATCACAGTATTTTTTCCAGTGTAGACCTTTCACATAGAACACAAATGTAACTATTCTATAACACACATATGAATGTTGTTACAATAAAACTAAACACAATTTTAACAGCTTTTAATAAACAATAAATCAGCCGCGGCTGTCTGTGAACTTCATGTTTGAAGAACACATTTTTAACGGGAAGTTAAAATTTTTATCTGTGTTCTGCAACATTAAGCGCACACTTTGTCATGAAGTAAACGAAATGCACTTTAAACTTTGTACTAACACATATTAGATGTTAGTATAATGTTATTGAAACATCATGTTGACAACTGTTGTCATTCAAACATAACATGTGAACATCGTGTTTTGAGAACATAGTTTTAACAGATAGTTGAAGTTTTATTCGTGTAGTATAACATTAATTATACAATTTATTATGAAGTAATCGAAATTCACAATAAACTATGTACCGACACATATTTAGATGTTTGTATAAGGTTATAGAAACATCAAGTTCACAACTTTTGTTATTTTATTTATTTATTTATTTAACTTACAAGTTCCTAATGCTAAATAGCCCTTCAAGAAACAAAATAATACAGAGAATAAGTGTTATTGATAATTAGAATTACAAATCTATCTTTTAGTAAAAATAGAGTGAGATAAAGTGCAATTAACCATTCAACAATAATAGACAACAATATAAAGGAAGAATAAACTAGATAATATGTATATATAACAGTTGTAAGATCCCGGTAAAAAGAGGTTGATTAAAACGCATAAATTGTCATTTAAAAAAACAGTCATTTGAATGCTGACAGATGCCTACTAATTCCGTTTTTGTCCTCAATGCCATTTAACGCGTTTTCTTGATTGATATTTGTTTCATTTTAATCATTTTGAATGCTCACAAATTTTATGAAAAAAATTGAATGCGTTTCTTTACCGTCCAGCGAAACACCACGAATTAGATCCAAATGCCATTAAATGCTTTCTGATAATGTATCAAATTAAATGCCATTCAATGCCTTCAAGAAAACAATTTTAAACGCAGTCAATGCCTCAAGAAGTTTAATGCCGTTCTATGCCTATGTCAGCAGATTAAAAAGACGCCATTCTCCTATCGTTAACTTGTTCATTCTTTGCAGCGCGTCGTCGTGGCATCTTTCTATTTTGTGTTGTTCGATCTATTTTAACTAAATCGCGTTATTGAAGTGAAAAACAAAGTGATTTTGTGTCTAATACTAATAGTTTACCTAAACAAAGTGAAGGAGTGAACGCAAACATAAGTTTTAAAGTCATTTTGTCATTTTTTGTTGCATGCAAGACAAAATACGAAAATGACGTTAAGTGTTAAATTTAGTGCTTATATTTTATTCTATTTTGGTCTAGAATTAAGCTGATGTTAACCTCCCAGTAAAAAAAAATAATTCGGCACACACGAAAATAATTGGGTATGAACGAGACCTGTACTCGGTCTGGTGTATAGACCGAACTGTGATGTTTTCCCGTATTATTTCCGATTGTGTGGAATTCAATTCTGTTGCCGCGATTGAATTGAGGTTATATGAGCAGAGTTTATGATGTAATTTGAAAGCAGGGGTGTTTTGACATGTAAAAATGGCGGTTATGAAAATAATTTTGATAGTTTGTTAAAATATTAAAAAGTAAAATCTGACAGGAACAACTGGATTTACCATGCGATCAAGTCAGGTTCGTATGGTAAATGTGATTCGAATGGCTGGATTTAACATAAGAACCTGACTTGATCGCATGGTAAATCCAGTCGTTTCTGTCACATTTTACTTTTTAATATTTTAACAAACTATCAAAATTATTTTCCTAACCGCCATTTCTACACGTCAAAACACCACTGCTTTCAAATAGCATCATAAACTCTGCTCATATAACCTCAATTTAATCACGGCAACAGAATTGAATTCCACACAATCGGAAATAATACGGGAAAACATCACAGTTCGGTCTATACGACAGACCGAGTACAGGTCTCGTTCATACCCAATTATTTTCGTGTGTGCCGAATTATTTTATTTTACTGGGCTATTAACATATTTGAACTTAAAAAGTAAAATATTGATAAAGACAATAATCAGAGTAAAACATAACAATCACATGTTCAATTTTCCCTTGCAATATGGCTACTGGTTTGTTTTTAGGCATTTGAAGGCATTCATACAAAAACGGAATCAAAGCGCATTGAAACGTTTTAATGCGTTTTAATCAACCTCTTTTTACCGGGATTATAAAATAAAACATACTGCAAAATTTAATAGTATTAGAAAACTATAAAATTTATAAAATTTATAACCTCATGGAAGATCGCATATTTTTTAAAGAACGTGGCTATTGTTCCAGCTAGTCGGAACTTTAGCAGTAGAAATTAAAGATCCGGCTACTGTCAGTCTGAAGACTAATTCTATTGAATAAATAAGGTTTGGCTATTGTTTTAATCTCTTTTATTTTGTAGCAAAAATGTATAAAGCTAAGTTTGTTAAATTGGACAATCTAAGGGGGGGTTCTTTTAAGTTTTAAGGCGAAATGGGTTTAAATTGTTGCAGGAAACACTATAGCCGGATATTTATCTTTAAAAATTAAAGATCCGACTAGTAGTCGGAACTTTAGCCTGCTCTAGCCGTAGAAGCTAAAGATCCGACTAGTCGGATCTTTAGCCACCTTAGAGATCCGGCTAGTCGGAACTTTAGCCACGTTAAAGATCCGACTAGCCGGAACTTTAGACACTTTCTTTTTTAAATGATAACAAACAATAAAAGTAAAGATATAATAATATTCTTAAAACAAAAATAAAAATAAAGAGGTAGCTTTGTTACCAATAAGAAATTTCAAATGATGGAGATTTAAGATTGAATAGAAAAATAAAAAATGAGGTTTTAAACCGCGCATGCGAAGGGGCCTTGCGAATCGAATTTGGTATTTTATTCCATATTCTAGCTGCTCTGACAACAAATGGTTTTTGGAGAGTTTAAGTGCGATGTGTAGGTATCTTGAGTATATTATTTCTTTCTCTAAGCCTACCGTGGATCGACTTATCAAGATTTTTAAACGAAAAAACTTCAAAGAGATTTTGAGGATTTTCATTCTTAAAAATTGAAAAGAGCAAGTAACCCATAAAATTCAAAATTATATGTGAACATCGTGTTTTGGAACAGTCAGCTTATATTGGAGAGAAATAAAATTTCTTTCAACCGTCGATACCAAGTAGGGGAATTCCCTGTCTGCCCGCACGGTGTTAAGCAATGTCAAGCGTGGTTAGAGGTTAGATGGGTGACTGTCTCCGTGATATCGCTACAGCCAGATGTTTTATAATGAAATTCGAAAATCTCAAATAAAAATAAATATGAACGTCAAAGACTTGGTAGTGTACAACAGTTCCAGACCTCTAAACCTTCACTAAGAAAAATGGAAATAATGGATATTCAAATTTAACATCCATATATTTAAACCTTGTATTTAGATATTCAAACTTAATATCCAGATATTAAAATAATTATTTTTTAATATCCAGGATAGTAAGTTTGAAAATCCATTTCTCTCAGTGTTCAACGGGAGGGGTTGAAATGGTGTAAAATAAATCTGAATAAGAAAAAGACAGATTTTTTTAATTTAAAATTATTTTTTGCTTTTGGTTCAATAAATTTGTTTTCTTAAATGATTTATCAATTTTTGCGCATAAAATAAACGTTTAACTATATTTACAAACATTCAGTGCAAACATGCAGCGATCGAAGAACACGCATTTTGAACCGGTGTAAACATTGTTTTAACGATCATAGAAGCTTTGTAATACTGCAAAAAAGTTGAAAATAACTGTGAAAAAAGTGTTAAATGTGTGTTAACATTATAAAATAAGTGTTTAAAGACTGCTTCTAGAATGTTTTACAACAACTATTCAACAGACTTTTCGTGTATCTGGAATACATTTCTAAAAAATAACTAAAATGTAATAAAGTGTTTATGAAACACTAAAACGTTCCAATATACATGTATGAAACACACTCAATTAGGTTTGTCAAGACCCAACTCACACCAACTACAAAATCTTATTTTACTTACTACTATCTTAATAGTATTGACTAGTTTTGTAGTTCTCTTAACTACTTTTTTAAAGGCAATACAACGACGTTTTAAATTCAGTTGAGGAACTATTGGATTACGCCGAATAGTTGAAAGTAGCCAATTTCACTAAGAATTTTTTTCAGTGCATTCATACCGTTTTTGTGTTTTAGCCATATGATATTTGCCCTTGATATTTCCGAAACTGTGTGAGTTTCATAAGAAGATTTTTATGTTTCTTTAATAGATATTTTCTTGAAATATTTTCTTTATTTAAAATGATTTTATGTTCTATCCAAATAAAGTAAATTACTAGTTGACGAAAGATTAGCGAACTTTTACTTCCGTGTAATTTGTGCAAGACTTTTTGGTTCGCACCTGGCTAAATTTATTTATAGAAACCTGAAATACATTTTTATGCAGTAGTTATATAATTCAAAGTAAAAAGTAGAAAATAGAGAAATAGTGATCGTTGATGATTTGTTTTCGGTTTTTTATGATTCTATAATTATCGAAGAGTTTCACTAAGAAAATTTTGCGAGCTGGATATAAATCAGCTTCAGATCAGAGACAGGCAACTAAGTACGGCGGAGTGTAATTACGAGAAGGGTTGATTATACGACACGTCGTGACGTGGCGCAGTAACTTGTCGACGAAGCAACGAGGGGGTGTTAGTCTGTACACACGGCTCAACAAAAAGAGCCGCCAATCTACATACATTTACATCGTATGGGTTTTGTAGGTAGGGGCACGGCAGTGCCTCCTACTCGTGAACCAATTCCTCTCCAGGTAGCTTCATCCTACTATCGGGTCCAGAAGCATATCTCCCTTACGTTGAATGACGAAGAGTAGTATATGGAGACTTATCATGAGCATTAAGGTACAGTCACAGCCTGTCAGCCTGTCTACCTGCGAATGCAACGACGTAGGATAGAAAAAAACAGACACGAAAATTTGAATCTTCTGTGTCGCTCATGGTAACCCGCAGGCACGCAGGCAGGCTGTCAAGCTATAACCGTACCTTTAGGTTGGTCGGAAAGATCGTGCAATCTGCAAATCGGTTGGTACTGCTGATTGTTACGCTCCTACAGGACGTAATGAAAAGTGTATTTGTTTTGGTTAGTATACAAATTAAACTCAAAGTTAAATTCATATGGTTGTTTTGTGAACAAAGGAAAATTCAGACAAACAATCGAAAAAAAGGTAGTCCAACTTCATATTTTCGTATGTTTTAAACAAAAATTTACTTAAATGTTGAATAAATGGAAAATTGTAGTTTTTTTATTCAAATGTGAATTTGAATTGATAAAATTCCTTATCTTTCCACCAAAATGCTTTTAACGTTTCGATAGATTTTTTATTTAGAAAATATGGAATTATGAAGCTGAACTATCTTACTTTTCGTCTGTTTGTCTGATTCCTCTTAAAATTGTAAACAAATAAAATGTAAAGGGAAGAGACGGCTAAGTTCGGCTTGCTGCTAAAAGTCCATTTTTCTGACCGAAAAAATTTTTTATTAACTTAACATATCGACGCCCCCCGTTGATAAAGTGTTTATTAAAAAGCCAGTGTAATAAAATGTTAATTTGAAAAACAGTAGAATAATGTTAAAGCAAGGTTATAAAGAATGTTATACAGAATGTTATTGCATATTTGAATTAATAAACAAATGTATCCATCGTTCGGTTCAATTAACATTTTATGACAAAACTTCAAAAGACATTTGATTAAACAAACAGTTTAATAGAAATCATATCCAAAAAAATTAATTATAAAAGTGACATTCCACTGTTTTTCAAATTAACATTTTATTAACCTGGCTTTTTAATAAACACTTTATCAACGGGGGGCGTCGATATATATGATTTGGGTGAAAATTTCACTTCAGCACAAAGTCAACCACATATGTAAATTTAGCATCAAAATAGTGTGAAATTTTACAATGATCTTGAGATAATCTTAAGGATCTCATTTACCAGAAAACTACATACTGCAAAAATCATAACTAGGTTTTTCTGTTATGGTTTCGACAAAATTTTGTGGTAATCAATTAGTTTGTAATGAAGTGATTTTTTTCGTGATGGCTCCGGAGTACCGTTTGCCAATCCAGAATTCTTAAAATGTCACTTCTCTGGAACTTTTATTTAATTCTAACCTTAACTTATGATTGAGTTTTAACTTTACTAGAAATCATTTTTAAGGTTAACTAATTATTCAATTGTTTTTTAAGACTAATATTAGTTTAATCTTGACTTTCAAAATATCATTCTTAATATGTTCTTGAATTCAAATTTAACGCAAAAAGATTCTTCAAACATAACCTTTAATAGTAATGATGTTAATTGTGTTGATTAAAAATCCATTTATTATACTCCAGCTTACAAAAACTCTATAGCTTTCGCCTTTCAACGATGGGGGCGAAAGCTAGCTTTTTTTCTAAAAAAAAGTTTAAAACTAATTGCGTTCGATGATTATATTTAATGACAGATATCCGCTTGTAATAAACTCCTGAAAAGGCTCATCGTTGAAAAGCGATAGCTAGAGTTTTTGTAAGCTAGGAGTATAATAAATGGATTTTTAATCAACACTATTAACATCATTACTACTCATTAAAGATATCCAAACAAAATTTCCATTCTTAATTAAATATAACCTTTAATATTTTAATATTTAAAAATTTAACGTAACCTTAAAGTTTACTAGAAGCTTAGCCGCTAAAATTAAAATTTGACCAAAACTTAAATAATCTCGATAGAATGATTAAATCTTAGTAAATCTTATTTAGCAACATTTTGTCAGTCGCGAGGGTTGGGAAGAACACAGTAAAACATAAGATAAAACTTTTCACATCCACATCAGTTCCCCTTTAATGTAATTCACTTCCACTTCACTTCTAATTCACTTTCACTTCACATCCACTTCAATTCCGCTGTATATCCACTTTACTTCTACTTCGTTTTCTAAGGTCACTTTAATTACACTTCACTTCCACTTCAATTACACTTCATTACCATTTCACTTTCAGTTCACTTTCACTTCACATCGATATACGAACTATCTATGTCTCTCTTTGTCTCCCTCTTTCACTCATAGAACCTAAAATGCACAACTATTGTCATTATACGACGGACGCTAAAGTCTCGTTATAAGAATTTTGTTCCTAGATCACTCCCAGGAATCACTGGAAACCCTTAAAATTCGTGAATAGTTGTGAGAAATTACTTATGATTTCATCCAATAAGATATTTCGCGACTTATCTAAAAAAATAGTGGTGCCCACAACCGAACCAATTTGAGTGCCCACAACCGAACTTTGCAATCATGTTAAAACGTTATGAAAAAAATTTTGGTTGTAAACATTGTTGTGATACTCGGCATTGGATTACAAAATATATTATATTTACTGTGTAAATATGCATTAGACATACATTTTTGATTGATTCGCTTTGATTTGTGCCACTTTTAAAAATATTTAAATAAACTTTTATTTTAATTTCAACGTATAAAAAATTAATTTCTTTGCAGTAAAAAGCTCAGGTGTCCGTTTAATTTTGTATTCTCGCAAAAAACTACGTGTGGTCATACCACACATTTGACATTTGTCACATTTGACAAATATCTTTTCTGTCATAAGTTTCGGAGGGGTACCCACAACCAAACCATGCCCACAACCTAACCTTTTCCTCTAGTATAAGTATATAGTAGATTCCTCATGCATTTGGGCGACCCAACTAACCCCGTCAAAACGACCGCACTGACCCCGCCTGTGTTTTTCAAATATTTGATTTTTTTCTATCGATACTGTAAATATAAATTAAAATCTCTTTATTGTCCTTTAAAATGAACTATTCAAAAGAGCAAAATTTAATAATTAAACTTTTTCTCAAACTATTACTCAGGAAGATATAACAAAAAAACTAAGTGGGTAAAAATTGACTTTGGAGTATCAAAATTAGTTTTTCTTACATTTACTCCACATAAATGATGATATAATAATGAAACTTGGAACAAACTTGCATCTCACTATGTGAAATAATTTTTGTGTAGAGAGGAATTGATTCGACTAATAACATTTGAGTAAACCGCAACAGGGCCGGATTTATAGGTAGGCAAACTAGACAACTGCCTAGGGGCCCCCACCAAAAGAGGCCCCCACCAGCTATAATATTTCCCACAAAAAGAACTTTGAAAAATATTTTTAAACATTTAAAAATCTGAAAAAAAAACCCAGTAAGAAAAAGAGAAAATTAAAAAATATTGAAATTTTATGATTTTCAAATGAAAAGGAAAACTGTTCAATCTTTTTTAATACCTTTTTTGTTCAATCAATTCGAATCCTGTGATACCATCAACTTTTATCGAAAAGTCAATTTTTACTACACTAAAGCGTCGATTCAGTGGACTAAAATGTCCTGTGGTCCACTGAATCGACGAGGCTATTGGCGGAAGGTCACGTAAACAGTCAGGGCCGTATGAAACTTTAAAAGTATATTTTCCAAGTACTTATTTTTTATTTTCTTTAAATTCATACATATTTTGAATTATAATTGGAAAATAAAAGAATGGAAATTTAAAAATAATATTTAAGTATTAAACTATTGAAAAAATAGTAGGCACGACACGGTTTCGTTTGTAGTAGGGCACCACGCGCCCGCGAAAGTTAGAAGTTAGTACGCCTATGAATATGCGTGTTCGCCGAGCTCAGCGCCCCCTTCTCACCGATCACCACTTCATCAACAAACTAGTCCACTCGACCGACGTCCACTGAATCGACGCTTTAGTGTAATACGTTTCTTAATATTTTACAATCCAAATGAATCCCTTTATAACGAAAAAAATAAAATGTATTATTTTAATACCCACAGCTCAGATTATTGAATCCAAATGAATCTCTTTATAATGAAAATAAAATTCAAATGAAATGAATATTTTCGAATACTCACTTTATATAGTACATACAGTTCTTTATATTTGTATAACATTATTTCTTCATGTTTGATTTTAATAAAATTAATCTAAAAAAATTGAGAAAGCTTAGTTACATATTTAAGAAATTGTTTTTTACCTTACATTTGATTTAGAGAAAACAAATATTTGAATATTGTATAGTATAACATTTACTATACTGATTATTTATATAAGTTACATGAATCTGAACTGTAGGTATTCCAAAATATACCTTTTTTTATTATCAAGCGATTTATTTAGATTAAGTAAATCTGAATTATGTGTATTAAAAAACTCTCATTTTATTATTATAAAAAAAAATAAAAATAAAAGGGTTCATTTGGATTAAATAAATTTTAACTGCCGGTATTAAAAAATATTAATTTTTTTTTTAATTATAAAGGAATTCTTTTGGATTTAATAAATCTGTATTGCGGGTATTCTAAAATATTCATTTTACTTTTTTCTATTTTTATTAGAAAGGGATTTACTTGGATTCAATTAATCTTAACTGTGGATATTACAAAATAATAATTTTTTTTTTTTAATTATAAAGGGATTCATTTGGATTTAATAAATCTGTACTGCGGGTATTCTAAAATATTCGTTTTACTTTTCTTTTATTTTCATTATAAAGGGATTTACTTGGATTAAATTAATTTTAACTGTGGATATTACAAAATAATAATTTTATTTTTCTTATTATAAATGCATTCATTTTGATTGAAAAATATTTAGAAACGTGTATTAATAAGGATTGATTTTCGAGTAAAAGTAGATGCTATCGCCAGATACACATGTATTGGACAAAAAAAGGTATTTAAAAGTATTAACAAATTCTAATACTTTTCAATTCCTCTCTTCTTACTGGGACTTTTATAAAATAATTGTAAGTTTTTAGAAATTCAAAAACCGCAATGACCCAATTTACTCCTGACCCAACTAGCCCCGGTCTCCCGTATACAGTATAAAAATAGTAAATAAAAATTAAATTAATTTAACTGAAAGAAATATCCCAAATCGAGATTTTAAGGCTACTTTGAAGCTCCATGTGAAACTTTAGCTTCTACTTAACGACTTCTTAATCTTTAGTCCCTTCTTTACTTCTAATAATAATATTTTCCTTTTGCTTTTCGTCTGTGCACACGATTAAATTCTCGAATCATTAAAATTAGCATCTTTTTTAAAGCTCCACATTCTCAGTTATAAAGAAATGAAAATTTTTATTCTACTTTAGACTTGCTAGTAAAACTCAGTCGATTTTTCCAATGAAAATTCTACATAAAAAAAAATTAAGAATTTGTAACAATGTAATGTTGCAAAATATTATAATAATTATATATACTACATTTTTGTAGTATTTTTATAATAAAATTTCTGATATAAATTTTTTTTTCATTCTTCAAATGAACAAAGAATGCAATTGTAATTTAAAACATTTATTATTTATTTTTGCAACGTTTAATAAATATTTTTAAATCTTGGAAATTTAAAAACCTTATTTTAAATATGCTAGAGATTTATAAAAAGCACCTGGAAACTGTCAAAATCTCTCAAGAAAGTAATCGTGTTATTATTATTATTACCGTAAAAAATAAGACAAATAACAATTTTAATTATATTATAAAAACATGAAAGTAATAAATTTATGGAAAAATGGCACAACGTCATTAACAACATTTTTATCAACTTTGAAGTATTGTCCAATTTATTTGTTTATTTATTTGAATATTTCGAAAAAAGTGGAAAAAGTATATTCATTAACAAAATCCTTGAAAGTGAAAAATAAATATCCTCCGATAATAATTCATTATTATTATTTCATTGTTATTATTTACTGAAAATTTAACCTAGCCAATTTCAGACTAAAATTATCATGATTTTATTTTATTTATTTAATTATATAATTAATTATGAGTCCCGATAGGTGGCGCATTGTATGAACACTGAGTTGTTTTTCATGAGTACAAAAATATTGATATTTTGACGTATTTGAGCTCATATTGGCTACTAATTGATTATATAAGATGATATTAGTGGTGGTGAAAATATTGTGACCATTTTTTTCTTTTGTAATTGGTCTTGGAGTGTCGATTTGTGTAGAAGTTTGTGTGGAGTGCTTTTGAGGTTAGGAATACCTCGTGTAAACACACGAATTCATCGTTGAAAAAGAGAGGCAATGGCAAGAGCGCGAAGTTCAAAGAACTATAAGGAAAAGAGCTGATCAAGAAAAACAATCCGGCAAACAAGTGAAAATTGGATATCGCAAATTGACAATCGATGACAAGAATTTTATTTGGAGGGATAACAAAGGGCTGATAGAAATGGGTGACAGTGAAGCCTTGGAGAGCGTAACACAGAACGGAACGGGTTCACAGCCATTTCGATGATCTCACGAGTGATAATCAACATGCATCGATCTCACCCAACAATTTTATGGGAATAACATTTTGGAATATTCATGGCATAAACAACCTTTTTAATTTAGATAATCAAGATTTCGAAAAATATTTAAAAAAGGAAGTGATAATATGTATATGTGAGACTTGGCTTACAGAGACCTCAATCAATTTGCCTGCTTTCTTTGGGGAACATTATAAAACATTAATAGAATCAGCAATTAAAGAGAAATCTCGGGGCAGGGCTAGGGGGGGTTTACTTACCATATATAATTCCAGAATTGTGAAGAGGGTAAAGGTGCTGGAATCTAAAGAAAGTTGGACTATTTTTTCTTGTTTTATCGAGGCTACAAAATATATAATTGTTGGTGTGTATTTGAGGGGCTTGAGTTATTCGGAGAATGTTGAAGAACTCCAGGCATCATTGTCCAATTTTGTCGAGAACAGTGACTGTATATGTATATTGGGAGGGGATGTAAATGCAAGAATTGGTATGTTAAATCAGTTTGGAGGAGGAGAGTTATTTGAAGAAAGCGCTTTCTCTGAAATAAGAAGGTCAAGAGACGAGGTAACTGACAGGAAGGGTCATCTCCTGGAGGAGATACTAGAGAGTCTCGGATTTGTTGTTCTGAATGGAAGATCTGCATCGGATAGCCAAGGAAATTTTACTTATGTTGGAGCAGAAGGTGCTAGTACTATTGACCAAATTTGGACTAACTTAAATGGATTGTGTGTTGTTCGGGATTTCGAGGTTAGGGCTTTTGGACTCTCAGACCACTTACCAGTCCGTGCTAGTTTGAAAACAAAAACTCCAGAAAATGTAATTTCTGATTTATTCCCAACAAACACCACGATTCCGAAATTCGTTTGGAAGGCTGAAAATAAAGAAGTGTACTTGGATCTGCTCACAGACCTAGAAAAGGAGATACCAAGGGAAATACCGAATAATGTCGATAAAATGAATGATTTATTGATGGAAAATATTAAACAAGCAGCAACGGAATCGGAGATGATACAGATGATAAAAATTCAACCAAGAAAGAGTGGTAATAAGCCTTGGTTCAACAGTGAGTGCAAAATCTCAAAAGTTGCTTTGAATCGATGTCGTAGATCGTTTCTAAAATCAAAAAATAGGGTTGATCAGGAGAATTATACAAAGGCAAGGAAGGATCACAGTGTTTTATTGAAAAATACAAAAAATGATTATTTAAAAAAGCACAGGGAAGCAATTTCTAATACGAAGAATCCAAAGGAATTCTGGAAAGCAGTGAAATTCTTCAAGAAGAGAAAGTATCAGAGCAATATAATCTCGAAAGAGGAATGGACAAGCTTCTATAAGGAAATTTACGATACTGTTCTGTCACCCAGCGAGTCTTGCTATGACTGTAAACACCCTTTTCTCGATCAAGAAATTAATATGGAGGAGGTGATCAAGGCAATAGCTAAGCTCAAGCTTGGCAAGTCACCGGGTCCGGATGGAATAAATAATAATTTTTTCAAGTGTCTACCAGCGAGATTCCTGCAACTGATGACGAATTTATTCAACAAGGTTCTTAATGAAGGTAAAATTCCTGAAAGTTGGAGTCAATCTGATGTAATGTTGCTTTATAAGAAAGGGGATGCGAAGGATCCCTTAAATTATAGAGGAATTTCGCTGATGAATTCTGTTACAAAAATTTTTACTTCTACTATCGCTGTGAGATTGAATGAGTGGACAGAGACGCGTAACATATTGCCAGAGGCTCAGAGTGGATTTAGGAAGAAGAGATCCTGTGAGGACAACATATTCACACTTGCAGCTAATATCCAGCTTGAACTGCAGAAACCTAAGGGCTGATTGTTTGTGGTTTTTGTTGACTTTCGCAGAGCTTTTCCGTCAGTGGTTCACGCAATTCTCTGGAGGAAGCTGTATGAGATAGGTGTGAGTGCATCCATTATTCGGGTCCTCCAAGATTTTTACTTAAAAGCGAAAATGAGAGTAAAGATTAGCTCTGCCGAATTTACAGAGGAGATTGACATCACTGAGGGAGTGCTTCAAGGAGATGCATTAAGTCCTCTACTATTCGCACTCTTTTTACATGATATTGTAGAATTTTTCAAGAGCAGAGGACACACAGATATAGCCAAGAAAATTAAATTAATGCTTTTTGCAGATGATTTGGTACTCAACGCCACCTCTATAATTGAGATGCAAGAGTTATTAAATACATTATCCGAGTACTGTAAGATTAACTCTCTGGAAGTAAACATCTCGAAAACAAAACTACTAGTTTGTTCGAAGGGCGGGAGACCGAAGAAATATCGCGCAATTAAATTCAGAGGCGAACCAGTGGAAAGAGTCGACAGCTACGTCTACTTGGGAATACCGTTTACTAAATCAGGCCTGTTTAATGAGGCTGCCAAGAGCCTGGTTGCAAGATCTAGGGTGGCCATGGGAACTGTTTGGTCAACCTTTATGTCCGCAAAAATGTCTTTATGGGATTCAAGAATACGTCTGTTCGATGCAGTGGTGGTTTTTACGCTTATGTACTGTGCTGGAGCCTGGGGGCTGAGGCATTTAGATGATATCGACAAAGTGCAAGCTGCGTTTTTCCGTAATTTGCTAGAACTGCCAAAGAATACGCCAGGATACATGCTTAGGATTGAGCTTGGAGTATCAAAACTAAGTGATAGTGCAATAATTAGGTCTATCAAGCTGGGGTCTAGAATTGTAAACATGGAGGATTCTAGATTTCCTAAGATATGTCTTAATAAGCTTCTAGCTCAGGACAAGAAAAAGGGAAATATTGAAAAGTACAACTGGGCATCCTTGATGAGACAGCAGTTTAGTAGGCTGGGAATCGAAGAAATGTGGTCAAATCAAGATCCAGAGTCGCTCAACTTGAACTGCTTACGGGAAACTATGAAAGGGCTTTCTTATAATAGTGACGTGCAACTAGTAAATAATTCTAGATATAGTCCCATCTATAAATTTCTTGGCAACTGCAGGGAGCTTAAACGTGAAAAATATTTGAATTTTCAAATCCCTATTCATTTTGTAAGAATTGTGGCTCAATTAAGACTTTCCAATTTTAATGAAATAAGATTTAAATTTAACAAAATTGTATACAGCTTTAAGGCGGATTCATTATGTACTCTTTGTTATAATTATATACCGGAATCATTGGAACACTTTCTATGGGAATGTCCTAAGTATGCAGATCTAAGAGGGAAATATCTAGATTTTGACTCCTTTTGTAAAGTTTTTCTTGTGGAATCAGAATCAGATTGTAAAAATTTAGCTTACTTTGTTACAAATAGCCTAAAACGCCGTTATGTATATACTTGCTAATGTATGTATTATAGAGATTTAAGACGGACTCTTGTAATAGATTTAAAATCGTAATACAATAAATTTTATATATATATATATATATAATTAATTATATGTCAGAATAACTTTTTTTTATAGATTCGTTTAAACTAAGTTTTTTAATACGAATAAAAAATGATTTTAAAGCTAGGACTTTAATATTTGACACAAATAAAAAATATTTAAATCAAATAAATAATTAATTTAAATTTGCTTGAGACTGTTTTGAACTTACTTAACGGTAATAAAGCATAGATTAATAACATTTTGAGTTTCAGTTGTTAGGTTGGTCGAGATGAGGCTTTAACATGCATTCGATTTGCATTTATTAGGCATAAGTTAGTTTCTATTCCCTTTTAGCTTCTATTTTCACACTCTCATAGGTAAAAACGGGAAATTTCTTCCTACAAGAGCACCAAAGTAAAAGCTAATATTGCATTCAATTGGCTTTAAAAAAAGGCTCAATGCCAGCTCGATTTCTAACTAGACTAGCTTCCTTCACTTGACCAATTTCTTAAGCTCAATTTGCCTTCAGATTTTAACAGAAAAACTTCTTGAAAGAATTTTTCTTATTTCAAAGCATTTAAATACTTAGCAAAATGTTTCCGTCTTGAACTCTTAATCTAAGACACTAGTAGAATACACTGAGAAAAATTTTACCAAAATTTTTTCCCGAAAATTAGATTCTAAAAGAATCTGATAAAACTCGACTTCTTAATTTAAAGAAAACTTGAAAATTTAACTTTAGAAGGCAAGAGAGGAGCGCCTCATCTAGCTCTTTAAAATCTTTAAAATTTTATAAATTCTTCTAGGACCACCTAAAAAATTAAAAAATATTTTCCGAATTTTCTACAGTAAAGTTTCACAGTTTTTCTTATTTTGACGTAGGAGCACCTTACGCAGCATCTTAAATTTTTAAATCTTAATATTCTTCATAATTCTTAAATTTAGGAGTTCCTAAATCAAAGAATTTTGTCGAATATAGCACCTTGCGAGTTATCCCCGGAATATTATAAACTCGAGAATTTCTGACGAGTGCACCCAACAGAATTTCCCTAAGTTTACAACAATTAATATTTTGGAAAAATCCAAATACTAATTGTGTTACCGATTTCACCTAAAGAACCAGAAAGTTTGCTGCGAGTTTAAAAACTTGAGGAAAGGTTGGCAAAGTTGAGTTAAGTTAAGGTGCTGGGGGGGGATTATAAGAAGTGGAAGAAGTATAAATAAATGTAATATGTATGTCTAAAAATATGACTGTCTGGGTATGTAATGCCAAAATTACATTGGAGCATATTTTTATGCGATACTTGTCATAACCTTAAACAAAGTAGTGATAGATTTAGTCATGAAAAAGTATAAGGAGACTAAACGACGTACATTGAAAATGGTCTGAATTTCGGGAACCGCTAAGGCTTATGAAAATACGGAATTAAACGTTGGCGCTCCTTATGGTATAAATTGGAAAGTATCGAAACTTTTCAAAAACACTTAACATCGCTGACAAAAACCGACAACTGAAAAAAAACATTAATGAAATAATATTATTAACAAACAATGTCCCATGAATGTGCAAACCATGTTCAAACAATAAAAAAATATGTAAATTAGATATAAATACTTTTGTCAAGAATCAATAGATGATGAATGATAAATAAATATCTATAAATGCTTTTCCCTTTACTCTGCCACGTGACTAGTATAGTTCTTATCTTTGCCACTAGCTGTGCAAATGTTCCATTCAATGTTTTCCCATTGTTTTTACAATACTTAGTAGTCACCAAAAAGTAAAAGTGGTGAGAATTCTGTCCCTGCTTCAAAGTGGTAATATTTATTGTGTGGTATATATTTTTTACAGTGTAGATTAAACTTATCATATCTAGATTAGTGTGAACAATTTGCATACAGTAAAATTCATAAACATGACTTCTATATATTATCAAATAATTTGTTATATAATAAACAATTTAAAAAAAATATATATATATCAATATCTTTGATAGTTAAACGATAATTGATTCTTAAGTTACATGAAGAAAAATCCAAGGAATTGTGAATGTATTAAAAGTGTACTCTAAAATTGAATTGTTTAGAACTAATTAAAGAACTACATTTTTTGAAATAGCATTCTAGTGGTGTGTTTACAAGAATTAAGCAATTAATTATGTCAAAAACTATTTTAAACCTGCTGCAGGTATCATGAAAATGTATTAACAAACAGCTAACGTGGAATTGTTCCAAATGGAACAGAAATTAAATCAAAAATTCATCCGCCATATTGGATCCGACATCTTGACTTTTTAAAGTCGAATGTCAAATTAGTAATTAGCGAGCCAAAACCCCCCGAGTAACAAGTTTGAAGCGAATTTAATCAATTTTCAGAAATTCATCCGCCATATTGGATCCGACATTTTGAATTTTTTACAACTATTATCAGATTAGTAATCATTAATCTCTAAATCCTTATTTTATTTAGTTTTATGATAGTGAATTTAAGTTTCCGTACACCTGTCACACTGGGTGTCTAATAGACCAATTTTATGATACTCGGTCGCTATTTTTTGTCAGCTATCTTTGAATTTAAAAAAAGTATTTTTATATATTTGTAGCTAAGGCTCCATGGACGTGACATTTTGAGCTCCCGAACCAATCTCCTTTTAATTTCCTTGTGAAAATATGGATAACATAAAATTTTTTCCTCGAAAAAACGTGTTTTCTTAAATAAAATTATTTATAACTGTTGTTACTTCTGTTATAAACAAATTTTAAACACAGAATCGGAAAGACAGGTAAATTTCACCTTAGAAATGATATGTGCTAAAATTTTAAAATGCTTTTTTCATAAAAAATAAGATCATCAAAGTCAAAGCAAATTTTTCGCCCGTCACGGCGTAAATGGGTTAATTTCTACGTAGAAATATTAAAAAATGGAGCAGGTAGGATTTCAAATCTTGAAAATTTGGAATCTGGAAGCCATTTGGAACAATTCCACGTTAGTCGTTTGTTGATACATTTTCATGATACCTGCGGCAGGTTGAGGCACACTGTGCCAGATCAGGAATTTTATGTATTGAGTATAATCTTTTTTTGATCGTCCTGAAATTCTTGAAATATGCGAAGACTGTCAGAATCTGGGGGGTAGCCAAAAAAAAATTTCGGGGGGGGGGGTGAAAAAAAATTTGCGTCCAAAGACCTCTTTTTCAATGGAATTTTTGGATTGGGGGGTAACCCCCCAAACTTCCTTCTGGCTTCGCCCCTGGTCAGAATAATCTCAGTATAGATATTAACTTTACTTTTTTTTTTAAAAGGGTATTTTAGAGAATATTCTTAAGAAATTTGTTTCATCTTATAATTTACAGTAGTAAATTCTTTCGAAAAAACTTAATGTTTGTTTTCTTTTATCAATAAAAGAAAAAAATTAGTTTTAATTCATAAAGTTAAAAAAAAGAAATTTCAGATTTGTTTTAAAATAGGCGAATATTCGAGATTAAAGAAAATTTAATTTGTTTAGAAAATATAGGCTTGTTCAAACTCAAGACAATATTTTCTTATTGACATGTTTCAGGCGTAAAAGAATTTGATGTTTTTGTATAAAATCTTATAAGACACGAAGATTTTGAATCAAGTTTGCGAGGATGTCAGTATCGATGCGATGTAAGCAAAGCGATTGCCAATTTTCTGTTAAATTTTAAAACTGGTACTCTTTGAAGGTTAATCGTCGCTGGCAGTCATATCGTAAAATATCCAATACGTATTTTATGAGAAAAAGAAATGAGCGAAGCGATGCAGAAGCGGTGAATACTGCACCAAAGAAAAATAGGGATTGGTGTGATATCGCCAGCAGAGTTGCAAATCATCATAACAGTATGTGCACACAGTATACTGTAAGTAAGATAGCAACAACTGCAATATAATATAAAAATGTTGATTAAAATTTTAACTAACCGTTTTTTTTTTAAATTCGTGCTATTTAGTTTCACTGAGATAAAATATAAAAATAATAAATACGTAGGTGTAAAAAATGAAACTTACTGAGTCCTGAGATTTTTAAGTTTCAGAACGTAACTAGATAATTTCATTTTTCGCAGTCCAAGAACTTGTATTTGTAGACTCGAGCCCAGCTCAACTTTCTCTATTTCTCTCAATGTCGTTTCTAGTTTCTCTCTTCGATGGCAGAGTAAAAGAGAATTTTTCCCTCAAGTGGTTCTCTCTAGCTTTACCTGCAGAGTAACTTTCAGCTTGAGGGCATAGCTGTACGATCGACCAAACGATAGTTCAAGGGTCTACTTGCTTTTGGCAGGACGTTCTTTTTACGTGCAAAAAAGACCAGGATACAAGAGTCGAAAAAATTCGATGCAAATTGCTTTTGTCCCATTACTTTTCTTAAAATGCAATCTCATTTAAAATTGAGTTTGATCGAAAAATTACTTCCAAAGTTTACTGAAACGCTTTATTATAATTACAGTCGACTCTCAATAAGTCAAAGCTCAATAACTCAACGTTTTAGATAATTCAAATTATTTCTTAGGTACCTAGAAATTTAATATAGGCTATTAAATACTCATTAACTCAAATTTTTTTGATAAATCAATGTGTTCTTAGTCTCTTTTTGAAATCGAGTTATTAATGGAACAAACCAAAAAGTTTTATCTTAATTAAGATATACCAAATCTTAATATACTGGCTTAGAAATTAACTAAACAGTCGGAAAATCGACTCCATCAATAAAATAAACAAAAGTTAATATAGGAGCTGCTCACTTTGGAGGGCACAATGGCCATGAATGGAACCCCGCCAATTTTATTTAATTACATTTTTATAAACTTTTACACTTTTAAGAAAAATAAGATCAAATGGTCGAACACACCAGTACAGAATGATGAGAGCGAGAACGCCTCGTCAAGATTTTGCATTGCGGCGACCAGCGGCGACACATGCGCCGCTCAAGATGGCTGCTACCAATGTTTTGACAGTTTATAATCACGAGCGTAGACATAATCTCCTGGTCCTGGCACTTTTGTGAGAACGGGACTCACATCCAAACCCATGTGCCAGGACAATCCCACGATGACCAGAACTCTGCCGTTAGAAACAAGAACTTAGTTAAGTCACTTTGTCGCTTACTCTCTAAAATTGAATAAGTGAAAATTCACTTATTAGATGTCAAAAGTCTTCCACTCTTTCAAAAAGTGTATATGCACTTATAATAAGTAAAAATTTCACTTATCATAAGTGCATATACACTTATTGTAAGTGCATATATACACTTTTTGAAAGAGTGGAAGACTTTTGACATCTAATAAGTGAATTTTCACTTATTTAAATTTAGAGAGTAGGCTGACTTTTGTACATTCATACTACTGGAATAGCGACCTAAGCGAGAAAGTGACTTACGTAAGTTTTTGTTTCTGACGGCAGAACTTTCAAAACCACAACGATGACGACCACCAGGACTACTTCCTCGACGATTCATTATGTAGTGGAAAACTCCACGTCAGAGTCAAGCAGTGTTCGTGCGAGTGAAAAAAGTTATAAAAATAATTAATGTTTGTCTTTCAAAAGACGAATTTGTCTGGTCCGACAAGATGACAAGTAAACCAGAAGTTTTAATAATAATATTAAAACAATTAAGTTAAATAAATACAATGTTGAATTTAAAATGTCAAAATAGAAATAAATATTAAGTAACAATGTCTTAAATTCAATTTGTAACAGAATTTTTTTAATAAAATAATTTTGACAAATTATAATTAAAATTGAATGGGAATATAACAAAATACGAGTTAGAATGGCACTTAAAAGACATACATGAAATAAAATTGAAAATATAAAATTTATCAATCAGCCGTCAACTAAGAATTCATGATTTACAAAAAACGAATAACACGACGCGCCGGCTCGAGTCCAATATGCTGATTTGCAACTAGAATCGATATGAGAAATACAAATATGTCGAAATAAATATAACAATCAATCTTCTTTATAATGGTTAAGGCATTTACATTAATCAATCAACAAAGAAAATACCCATTAAGCACATCAGCTCGTCAATATATCGAAAAATGCGATAAAATGCCAGCAGGGAATCATATAAAATAAAATAAAAAATAGACAAAAACTTATCAGTTTTGATTTCTTTCGAGGAAGCTCGCTGAGGTGCAGAAGGTATCGGATCCGGGTCGATCGTCTAATTAAGAGAATTGCAGTTACAGGCTTTTCTCCTTTGCAAATAAAATCCCTGGTTATCGTTTAATTCGCTTTTTTTGTTGTTTGTTGATTATCCAGGCCTGGATGATTCCAAAAGATACAAAATCGTCCCCGTAGATTTTCGGCAATTCTCCTCCTCGTGGCTGCTTGCTTCACCTCGTTTTAAAATCCGCCCATAACTTGCCAAAAGCGCCAAACTAAATTTTTAATTTAATTGAATTAGATATTTTTTCCCACTTTATTTTAATCCATTAAATTTCTATCACTTTTAAAAGAAAACTTGAAACATTTACTTTACATTATTATCTTTAAAAATTATTTTAATAACTTTTTTCTTATTGGTTGAAACATACAAACCTCACAAAATTTTAAAAAAAAATTAACCGTTAAATCGTTACCTTCTAGGCCATCGGCGTCAGGCGTAAAAGTATGGCGTGGATCTTCGTATAAATGTTACTAATTTTAACGAGCAAATGAGGCGGAGAATTATTGATAGAAACTTTTATTGAACAGGATCGTCGTACCTGAAAGTAGCCCTCTCCTAGACATCTTCCACCTCTCATGAGCCCTTACGCATCAATTTGCGAAAATCACAAGATTCCGAACTCGTGCTGTATGACTCAAAATATTCTATATTTAAAATAAAAATAAAATTTGATCTCTTGCAATCCCTTCAAACTTAATAGAAATAAATATAAATTAAAATATTTTGTAGGCCGAGTTTGCATTTGTCTGAACAATAGCCTGGAAATGATTCCAACACCGTATCTGAAACTGCAAATTTCTGGGTTAAAAAGTGTTGCAAAAGAGATAAATTTTTATTAACTCCTACAAACAGTGGCGAAAGTAAATTACGAAAGAAACTACCTTGCTATTCCTTGCATTTGATTTCAGATTTTTTATTAAATATTATTTTTATAATTTTTAGGAGTTATGTTCTTATATTTATTGTAAACAGAAAGAATAAGTCTTTGTTATGAATCGTCTCTTAACTTAAATTAGATAAGGACAGAAATCTTACCACTAGTGACATCGTGTGGAAGCCTCTCTGCGACCTTTACGGTAAAAAACAACAATTATACATTAGAACGTCTGTAGTTTAAAGGTCCTATAGTTTCAAGTTTCCCCTACTTTAAGCCCACAACATGTAACCAAATCACGGAATCAGCTGATACTTTGCATTGGAGGACTGATCTGTCTATGCGCAGATACCAACAGAGACGAATTTATATCGGAGTTGTGTTAAGTCAAAAAAGCTTCGGAGATGAAGTATCTCCAAGAAGGCTTCGGAGATGAATGCAATTTAGCTCGTAAGCAGAAGCGGCTTAATGAAATTGCTTATGGATTTTTAATAATACTAAGAAGAGGCTAAATTTTGATAATAAATAATATTGTGGAGACCTATATGGACCAGATCGCGGACTGTTACGTTACATTTGTACGCACATTTCAACAAAAAGTTTCCAAAACCACACGAAATTGAATTGTTTTAATATCTTTTATGCATGCATCTAAAAGTATGCTTCTCTAATAACATTTTTTACTAATATAAACATTTCCGTATGTTTTGTTATTTAAGAGTTATGAATGTTTTAGTACGAACTGTTACGTTACATACTTTTGGAAGCAAGCTTTAGGGCTGTCCTACATTGTTGAAAACGCCTGTTCTTCTAGTGGACTATTTTTAACGTGTAGTAGATAATTTCGTAGGTTTAGAATGCAAGTAATAAAATAAATGTCAATAACACTAAAAAAAATTCTTTTAACTTTTTTAGAAACAAAAATGTTTGGACTGTTACGTTACACAAAAAGACTGTTACGTTACCTGTGCGATTTATGTTCATGTAAAAAGTGAATTTAGGTATTAAAAATGTCTTCCATTGTTTTATTTTACATAATGAACATTAATTCGGTTGTCTTACGACTAAACAATTAAAACATTACATTGGAATATATAAAGTTTCAAGCCAGCAACAACACTTTGAATACACAGCCACACAAAAAAAATATCTTAATCTGGGAATAAGACCTATATATTCCTACGAATTTTGAAGAGCTAAATCCGAATTCGAGATCAGAATTGGTCAGACGGGTCTGAGTTAGAACCTTCAAAAAACAATTTAAAATCGCTAATATAGCAGACAAAAATAATTTTTTTTAAGAAATGCTTAATTAAACTCACTATATGGGGGTTTATTGGGTCGCTGATAACAAATCTATTCATGACTTTTTAAAGTTGATAATGGGAAAATCAAAATGTCTGAAAAAAATTAAAATTTTTAAAAATGATAATAAAACTCAAATTTGGATGTACGTTTTGAATCTAGGTTCAACGTTTTCAAGATTATGAATAAATCCTGACCTTAAATAGTATGATAAGAATCTATATTGAGTTTCATTATTTTTATCAATAATTTAAAATTTTTGTCTGCCATTTAAAATTTTGAAAAATCATGAATAAATTCGTTATCAGCGATCCCAAAAACCCATAAATACTGTGTTTTATTAAGTTTGTAGAAAATTATGCTTTTTTGTCCGCCATCATACAACAGCTATTTTGAATGTTGAAAAATTATGAGCGAATTCATTATCACCGACACCAAAAATCCCCATATACTGGTTTTATTAATTTTAATCAATAAGATAAAGTTTGATCCAACATGAATGACATTTTCTATTTTTTGTACAATTTGCGCTATTTTCGCGTCGCTTTTTTTAAATATAATGTTTTAAGGGGATGTGATAGATTATGACGTCACTGGTTTAGGCAAAATTCTTCCGTAACTTTTCTGCCAAAATATTGAACATTTTATCACAAAACTTGGTAGAATTACCTAAAATATTATTAGGAAGATCTTTCTGAAACAAAATTAGTTTTGAAAAAAATGCAATTTTTTAAAAATTTTCCAAAATTAATTTTGGGCCAAAATTCGAGCAAATTCGGGTCAGAGAGACCTTCCTAAAGATGTTTTAAGTAAAAGCACCAAGTTTCGTGACAAAATATTCAATATTTTAAGAGAAGAGTTACGGACAAAGTTTGCCTATACCAGTGACGTCATAATCCATCTCATGCCCTTACTGAATGTATATTTTTAATGTCCAAGCAATTTGTGTCAATTTCAGATTCAGTGTATTAAAATACATAGAAATATATGGTTTTTATTCACAGATCAAGATACTTTTTTCAGGATGTTGTGATATGGGTGAAAAAAGACTGTTACGTTACAAATTGATTTTGGCTCGGAAAACAGAAAGAATTGAATATGTTGCTGATTTTATATTTTATTTAGAAAATAAAGTAAAAATGCTTAAAAAAAATTAAGTCATTGTATTTAGTTGACGTGATAGATTTTGCGTCAAAAAACTTTTTTGGATTTTGGACTGTTACGTTACATTAAAAAAAGCGGTCGAATTCTTTTGCATTACAAATGTTATAAAAATTTTTTTCTTTTGAGTATTTAATTTAGTTACTTTCAGTTAACCTAACTCTATCCGAAAATAACGGATAGTACGTAAAAAGTAACATTTATTCAATAAAATGCAACTTTTTGTTTCGTGTTACGTTTTTGTTCAATTTTATTAATCTCGATACTACAAAGAAACAGGCCTGAGTTTTTGAACAGTTAACTGACTTCGCGTTGATATTTATTTCATTCAATACTTTGAGATGTATATAGACTGCAAATAATCAAGAACCCATGGAATTTAAAAGTAAAATTTTTTTTCCGTGGTTTCATTTTTCGCGATCTGGTCCATATACCGTCTATCCCCATACAGCACAATATATTTCCAGAACCTGCCTGACCCTAACATATCAAGTTTTGTAATATTCAAATAAATGTTCAGGTAACATTGGTGTAATTACTAAAATGCCCGCTTGTGTGGGAATACACTGCAAAAACATGGTGTCTTAAATTGGACAAAAATGTCTTAAATTAAGATACTTTTTGTGTCTAAGACACGAAATATGTCTTAACTTAAGACATTTTTAAACAATTTAAGAGACCTCCTTTTGCAGTGTATTGACGCAAAACTCGAGATAATATTTCATTGTAATATTCAAGCAGTTTTTAAAGTTAAATGATGCGCACTGGTCGATCTTGGCTCCTATGGCCCGTAGGTCTGTGCAGTAGTTTATGATTTCCTAAAATTCTATAAGTGTTGTACAACATGAAATTTTGATTGACTGCAAATAAAACAAACTTTATTAACTTTTTCTGAAATATTTTCTGAATATTGAGGGAGTCATTTTGTCTAATATTTCCTGAATATTGCATTGCAATGTTCAGGCAATACTACGGACGAATATTGACTCACAAGCGGACATTTTCGTACTTGCGTTAATGTTGCCTGAACATTAATCTTTAACATATTATTTTTTTATTTTAGGCACAACATTTTTTATTTCAAGCAAAAAAATTTCTTATTTTAAACACCAAATAGGGGAGGTGGGGGCAAGACAAGGTACCTAAGGTTTGAAGCTCAATAAAACTAACATTATCGATTCAAAAATATTTTATTTATTATAATTATAATCTTTGGCAATCAGTCTTCCATGAAAAAGTCTTATTTGGAACATTTGTTACTTAATTAAATATAAAATTAAGAATAAGTAAAAAAATTGAAATTTTCCATTTTTCCAAACGTTGGGGTAAAATGGGATACCCCCTGGAGGCAAGATGGGATAGCATAAAAATTAACCTACTTTTGCCTATAAATTCCGCAAGCACCTTTATTGATTTTATAAAATAAACTAAATAACCACTTTAAAGCGTAATTTTCATTTTTTCATGTAAAATTAAATTACAAAGCTAACCTTAAAAAACAATAACTTTTATAATAGAAATAAACAAGTAGTTACCTGCTCCTTTATTTTAAATGTATTATTTACATAACAAAACGTTATAAATAGTGTGTAAAATCACCAAAAAAAAGTGTAATCATTGTTGAACACGAATAAAATTATATAGTATATAAAATGTTGTTATTAACATAACAAACACGTTCTAAATAAAATGCAAAAATGACAAGAAAATCGTCAAAAACAGTTTTTTGTATGTAACAAATAAAAAACTCGATTTCATCAATCAGTGACTTATCCAATCAAAAACTACACACAAAAAACAAAGTATGAAAACGAGTCTAAGTTTTGGACTTCTTTTAAGGTCCCAGTAAAAAGGGGGTTATTGAGCAAGCGTTTTGGCTAGTTAAGCAAGCCGTCTGCTTAATTGTCCAAGCGGGATTTGAACAATCGGGGTGGTTTTTATTATGCCCAATCATCCAAAAGGTATTTCGAGCTTAAAACTGGAGAAAAGCAACTTAACTTTTGAGAAAACATTAAGAAACGTTAAATTATGGATAAATGCAGAAAACTGTATAATAAAAATACGTATATTAAGAATATATAAAATTTCAGAAACGTCGTGATTTATTGACACACAGGGAGCAGAACACCTGACTAGCAGAATAGACGTAGACAATCACAATTTATTCTCTCGCGGTAGAAAGATTTTTATTGGTTACGTCTATTCTGCTAGTCAGGTGTTCTGCTCCCTGTGTGTGAATAAATCACGACTTATCTGAAATGTTATTTATTCTTAATATACGTATTTTTATTATACAGTTTTTTGCATTTATCCATAATTTAACGTTTCTTAATGTTTTCTCAAAAGTTAAGTTGCTTTTCTCCAATTTTAAGCTCGAAATACCTTTTGGATGATTGGGCATAATAAAAACCACCCCGATTGTTCAAATCACGCTTGGACAATTAAGCAGACGGCTTGCTTAACTAGCCAAAACGCTTGCTCAATAACCCCCTTTTTACTGGGGTGTAAACGAAAGAAGCCGCTGTCAGCTGAAATTCAGCAAAGAAAATAACATGAAAGCAATACATACAGTGGGCTGAAAAAAAGCAACACTAAAAACTAAAATTTATCCTGAAGCCAATAAAAGGGCTGAATTTCAAACCTTATACTGCATTATTCTATTGTCAATTATTAAAAAAACTGAAATTAAACCTACGTTTGAATTAAAAAATAGTTATCTAATCTTCTTGATTATCTAATTATGGCTGTATAGTTTAGGAATAAAAGCATATTCATATTTTAAAAAAATCTTTCTCAAGAACTTATGTGTGATTTGGTATTATATTTAAAAACTGTAAATTAACTACAGTTTTTTATAATATCCCAAATATCTTATGAAATTATATGATATTTAACAGTTTAATTTAGCAGGGATGTGTTGAAAATTTCACAAGATGTTCTGAAATAAACTAGAAGTTTGTTTATACATATAATCAGACTGTGTCTGGTTTTAAGCATCGACAACTAGAAACCAGAATATTTAACACTTAATTTTCACTTTAAGACTCAACATGTCTGTTATTTAGATATTTTTGCACTTTAATTCAGTTTTCGACTTAATTTAAGGCAAATCTTAAAAGTAGCCAATCATGACTTTAAGACTTTGTTTTTTGTGTGTATTGTAACTATGATATGTTATGCAAAAAATGATCATAATTGCTTAATTAGTTTCTTAATTAAGGCAGGTACCCCGTCTTGCCCCCACCTTCCCTATGTTCTGCGATACTCTTATTTTTGTTTCCTGTTTTCATATAAAGCATTCTTTATAGTTTGAGATTACTTCAAGTGTTAATTTACAATCTTTGAAAAAACGAAGAAAATTACATTTTTCATTAACTGCACACAATTATGGAAATGTGAAACTTTGAATTAGTTTAATTTATAAAAAAATGCATAAAAAGACAATATTTTTAGTAAACTCACTTGTGCAAAAAAGTTTCAATCACTTCAGATATACCTCAATTTTTTGATAAAATAACAACACATCCACATCTAATTAATCATTTTAATAAAAACAAAGCCACGGTTGCAAACATTTTTTCCGAAAAAATCGATAAATAAGCGTAATAATTGGAAACGACGCGCACATGTTCAACCAAAAAAGTAAATTATCTGATAAAAAAATCCGAAAAGAAAAAGATAAAATTCGGATAGAAACCAGATTATTCTCCTCAAAAGTTTGACAGCTTAATTGACAGTTGACTTAATTGTCAATATTACATGTTTTTCTTTATGTTTCTCTACGTGTTGATAAAATAATTTTATATGCATATGTGAATAATTTAATGTAAATCTGTCAAAAACTCTCGTTTTTTAAAGTTTGACAGCTTAATTGACAGCTGTTAACTGTCAATATTACATATTGTATTTGGATTCACCTTAGTTCTTAAAATACATTTATAAGAGTAAATTAATGTAAAATTCCACAAAAACTGTCGTCTTTAAAAAATTGACAGCTTTATTGACAGCTGTCAAATCTTATTTTGACTTCAAATTCGTGTTCAGCACCTCAAAAACCATAAATAGAGATATTGTCAAAGGAAAAGATTAATAAAAAAAAGTTATTATATACAAAACGTACAAAAGTGTACTTATCCCATGTTCTTGTGCATAGCTCACTTTTTTCACATTCTAAAGCAAATTCAGCCCGGCGACCTAAGGAATTCAAACTTTCGCAAAATAACGGTCACCTATATATGTATATATAATTATTTATACAGTTGTATACAGCTGTCTACTCAGGGCGTAGTTTCTAGTTTCCCACTTGTTTTACGGCATTCGATTCTCGAGCTATACGAGGTGAAACATTCGTTCGCTTCGTTTTGTTTCGCTATACTAATATACCTAGTAAAGTTTTTGAACGAGTTACCTCGTAAAGTTAAAACCGTTATTCTTCCTGACATAGAATAAAGTAATACACGAAAGTTCAACTTCCGAAATGTGTCTGGGAGTTTAAGTCAGCGATCATTTGCAATACCATTTCTGATAGAATACTTTTTTCTCTTTCTTTCTAAAGAATCAGGTTCAATAGTAAAAAGGGATTTTATATTAAGAAGCCTTCTTAACATTAACAAAAAAAAATCAAATATAAGTTGGTTTGGAAAATAGTGATAATATTTTTGACTACTTTCAAATGAAACGTAATCAATATTCGAAAACTTTTTTTAACTGTAATATCGAATTGTATTGTATTTATTAATTTGATATAGGTTAAGCCTGTATAATTGAAAGACGCAATAACAGCATTACGTTGTTTCAGTATATAATTATTATAATTTTATAATAAGCAGTTTTCTCCCATTAATCAAAATATTTTCTTCCATTACCCTTCCTTTAAAAATTTATCGCTTAAAACAAACCTTTAATTCCCACTACTTTTGCAAAAAATCTGAAAAGTTCTTCTAATGTCCTCTTCTGTTTCCGCTCGTAGAAACTTTCCGATCTGTGTCCTTCCTGGAGTAATTAAGGTCAGATTAAGAGGGTCATCCCGTGTGATGGGCCGTTTTTTAGCGTTTTTCGAGTTTTGTTTTCAGAATCATAAAAACTGAGAACTTACCGATTTTTTCCACATATTTAGTAACATTTTAAGTACCAATAGACATTTTTTCAATTGACAATACTTTAATTCTTCACGATTTATAACCCTGTTAAGTGGCTTCCCAATGGGAAATTGCCATTACTGATTATTGGCGCGAGAGTTGGCCCAGTATTAGGTGCCAATATTTTAGCCTGGCTAACAAATGGCAGCCAGCATTGGCCCAATATTGGTCAAGGCTTGGCATGATAACGATGTTGACAAGACTTGGTACATGAATAATGACCCAATATTGGACTAATATTTGCCCAATAGTAAAAAAATTTTTTTTAGTTTTATTTCCATTTTTACTCTTTTTTCAGCACTTACGGTTCAGCTTCCAACATTAATTGATTAATAATATGTATTATTAATTTTAGATGATTTGAAAACTATTACATATATATCCAACCATTAAATAAACGCCCCAAAAAAAAGTTCTCACTAAAGTTGCCATAACATCCATTTCGGAATAAACTGTCTATTAATTATAATAGTTATTTTAACTATAAAATATATGGCAGGCTTCTACAAATACTTAATGGAATAAGTTGAAAATAACCAATTGTATTTCTGAGAATTTTTTGAAAAATTTGTAATTTATATTTGATAAGAGCCAATGAGATTTTGAACTATAACTATCTCTTTTTGCTTGGAGCGAACTTTCACTTGAATAAAACGAAAAATTCACTCCAAAATTAGGGTAGGTTTCTTACTGTGATTGGAGTGGCTCAATTTTCACTCTGAGTGGAGTTAAAATTTACTCCAAAAAATTTAGAGAAATTGTTATTTCGTTTTAAACAATCCCAATGCTTTTTAACTCTTAAAAAACTTATGAAATAATAAACATTTATTTAATGTAGTATTATGGTTTGTATCCATCGAAAAATCCATTTTTATTTTTTTTATTTTTGTGGTCTACATTGCCTTAAGAATATAATTCCCAAATTTCAGACTAAAATTCAAAGAAATAACAAAGTTATACACAAAATTTAAATCACGTTTTTCTCGAAGGTATGCTTTTCAAACTGGCAGGCAGCATAACTCGAGTTTTTTCTAATCGATTTTAAAAAACCTTAGACTAATTTCTGCTTTATTAAATCCGTCAGCCATCTTTCTAAATCCGATTGTCTGCTTTTCTTTACGACTCAATAAGGTTTCAAATGTTAAAGCGTCTATCCACAAGGTACATGAATATTATTTTGCATTATAATTTTATGTAATGTAGAATTAACATGTTCATCTGGAATCTCAGCTGAAATATACAGATCAACACTCTCTGCTCTTAATATTGTAGAATCTTCTTCCAATATAACCAAAAAGATAAACGTAAGACTTTACTTGTCCAAATAGTTTATCATCTACTATAGTTTCGATTAATTTTTTTACTTTTAAATGAAAGACTCTTGCTACGATGTCAGGTCTATCAGAAGCTGACTGATTAGGTAATAAATTTTTTCAATTTCTTTCTATTTTAAACTAAATGTCATTGTAATAAATAAATCTGGTCTACCATGAAAAGCTACAATGGTCACTGCATCTTGATATTGTTCTAACATGTTACGAGGTGATCCTATAAATGTTGAAGGCACACTGTTAAAAAAAGGAGTTGAAATTTAACTCCCTATGGGACTCTATAAAAGTCGCACTCTTCAAGTCGCCTTGAAGAGTTGAAGTAAAGAGAGTTAACGCTTAATCCTTTAGTCCCCACTCTTTTTAAACAAAAGCGTATGAGACTCACTCACCTTGGGGAGTCGATTTTTAACTCTAAAATCTCAACTCCCAACTCCGGCAATCGTTAACTCTCCAAATTTTTAACAGTGCAATATCAACATCTTGCTAACATGTACATTATTTTCAATTTCTTGATTATGTAAATGATCAATTAATTCTTCGTAAGTTTCACTTCTTAATTCTGTTTGATTAATTTTACAAAACTGTAACCTAAATTTTTCAACTTTGACATAATTATCAACTAATCATTGCTGAAACAATCTTCCACCATATAAAAATTGATTGAAAGTATGATCTCTTATTCCTATTTTATATTTTATATAAACAGATCTGGACACAGTTTGATTTCTGGTTCGTCTGTCACTATCAGTACGAATCATGTCGATACTATAACCCTTGCTTCCTAGAGGATAAAGTATAGGATACATTCAAGGTTCAACATTTGGATCTAAATGACATACCAATTGCAATTGTTTAATCGATTTATTATAAATCGTTACATAAGACTCTGGTATTAAAACTTTCAAATTTTATATTAAAAATAGCAGCAATTTTATTACACCTTTAAAAATTGTTCTTTCCTTTATCCAAACCTTTTTTTAAAGTAAACATTAGTTGTAATTTTGGAATTTCTTCATTATTTTTTTTTGCTGACGTAGTTTCCATTTCAATGATCTCAAACATCATCAAAAAAGACTTAGTATATGCGTTACAATCTCTCAATAATTTGTCAATACTAAATAATTTATCAACATCTCAGTTGTCATGTTTGTTTAATCTATAGCAAATTGCTTCGTCTGAATCGAACAGGAATAATTGACTAAAAGATGGATGATTATCAATTTCAGGAAATAAGGAATTGTTGATTTGATAATAAATTCGATTGAATTTTATATCAAAATGATCCCAGCCTTCTATTATTGAAATTAACTACATTGTCATTTTAAAATGCAAAAGCAAATGAATTATTGTAAAGTCTTATATTATTCCTAAAATGGACAGATGTCTTATGAGATCCATCTAACAATTTTCTTAATTCATGAGGGTATTTTTCTGAAGACAACGATAAACCACCATGATTGCAAGAATCATTATAAGTTAATTTCTTTTGAACTTTTTCTTTCTCAAAATGTTTAGCCTTGCATTTTTTTGTAAAAAACGATATTTTACCAAGATAATGTTGGTTATAACTTGGAGCATGTATGCTATTAATATTTTTTTCTGCATAAGCTCTATAACTACGGTGGCCAAGGGGTTTAAGGCGTACTTAGACTCAGGTTAGACGGGCTCGAATCCCGTTGGCGAGAATTTTATTTTAATAATATATTTAATTTAACATATTTAATTTAATACTTGGGTGTGTTCGCACATGAGTTCGTACGTGTATTCGCACATGTGTTCGATAATACGTACACAGATGAGAACTCATAATATAAGAACGCTGTTTCAATTTCATATTGACTAAATAACGTTATACGCGGCGCATGACGGATCTTATAATATAAGAACTTACATGCGTTCGTACCTACGTTCTCACATAAGATCATATACGAGATCTCGTCTGTGTCACCTGAGATCTTATATGCTTACACATGTAAGTACATACCTACCTTCTTACGACAGATCTCACGCACGTTTTTACAGTAGAGTACATCTTTCTCCTGCATATCTTTTAAATATAGTATTTAATTATTTTCATCCTTATCATGGTATATCTTCTGTTTCAATTTCAATCTTTGACGATAGCTTTTTTTATATTCTGCTCTACTTTTTTTAATTCTTTGACTAGAGGTGTTAACAATTTTTGTCTAGCTCACTATTCTTTGTAATTATTCATTCTTATCATCTCCTCTTACTTCTTTAAGATACTTTCTCATCAATTATTATTTGTCGTTTTAACTTAAGCCTTTGACGATATTTTTTTTTTTTTGATATTCTGCAGGCCTTTTTTACTTGTCTCATTACAATCACTAGAAATTATTAATTTGTCAGAATTATTATCCCTCTTTTCTTCTTTAACAGCACTCTCTATGTGGTTTTTTTTAGAAAATTTTAAATCTGTTTCACTACTTAAACATACATCTTCCATAACTGATATTTCTGTTTCTTTGTTATCAATTTTTTTCGTTTTAATTTCATCATTTCACTATATTCTTTCTGATATTCTGCTCTAGTTTTTCTACTTTTCTCATTAGAATTGCTGAAAATATCTTCTTACTACTATTGTTTCTAATATTTTATAATTATTACCTTCTTTTACTACTTCAACAGAATTTGACGCATTTTCCACATGTTTTTTCTTACAAACATTTAAATTTCTGTCACTCTTTACTCTTTCCATATTTGTTATTTGTCTCTCTTTCTCATCTCTCCTTACTTAGGTCTCTAAGAATACATGTTTTCAAATTTAGTACTGCTTTTTTTAGTTTCTTAGTCAGGAATATTAACAACTTTTCTCTGTCCTATTTTTGTATGTAATGAAGGACTACTACTACCTCCTTTCATTTCTGTAAATCCGTCATTACCTCACATGTAAATTATTGTTTTTTATTTCTTCAATATTGCCAATTCCAAGTTTATACAATTTTGTTAAATTATCGGAAAAGGAGATAACACATTTTTTTCAAACATCATATACAAATGAGTTCTCATTAATGCATGATTATATACAACATTTTCAGGTTTAATATTAAAATATAAAGAAACAGCAAACGCAATCGCGTATACACCACAATCAACAAAATTTGGTTTTTTTTGTAGTCTTAAAAAAAGTACATTAGGTTTAAATGGATACAAGCTGCATAAATATTCTCTTTAATCTTCAATTAAACAACCTTCATTAAGACTATAATAAACAAAAAGTTCATTTCCATCATACTAAGTGCAAATCCTGTGACCGAAAAGTCGATTCCCACTAAACAATATTTGAATATGTGATTTATTCTTATTAATTGCTTTAATTTTATCTAACATTTCTGAATATCCTGTAGTTTGTTTTTTGGAAACTACCACTTGATGCAAGTTCCGATAATTCCTGAAACTTATATATGTGATTGTCATTTAGCATATCCCTATATCCATAGTCACCTCTTTATCCTACATGTCATCAAAGTATCTTTATATTTCACGTCTTTGTTCCTTTGTTTCTATATCTCATATGTTTATCTCATATCTATTTACCTCATCTCATTGTCTCATGCTATTGTCTCATATTTTTACCTTATTTCTCTCATTATCTCATCTGTTTATCTCATATCATTGTCTCATGTTATTATCTCATATCTTTATCTCACCTCTTTTATATAATTATATTATTAACACTTCTTTTACATTGTAACGACTGTTTAGAAACATTATAATCACTTTATTATTTATTAAACAGTTATCAATCACTTGTTTAATGAATCCACAATCCCATTTTATGGACACTTTAAGCATCTCATAAAACTAGTTTTATTTAAAATAAAAAGGAAATAAAGAATTTAAACACTTTCTAAATATTGTTACTTTAGTCAACACATTTTGCACACTAGGGTGTCCGTTAAAAAGTCGACTTTCAAATTATGTTTACGATACCCTCCAGTTTGGTTTCAATATAAAAAAAAAAAATTTCTGTAAAATTGCAGCCTGATTAATTAATATTAACCCGTGCCAGCAATCGATTGAAATTTCTTATTGAAAATGCATGGGAAAAATGAACTTTCTTTTAAAAATTTCATAACTTTTTTAATTTTTTTGCAAATAAATTTCCAGGTCACAAATTTCTTCATTTTCAGCTTTATTTTAAGGCAGCGTTTTTAGAAAAATTTAATTTTCAAAATTTTAAAAATGGCGGATGTTCAAAAATGGGTCAAAAAATACATTGCAATATTTGCAGCGTTTTATCACATAAATATTCAAGGAAACTCAATAGATATTCTTATTCAGGGGTTTTTTAGGTCGCTAATGAAGATTACGGTGTCAAAAAAGTTAAAAATTGCAATATTTTTTAGTAAAAAATTACTATTAATTTAACAGTTGCATAACTACTAATTGAGAAAGTGAACTTTTATAATTTTAGTTAATAGATATTTCACTTTTAAATTAGTAGTTTTCTACTATTAAGTAGTAAAAGTTTTTACTATTTAATGTTTTTTTTTTTTTTTTTTTAAGTTATTATACACTCGTTTTAAAGACCTCACTGGCCCAATGAATGTCCCCCGTAGGGAGTTCCTAGAATTGTACTTTTGTATATATTCTTTAAGTGTTTTTGCGTCTACAGAACGGCTTGAAATTAGGAGTACTCGCATTTGCCTGGACCACCCGGTATATTGGGTTTGCTTGCCAGTGGAGAGGGAAAACTGTAGAAAAACCTTTCCATAGTACAACCGGTTAATCGACAGTCGAGTTCTAGTGAGAGAGATTAGTTTTGCTTATTATGGATGATCAAAAACTGAATAATTAAAATGTAAAAATGTAAGAACTATATTTAAAAAAAAATAAAGTTTGTTGAATCCACCAAATTGGATCGGCTTTATTGAAAAATACATTTTTGACATGAAATTTATTAATGGGGACCCCGAAAAACCCGATAACGGCGTTTCAAGGCGATTTCTTGAAAAATGTGGAAATGCAAAATTTTGAGTCCGCCATATTGGTTCCAAAATTATGAAAAATTAATTTTTGACATCGTAATCTTCATTGGCGACCTCAAGAACCTCCGATTTAGAAGATCTATTGAGTTTCCTTGAATATTTATATCATAAAACGCTGCAAATATTGCAATGTATTTTTTGACCCATTTTTGAACATCCGCCATTTTTAAAATTTTTAAAATTAAATTTTTCTAAAATCGCTGCCTTGAAATATAGCTGAAAATGAAGAAATTTGTGACCTGGAAATTTATTTGCAAAAAAATTAAAAAAAGTTATGAAATTTTTTAAAAAAAGTTCATTTTTTCCATGCATTTTCAATGGGAAATTTCAATCGATTGCTGGCACGGGTTAATATTAATCAATCAGTCTGCAAATTTACAGAAATTTTTTTTTATTTTGGAACCAAACTGGAGGGTATCGTAAACATAAATCGAAAGTCGACTTTTTAACGGACACCCTATTGCACACTTTCATTTGAATCACTGTCACTTTTCACATTTAATTTTTACTGTATATTTACTATTCGAGTCACTTTATTATTTATTGTTGAACACTTACAGTTCATTTCTTTAATAAACATTTTTCGTTCACCGTATTAAGATCTATTCAACACAAACTCTTAATAAACAATAAGGATATTAATACTATACACTTTCACATTAAACACATTTCTGTTATAAACACTTAATAAAAAATACACAATAATAAGCATTATTCACTTCCACATTATACATTATACATTTATCTCTCTTTTAGCAAAAGCTCGAAAATTTTTCCTCTTTTCCAAAACCAATTATAACCCTTATTATGAAAGGGTTGGCTCCAAAAACGATAAACTTATTTAGTCTATTGTTCGTATTTAGAAAAAAAAATTTAAATTTGAAGAATATTTGAATAATCAGGTAAAATTTCAGAATTTAATTTAATTTCTCTCTTTTCATTAAAACTCGAAAATTTTATCTCTTTTCCTAAAGCCATTAACCCTCATTGTACAAGGGTTTGCTTAAACGATGATGATACTTTTTTGTTAACTGTTAACGCTTTTCCGTTAACTTTTAGCGCTTACCTTCAATACTCGTTTCTTATATAGGATTGAAATGAAATTTTTTCATAGAATGTTTTAGAACTTTGTAGATAGTCAGTTAAACTCTCATACCGCGGAAAGCAATTTGACGTTACTGCGGTATACGCGTGCTATAGATTCAATAGAATTTTTTTCTTAGTGTTGAAAATATCAAATTTTAATAATTTATAACTTCTGTAATTTTCATCAAATTAAAAAATCACGAATCAAATCACGAAATACAAAAAATACGTATGTATTATTTTTCAGTATAGATTTCACAAAAATTATTCCATAAAAATCTAATTTTTTGAATGTAATTAACTATTTTTATTTTAGAATTTTATCATTCTAGCGAAGAAAAAATTATCGTATTACAATTTATACAATTCTCTAAAGTTTTAAATCGGTTGAACCAATGGTATGGAATATGTTTATCATTTTTTATAGATTTCTTAAAAAATTAAATTTCCTTAATATATTTCTGTGGCATACTTAATTATTATTCGACCAAAGAACGCCAACCTTTTAAAGCTTTCGTAATATGGATTGAAGCCTTTTTATTTACATGGATGCAAATATTTTAAAATGAACATAATCTCCATTAAATTTTTATATATTATAGTTTCGATTCATTTTCATATTCGCAGAAAAAACGATTGAGAAAATTTGATGTATATAAATTCTTACAATCGATTTGCCATGTATTTCAAACACCAAAATAGTCAAATACTGATTTAAGTTAAATTTATCCTAATTTAAAGGTGAAAATTCTTCTTTCTTCTACTGTGTTGCACGATTAACTAACAATAAGTTAAAAGTAAAATTTCTGTGTTAAGGAAACCTTTTAATCCTTATTCTTTAAATAATTAGAAATAAAGGAAAGTAGTGCATGAGAACAAAATTTAAAATCTGTTGCTGACAATATCTTGTTCGAATTAGATGCTCTGCTCAATTGAACCACTGTCTTTCTCAGCAAATCTATTGCCATCTCAACTGTTCGCAAAGCTCGACAACTTTCCACTTAAGGTTTTTAGCGAGTTGCAATTTTAAGTTTTTTCAACGCTTGGGATATATTTCTAACATATAAATAATTCATTATCAACCAGGATAATGTAAAAGTTGCTTAGTTTGAGAAACTAAATTTTTTTTATTCATACTATGGTTCAGATTTCTGCTTGAGCTGTCAATGAAATAAGGGTTACAATCTTCTGTTTGGTTGCTTCTGTAATGCGTTTTCTTTAAGTGTGCTCGCGAATTTACTCAAGGGATGGAGCTAAGATTCTTGAAATTATTTTGAAGTTATTGAAGAATGCAAGAGTTTTGCTCTTATCACAAAATTGATTTAATTAAGGAACTCGACTAATTAAATGTTTTAGTCCATGTATTGAATCTAAACGAGAGGAGAGTTTTGGAGATTTAGATTTAATTGAGAATTAATTAAATTTCTTATTTTTTTAGGTACTCTGTAAATCTGAATTAGTTAAAAACTACTATTTAGGGGTTAAAATCGTAAACGAGATTTCTCTTTTTCAATTAATAAAAAATAACTAATTATTAGTAGAAAACTACTAATAAGTGGTTAAATTTAAGTAATTAAATAGTCAAAAATAACTAATTTCCTTAAATAGAAATCTACTAATTCTTTTAGTAGTTTAACATAACCTAAAATTAATTTGGCTAATTTAATTAGTAGTTTTTAACTAATTCAGATTTAAAGAGTAGAATGTGAAAAACCTGTTATGAGGTATCTTTGAATCCGTACTTTAAGGTTATTTGCCGACCCGCTAAAAACACACTTTTCACAAAGAGCCTTAAAACCATTCTTATGATTGCCTTATTCGCAACAAACTAAAAAGTTACTACTTTACATAACGCGCAATGCTATATACTTTTATTAAGAGTTTAATAACTCCTCGAAAGGGAAGAAATGAGTTTAAATAACCTGTGGCGGATCACAGAAAAGACCCGAACTCATAGTGAACGCGTTTCGCCTCATTTGGAGACACAGCGAAAATAAGAATGTTATTTCTCATGTTAGGGTTAAGTCCAGAAAGTCGCTAAATGATTTTATGAAACTGAATCACTTTACTTTACTTCACTTCACTTCACTCACTTCACTCAATTCACTTTACTCACTTCACTTCACTTCGATTTTATTTAATGAAATTAACTTCACATTAATTTAATTGTTTGTTGAGTTTAAGTGAACTATTATTTATATTGATTTAGCTAAGATGCTTACCGATAAATATAAAATTTAATAGTTGATTGAACTAAATTTTTTTATAAAAAGCAGATGCATTTTTTAATAAATAAATAAGATTAAAAATAACCTTAACGTCCGATACAAATATTAAAGAAACAATATACGACCAATTCGCAGAAGAAAACTAAGATAAACCCTGTATCAAAACTGGAAAGGGAGTAGGTAGTGGGATTGTGGATTGAGGAGGTTCCTACTTACCTTTCATCTCCCTTTCCAGTTTTGATACAGGGTTTTTCTAAGTTTTCGTCTGCGAATTGGTCGAAATTTTTTTTTAACTAAATAAGAATTTTATGTTTATTGCTTAAACTGCTATTTCATACTTTGCAGAAATTAATTTAGATGTAATTTAAATTAAGATTAACATATCAACTCTGAATTGTCAAAAGAAAAAATCGGGCAAGTTCGAGTTACACTCGCACTAAAATCGAGGGTTCCGTACACAAAACAAAATAATTTTTAATATATTTGATACTATTAAATATATAAATATATTATACATATTATATATAATATAATATATAAAATATAATATATAATGCATTTTTTATACAAAATGGACCACCCCCCCCCCCTATCTTCCAAAATATTTTACTTAGAGAGTTAAAATTTTGTACAGGAATGTATTTTTAGGTGTAAATTACATAAAAATTATAGAGAACGTGATGGTCTTAAATCTTACCTATACGCAGCAAGGATGCGCGTAGCACAACTTGAGTTTTGTTTGTTGAACTCGCGGCAAAAATTATTGTTCGTTATCGTTATAAATTTAACAACTTAAAAGCCATAACCAAGTTCGAAATTTTTACGTCTACTTGCCGTCGGATAGTCTATTTGCAATGGTTGAGATGATCCCCTTTGTTAAAGCGTTATACTTATATCGCGTTGATCAAAACCAAATTCTAGAGTATCGTCGCGTAGGGCGTTACCGTCGACGGGATAAGAAAACCGATCTTTGCACGTCAAAGAACTGGAGAAATCTGATCGGAGGGCGTGGAACATCCTCCAACTTTTATAGAAATGAAATCTGCATTTGTGTTGTCAATATATGACAAGAAAGAGTGGTTGAACCCGGATCAGGTCATTTCTAGATAAGTAGGAGGGGTTACATCTCCGTTGACGAATGAAAAGACGTGCACCATTTAATTACGTTGCTACTTTAACATTTTGTATCGTCGCGTAAAATATAAACCTTCGAAGTCGTTTGGAACGGTGTGCTAATATCCCTTATGATCGGTCAATAACGTGAATACGTGACCGAAAAGAAGGCTGCACGTGCATCCGAATGCAGTTATTTGTGCTCTAATTTAATTTCTTCTCAATTTATTATGTTCTGTCTAGAAGTTGTAATTCTTTTACAGATTGTTCGCCAAATAGTATTTAAGATTTTGTATATAAGGAATACAATTACTTACATTTATATATAAGTAAGAATAAACCAGAAAAATATAGTCCGATCGTAACAATGAAGATTAAAAAAAAGGAATGTAGCATTAAAAAAAGAGCAAAGGAAGGAACCGGATAAATGAAATTGTTGTCCAAAATGAAATAAAGAGAATGAGCAAAATTTGAATATTATTATTATAAATTTAAAAAAGAAGCGAAACAAAGAAACACTGTAAAAAGAAACTCTTATTTTAAAGTAAATCAGCTGTCTTCTTTAATTTACAATAAATTTAAAGATATCATATTAAATTTTTTATTAATTCCCTTTTTCATAAATCATTAAAGTTTTTAATTTTGTTTTCACAAAGTTTAATGCAAAAGAAAAATCTGTAGTCAGCTGTCTGTCACTATTAATAATAGTTCACCTAAACTCAACAAACAATTTAATACTTGTATGTGAAGTTAATTTAATTAAATAAAATCAAATTGAAGTTAAAGTGAAAGTGAAGTGAAATGCTCCCAGGAGTACACGTTTCCTTTCGTTAAGCAGCTCGGTACCAACATAGTCTTTTGTCGGGTACACCCACCCACAATTCCACTAATGGTCTGCAGACCCGCTCAAGAAAATTTCAGAGACATCTTTCGTCAGCCAGGATACTGTAGAATTGACGAGAGACAGTCCCTTACAATTAATTTGCCACTAATCTACACTGCGAAGAAGGAAAAGAAAATGATGCACAGGAAAATGTCACCCCATCTCCAATCATTACACAGTAACATAAACATGGTTAAAGTGTGGTTGTATTAGTCAGCATTATGTTAATAACCAAGAAAAATTCTTTTCAGTGTTGCTTTCTAGATCTTCTGACCGAAACTTTTTTTTTGTTGGGCTATGTTATAATCAAGAATTTATTAACACACCAATTTTAAATTTGATTAAAATGTATGAATCAATAACCTTATAACAATATGAAGTATCCTGTTGGAGAGCAAATAATTTTGCATTACGTTGTATAAAACACATACATAATTGTGAAAATGAATCATCATTAAGCTTTCTGATGCTGTTAGCGACAGCGATTCGTATTCACGATCGATCCTAATTGAGTCTATTCCTGGAAATTGCCAGTAAATTCATGCCTATCTGGTAACCAGCAATTTCCGATTGCAGTTAATTAACCGGATAAAGCTCAGTTGGTGTTAGCAGTGGCGTTGGCATTTACGCTTGTCCTTTCCATTGCTTGATGTCTCATCTGCTGAGCGATACGACTATACTGCTACGACTGCGACTGAAGCTATGTGCATCCCTATACCTCAGATTATTTTGTGTTTAGTTGCCACCCTTTATACGTGAGATGCAATCGGTTAATATTATGTTTCACAATAACCCCTTATGAAAAAGTGTGACAAGAAAATAATGACACAGATGCGTATCATTACTTCATAATGTAATTGCGTGTCATCATTTAGCGACCACACGAAAAAAATGACACGAAAAAAATCACATGACAAATAATGTACCATTAGAAAACTTATTATTATTATTAGTTTTATAATATTTTCGTATAAACATACATTGTGCACCATTTAGGGGAGGAAAAAATTTACTGCGCAGCCGTAGGTGCTGTAGAATAAGTAGAATACGTCTGCGCATCCTGGCATTTTTATGTATGCTTTGCCGTGTCATTTTCTCCCGTGTCATTTTTTTCGTGTGGTCGCGAAATGATGACACGCAATGACACGACAGTAATGACACGCATCCGTGTCATTATTTTCATGTCACACTTTTCCATAAGGGACGTTGCACTGACAAAACCTTAGGTACCTACACTCTCTAAATCTGAATAAGTGGAAATTTCCCTTTGTTCCTAAGTGGATAAATTTTCCACGTCTCAACTGGAACCAACTAGCGAACTGTCTTGCCATACGCGTTCAGTGCGCGTTTCAGTATTTCGTATCTCTGTGTTTTCGAGTTATATTATCAATTATTAGTGTATCTAATGCAGGATTTTTCATATTAATATTAATTTTATCCAGGCATTTCAAGTCTTTCAACAGGAACTTTAAAAGTCCCAATTGTCGACAATGTTTTTTATTTTATATTTCCTAACTTTGAATATTCAATATCTGTATGTTTGTTCTCTGCACGAAATAGTATAAGGAGTAGAAACTCTGTAGGCGACTCTCGTTCAATAGCGTGCCACGTTTCCTGTAAGAGTACTGAGAAAATTCAAATCCGTAAACAGTGGCGACTCTTGCGGATAAAGTTTGAAGTAGCGCTTTGAATGCTTTCGTCTTAAAAATAAGCATGTGGTGGATAACATTGTCACGAGGGACTTCCAACTTTGTCCGCAAGGATTGCCACTGTATACTCATTCGAATTTCCTCAGAACTCTAACAAGAAACATGGCACGCCTAGCCTTGTCGAGTGAATACTCCTTATACTACTTCGTGGTTCTCTGTTTCTCATAGACGTAGTGAGTGTTGTTGTGGTTTGACGATTTTTTTCTATCCACTTATTGGAAAAAAGATAGTTAATTTATTTAAAAATCCATTTAACATCTTCACATATGTAATTAGTGAATATGGGACGTTCCACGTCAACCAGACGAATGCTTTGAGGCCATTCAAGTATTACATAAGTATATATTAAAAGGTTTAGGATCCCCCTCCCCTACCCAATGTCAGTATTTTTCAATGGCTAAAAGTAACAATTTTGTATGTCGACGCCCCGCTTTGATAAAGTGTTTATTAAAAAGCCAGTGTAATAAAATGTTAATTTGAAAAACAGTGGAATGTCATTTTTATAATTAATTTTGTTGGATATGATTTTTATTAAACTGTTTGTTTAATCAAATGTCTTTCGAAGTTTTGTCATAAAATGTTAATTGGACCGAACGATGGATACACTTGTTTATTAATTCAAATATACAATAACATTCTGTATAACATTCTTTATAACCTTGCTTTAACATTATTCTACTGTTTTTCAAATTAACATTTTATTGCACTGGCTTTTTAATAAACTCTTTATCAACGGGGGGCGTCGATGTACACAAAATTACGTAATTTTTGAACGAACCCTCTGACTTATTATAGCACAAAATAATCGTAAACTAATGATGGGGGACGAATTTTTTCCGTTTGAAACTGTTTACATAGAGTTTTTCTGGGTCGCTGATTAGGAATATAAGTCAAATTTTCAGAATTCAAAATGGCGGATCCAATATGACGCATGTAGTTATCAAAATTCATTGAAATTGGTTACTTGGGTGTTCTTGAGGTCTATGCAGTTCCATATTAATCTCAGGGATGAATAGAATGGATCCTGGGAATTTTATGTGAAATTCCCCGAATTTCCATCTGTTTTGTGCTTGTTTTCGCTCATCGTAATCGCTGCCCTGGCAAGAACTGAAACATGTAAAGTTTCTTCAGAGAGCATAAGTCCCAACGCAACAGTTAACGTCTCCATAGCCTGGAGACATTCCAGTTTACCTTTAAACGGTTTACCTTTAACCGTAGCTAATTTGGTTCTGGAATACCAGACTATTGCAGCGTACAGAAATCATAGTTTTCAACTATCTGGTAAAGCCAATATACCATGCTCGGCCTTAGCCCCCAAGATAATCCTATCGCCTTTCTGTAGATCCGAAAGGAAGTACAAAATTTATAGCACTGATACTTGAAATGCTCCTTTCTGTTCAGTTTACTGTTTACAGTTTACAGCATGACTCCTAGATATTTAGTCGAAATAGTATTTACAGTTTCTTTATCATAAAATATAAGTCCTTTCAATTTTGGGACCTAATATTTCTTAGTAAAGATTGCTAAATTTTTCTTATGAGGGTTAATAGACAGCGCTTTAGTAAAAAGGATGTTAAACTGATTAGTCTAAAGTCCTTGGCAGCAGTGTTACCTGCTTGCCCGGCCTTTGAAACAAACACAACTACAGTCCTTTTCCAATTCTCGGGTGCACAACCGAGAGCAACCCAGACTTCAATGTATTCCAAACCCTTCTAAAGGGCTCTGACCCTTCTCCTGTCGCCTTAAAGAGTCCGAAAGATCTAATAGCCCAATCTATTTCTTCAGGAGTGACGATCTTTGAGGCAAGTTTCTACAACTTTCCAGACTACATCGAAATACATTGACTCCTTGTTTCTTGTCGTTTTAGTCTGTTTCTATGAAGTGGAGGTAATTAACGTTCATCTGATGCTCCAACCATTCCTCCTTTGTTTGGGCAGAAATCCCATTTGGGAGTATAATATAGTCCCTAGCTAGGATTTTGTAGAGTCTTACTACATCTGGTATCTTTTGGATACTTTCGCAAAAACTTCTCCAGCCAGAGGCCTTTGCCTTCTCTACTTCATTCTTAAAGGACACTTGGGCTTTGTAATATAAATTCCAATCCAGTTGGAACCTTTGTTTCTTTGCTTTAGGTATTAAGAGCTTCCTTATAGATCTTCTAAGCTCCTTCAGGGAAGAATTTCACCATCTTGACTTCTTACCTATTCCCATTTTCTTAAGCGCACAGTTTCCTTCAAAAACGGATATTAATGCCCTTTGAAGATAATCATCGGCAAGTTCTAATTCCTCTTCGTTTCCGTAACACTTGAGGAAGTTCCTTATGAATACCTGAAGGTCTTTCTTGAAGAAAGCCCATTCAGTTCTCCTAGAGTCACGACTCCACTTGCATTCTCGATCTATTGCCTTCAACCTAAATATTATGAACCTGTGGTTTGACATGGTGTCTTTCTTCGAAACCCTCCAATCATACATAGTCTTCCATGCAATTCTCGAACATATTGTAATATCCAACAATTTTTCTCATAGTAGCAGATATAAATGTTGGCTCATTCCCCTGGCTTAGAATATCTAGCCCAGAGTCAATTACGAAGTTCAGAAGTATCTTCCCTTTTTCATTGATACCAGTGCTACCCCACATAGTATGATGTACGTTAGCATCACAGCCCAAGATCAATGGCAGTTAGCTTGAATGATCCCGCATCTCCTGGAAAATAAGCAGAGGCCAAAATCATCTCTTTTTTACCTCCCACTTGGTCTTGATAATATGCTCTAATTACTGCCAAATTTCGTGTACAAAACCATCCAGAGAGATTGCTTTTAATCCTTTGTAGATTATGCATGCTCTCAGAACTGGTTACTATGGTGAGCAGATTAGTTCACTACATCCGCCAAGGCCCCTAATAACCGTCTCACCTTTATAGTGATGTAATTTTTGATTGGCAAACAGTGAATACCAAGTCCAACCATTGAGAATTGACTGGCCTGTGCTACTTGTGAAAAAGACCAAATTCCCAGCGAGGGCCTCTAGTCTTCTTCTCAACCCTCCGGAGTTTAAAATCTCTTGGCGGTTTGCTATGTGTGTAGAGGTTCTATTCTCCTTGGTTCTCATCTTCACAGCGGATTTTACTAAAACAGCGCTACTAGGTATAAATTCCCTTTGTAAGTTCCTCAGTTGTTTACCCTGTTTCTTTATTCGTACAGCTCTGGTAAGCTAAACGTTGCCCATCAACATGCCAGATGATTCACTTTTGTGTTCCGACCCATCAGTTAATAATTCTGCTGCAGTGGTGCCAGAATTCTCCAGCGGAGACTCTATAGCAACAACACCTGCAGAATTTGCACTCCCTTCTTTTACTAACTTTAAATTTCTGGTATCCATATAAGTTCTACGATTACTGAGGAAAAAAACTGGTCAGAATCCCAATTCATGGATAAGGCTTTACTTCCTGAGATTTCGCCCAATGTCTCAGAACCCCTGTTTAAGGCACCTCCATCTGTAGACACTTACTCTGTGTGTAGTGTGTAGTGAGAATGTCTTTAACTTTTTTATAAACTCCTACAGCGTGCGTTGCGAAGGTAATTGGTTAAGGCTGCGGACTGTAGGGTCGTGCGTTCAATTCCCAGCGGAAGGGGATTTTTCTATTAGGTATGCGATTATTAGTTATAAGGAATTAAGGAGACTTATCACCGTTACCTCGCAGTTTGGGGAATCGTGTACTCACTGCTTGTAAACACTTAACCTGCAGTATGTAAGCTGCAAAACTTTTTTTTGTGTAATTGCAGTTGAACTGTCATTAAATTACTCTCCAATTCTTAGGGTAATGATTATCTTTTATATTGCTTAACTGTTATTCTGTTTGTCAACTTATTCGAGGAGTACACAGGAAAAACTTTTAGACAGCCGCTGCGCCATAGAATGCGCAATTGCTGTCTGTTTACTATGTAAAACTGCTGCCCAATTTCGGGACGTCTGCTATCTAACTTTGGGACCACTGGTGTCCAAAAGAGGCGCACGAGCCGTCCTGAGCCATCCAGGCATCTTCTACCTATGTTTATTGGGTAGGAGCTGGCCAAAAAATGGACTGCTGGAGTCCAGAAAATAAGCAGCTGTTACACATAACCTATAGTGCAACCGCTGTACTATAGGTGACTATGCCTCGTGTACAATATTTTTTTAAATTGGTAAAAGGTTGCTCTGCAAAATTTTTAGTGTACACTTGACAGAATTTCAGTTTAGTCGAATTTCGACATAGCCAAATTATCTCTAACTAAATTTCTTAAAAGCTAACTGTCTGTTAAATAATATTTCACTATATTTTTCATTCTTTTAGCAGCAAAGTTTGCCTACTAGAATTTCTCGTGAGAACCCAGAGCAACACAAAAAAATTTAGGTTTTTACGACTTATTCTCCGCTAGAGCTCTGAAGGGCACAGGGACATTTATCAAGGATCCTAATTGAATCCATCTGAAATTTATTCACAAGATTAATTTAATGTTGTACAAAATTGTGTATCCTTTGTTGAAAAAGGGTATATTTAATTATTTAAATAATTACTCTCATTTCCATGTTCAAATTTTAGGAATTAAGTTCCCAACTTATTCTTATTCATGAGAACATTTTTTCCGTTTGAACCCAGGGCTTGGCAGCTAATTATAACTACTTTCTATTATACATTAAAAAGCTTTGAGATTTGATAGTTCCTAGTGTTGGTTAACATTCACGGCAATTTATTTGCTTCATATCGTCGCTTTTGCATTTACTAGCAATAACTATATTTAAGCGTTCACCTCCCGCTTAAAGCGAAAATATGTGAGCGGTGAAGCTAGTCCCATGTGCGTTCGTTTAAGTGCGGAAAATAACGTTTCCACCGAGGCGTTAATGAGATTTAAAAATAATGGTGATTACCAACATTACTCACCATCCTTGTACACCTACTGTTCAACAATGCTCATGCCAGCTCAAATCCCACCCAAATCCTATTCGTAATTATACGAAATTCATGTTTTTCCGACACTGTTGAAATTATTTAAAAGGTAGTGAAATTCTCTTATTAAAACATTACCATTCTACACACTTTTAATATTTTTAATAATTTTTATTAGACTGTATTTCGCGATTGTGAAGAACATTGTTGATTTGTATGTATACGTAATATTTATTCCGAAAGAATGGTATTCAAACAAAAATTAATTACATACGTAGAAAATATATTTATGATGAGTGGAATAATAATAGGCGAGTTAAATAGAGATAGAAAATTATAATTCAGTAAAATAAATAATAAAGCCTGCGGGTTACTTATTCTTTAAAAATGAATTTCGATACACGGTTAAAAAAGTTCGTGATTCCAATATCCAGAAGTAACTAAAATTTAAATTCAGCGCATGCACAGAACTAAGTTGAATGCGTCGTCGAGCAAGACCTTCCATTACCAAACGATTTACACAGAAGGATACCAAGCCAAAATACATTGGAGCTAGTGTCGCTATGTAAGGGAATAAGAGACTTCTTGTGTGTATTAACAAATTCATAAAACTTAATGCAACGTTAAAGCTATGGTAGACGCAAAATGAAAAATCGATGGGATTGTCTTGAAACACGTTATTCGGGGGTTTTGGGGGGGTCAAAAATAGTTGATGAAACTTAGGATGTAGAGACATTTATATAAAACTTAATCAACATTTTATGAAAATCTTTGAGAAACAATTGAGAAACCAATGTTATAGAATTTTGAAGGTTTGGACGGCTGTCGATTAAAACTTAACGACAGTCGATTAAAAAAAATGTCCAACACGTCGGTGAAAATTTGAGATTGACGTTTTAAAAATAAATTCAAAAAAATTTTCGTCTATTCTAGATCGCACACATACCATTTCCTCCTCACCTCATCAGTTTCACACATTATATAGAAACAGATTTACAGAAATCCTATGTTATCCTAATATAGACGCAAATTTTAATTTATAAACGAAAAATCTCGCAATCGGGTTGCGAACGCGGGTTCTAACCTACGACGATACTTGAGACGGCGCCTTTATACCCTACAGACATGCAAGAATACGTGAGAGTACCTGGAATGAAATGAATGACACTTAACTATAGCATAATAGACGTTACGTTTCCTCGATTCCTCGACTGTTGAATACATTTTAAGTGATAGAGATAAACGTTTGAAACTATTTTGAACATTTCAAAAACAACTTTTGTTTCTTATTAACCAATAATTTCTCACTCATTTTTACTACATCATGATTTAAGTTTAATCGACTGCTTGATGATTCCTTCTATTGTGCTGATGAATAAGTATGCAATCATATTTCAAGCTTTCTAAAAATGTCTCTATGTCCTGGTTTTCATCAGCTTTTGAATCAATTTTAATAAAAATCCAACGAAAACATCAGAAATGAGATTGTTTTTTTGTAGGACATAAGTCTATAATTGTTTAAATTGAGAACTAATAACTGCAACTCTTAAAAATGGTAGGGGAGTGGGTCCCAAGATGGACATTTCGTATAAAACGTTTGTTTAAGGTGACAGAGCCTTATGCTTTCTGTCATTTTTGTTGTTTGTAACACGAAGATTTTGATGCACATTTGAAGAAAAAAAAGCAGTTGGTTTTTCTTCTACACATATCACGTAATTTTGTGTCTAAAAAAAGTTTTGTAACAGTTTTTTCTCAAGTTGGTAAAGTTTAAAGTTATTTGAATTTGTGATTTAGAGTGAGTACTTAACCCTTTAAGGCCCAGTGGTACATACGTTGTACCACAAATTCGATCAAGTCATCATAACTTTCAAAATAATGAATATAAATCATAGTTTAAAATTTCTAGCTATAGACAAACTTCCCCAACAACTAAAAAAAATTTAAATCAATATAAACAATAGTGCATAAATAAATAAACAATAAAGTGAGTCAATAAAACAGTACCAAGATATACCATATATTATCTATTACAAAGTAACAAACATAAACGACTACGAATATGATAATAATGGGTAACATTATCGTTATGAGACTTATCATATATAATTGCGGACCAGCTGATTTGAAATTTGATGTCAAAATTTCTAAATTCCAAATGGCGGATAAAATATGGCGGACAGAATATGTCAAATGGAAAAATTAAAAATCAAACAGATTAGCTTCAAACTCGTTACTCGGGGGTTTTCAGTGTCGAAAATTGTAAATTCCATGTCATTTTTTCAAAATTCAAAATGGCGGATCCAATATGTCGGACAAAAAATTGAAAAAACACCAGATTTGCTTGAAAATCGTTACACGGGAGTTTTTGAAGTTGCTGATTACGAATCTGGAATCAGCTTCCACAAATTCAAAATGGCGGATCCAATATGGCAAACAAAAAATAAAAATCAACCAGATTTGCTTGAAATTCGTTACTCGGGGGTTTCCCAGGTCGCTGATTACGAACCTTGAATCAGATTCCACAAATTAAAAATGGCGGATCCAATATGTCGGACAAAAATTAAAAATCAACCAGATTTGCTTGAAAATCGTTACACGGGAGTTTTTGAAGTTGCTGATTACGAATCTGGAATCAGCTTCCACAAATTCAAAATGGCGGATCCAATATGGCAAACAAAAAATAAAAATCAACCAGATTTGCTTGAAATTCGTTACTCGGGGGTTTCCCAGGTCGCTGATTACGAACCTTGAATCAGATTCCACAAATTAAAAATGGCGGATCCAATATGTCGGACAAAAAATTAAAAATCAACCAGATTTCCTTGAAATTCGTTACTCGGAGGTTTTCGGGGTTGCTGATTACGAATCTGGAATCTGATTCCACAAATTCAAAATGGCGGATCCAATATGGCGGCCAAAAAAATTAAGAATCAACCAGATTTGCTAGAAATTCGTTACCCGGGGGTTTTCGGGGTTGCTGATTACGAATCTGGAATCTGATTCCACAAATTCAAAATGGCGGATCCAATATGGCGGCCAAAAAAATAAAAAGTCAACCAGATTTGCTTGAAATTCGTTACTCGGGGGTTTTCCAGGTTGCTAATTACGAATCTGGAATCAGATTCCAAACATTCAAAATGGCGGATCCAATATGTCGGACAAAAAATTTAAAATCAACCAGATTTGCTTGAAATTCGTTACCCGGGGGTTTTCGGGGTTGCTGATTACGAATCTGGAATCAGAATCTACAAATTCAAAATGGCGGATCCAATATGGTGGCCAAAAAAATTAAAAAAACACCAGATTTGCCTGAAACTTGTTACTCGCGAGTTTTTAGGGTTGCTGATTACGAATCTGGAATCAGATTCCACAAATTCAAAATTGCAAATGCCTTCAATGCAGGCAATTATCTAGCCTGTAAAGGGAAGATGGAAAATTATTCAAACAGTAAAAAGAAGAGTAGGAAAGTATCCATTCAGTAAAAGCAAGAGTAGAAAAAGATCCGTCCAGTAAATGCTAGATAGGAAATGATTCGAACAGTAAAAGCAAGAGTAGAAAAGCATCTGGCCGGCAAAGGCAAGATAGAAAATAATTCCGATAGTAAAAAAAAAGAGTAGGAAAGGATCCTGCTGGTAATAACAAGATAGAAAATGATTCGGACAGTAAAAGCAAGAGTAGAAAAGGATCCGGCCGGTAAAGGCAAGATTGGAAATGATTCCTACAGTAAAAGCAACAGTAGAAAAGGATCCGTCCAGTAATGGCCCAAGTAGCACGTAATATTACATGAATATCACAGTGACATCATATTGTAATATTGGTAATATTACGGGGTGATATTACAGTGATATTGACGTAATATTGACGTGATATTGAAATGTCCGCCTCAAGGTAATATTACAAGTAATATTACAGTAATATTACAAATATTTATTTTACAATAAATAAAATATTTTAAAAAAACCCGGCTCACACGGGGTTAGAACACGCAACGTTCGACACGACGTAAATACGCCTTGTACCTCTCGGCCATCTAGATCTTGGAATGTATTTCAGAAAGTGTTCTTCATGCAGTACCTTAAATTCTCTTTGGTACAATATGAAGAACACTTTCTGAACTATATTCCAAGAGCTAGATGGCCGAGAGGTACAACGCGTATTCACGTCGTGTCGAACGTTGCGTGTTCGAACCCCGTGTAAGCCGGATTTTTTAAAAATATTTTATTTAATGTAAAATAAATATTGAAATAAATAAATCTTTGTAATATTACCGTAATATTACTTGTAATATTACCTTGAGGCGGACATTTCAATATCACGTCAATATCACAATAATATCACCCCGTAATATTACCAATATTACAATATGATGTCACTGTGATATTCATGTAATATTACGTGCTGCTTGGGGGCTAGATAGGAAATGATTCGAACAGTAAAAGCAAGAGTAGAAAAGGATCCGGCCGGTAAAGGCAAGACAGAAAATGATGCTCACAGTAAAAGCAAGAGTAGAAAAGGATCCGGCCGGTAAAAGCAAGATAAAAAATGGAATCGGATAGTAAAAGCAAGAGTAGAAAAGAATCCGTCCGGTAAAGGCAAGATAGGAAATGATTTGAACAGTATGCGTAAGAGTAGAAAAGGATCAACTAGTAAAGGCAAGTCAGAAAAGTACGCAGCCACTAAAAACAAAGTATGAAATAATCGACCATCAAAGGCTCTTGCCTTTGTTCTAGCCACCGTAGGCAAGAACAAAAAAGTTCTGGCAAGTGAAGGCAATGTAAAAATTGTGGTAGTTACATTAACTATGTAAAGAAATAGAATATACTCAAACGCCATATTGGATCCGACATTTTGAATTTTTGAAAAAATGACATCGGTTTCATACTTAGTGACCTCAAAAACCACCGAGTAACAAATTTCAAGCAAATCTGATTGATTTTTAATTTTTTTCGTCCTCCATATTGGATCCGACATTTTGAATTTTCGAAATCTGTCTTCAGATTCGTAATAAACAACCCCGAAAACCCCAATGAAACGAGTTTTAAGCAAATCTGATAGATTTTCAAACTCTTCGTCCGACATACCCCCACAGCACCTAAACTTGTCTGAAGTTTGCCAACCTTTCCTCAAGTGTCGTCAAATTTCAGAAACTCTGATGCAAATTCAGAAACTTGAAGAAAGGTTGGAAAAGTTGAGCCAAGTTCAGGTGCTATGGGGGTATTGGATCCGATATTTTGAATTTTTGGAATCGGTCGTCAGATTCTTAATCAACAATCCTTAAAAAACCCAAGTACCGAATTTCAAGCATATTTGAGTAATTTTCAATTTTTTGTCCACCATATTGCATCCGCCATTTTGAATTTTGAAAAATGACTTCAAATTCATAATCAGCAACCCCGAAAACACCCGAGTAACGACTTTCAAGCAAATCTAGTTGATTTTTAATTTTCTTGTCCGCCATATTGGATCCGCCAGTTTGAATTTTTTGAATCTGACTTCAGATTCGTAATCAACAACCCCAAAAACCCCCAAGTAACGAGTTTAAAGCAAATCTGGTTAATTTTTAATTTTTTGTCCGCCATATTGGATCCGCCATTTTGAATTTTTGAAATCTGACTTCAGATTTGTAATCAGCAACCTCGAAAACCCCCGAGTAACGGGTTTCAAGCAAATCTGGTTGATTTTTTATTTTTTGTCCGTTATATTGGATCCGCCATTTTGAATTTTTGGAATCTGACTTCAGATTCGTAATCAGTGACATTGATAACAATTGGATACCATGTGTAGTAAAAATTGAATAGGTGGAAATAATTCAGGCTTTAAAGGGTTAACGTTATAATATTCTTTATTTATCGTATAATAATATCCTAAAATGATTTTACTAATTCGTTGTTCGTATATATTTTTTTACTGGGGATTAAAAAATGGTGTCATGTACCCCAAGATGGACTGGCCTGAAATCTCAATGTATTTATTTGCATATTTTCGACTTTACACTTTTTTCAATAATTTTTTGAGCCAATTAATTAAAATTTTTTTATTTTCCACCATAAAATATCGTTAGAGAAAATGATATATCGATATTTTTCGATATTTTATTACTTTTCACTGTTAAGCTATAAAATTGAAGTTTTTAGAAATGTTATTTCTTGATAAATTCCGTAAAATAGTTAAAAATTAGTTTAAGAATTGTTACACGATGTTCATTTTTTATTTACTACAATTTTCAGAGACTTTTAAGAAGGTGTCCATCTTGTTTCCACTTTTTTTTAGACCGAAAATGTTAACAATTAGAAAAAATGTTTTAAAAAATGTCTATGTTTAAAATAAAATTTTATCCCTGTGGCCATAAGTTACCTTATAAATTGTACTTTCATCCGGTATAAAAGATTTTAATATATTTTATTTGGTTTGGATTCTACAGCAATAAATCGAAAGGGTGTCCAACTTGGGGCCCACTCCCCTACTTTTAAAATAAATTTTCAGTTTTTATTTGACAGAAACTGCTTAAATTTAGGTCGTAGAAAGTATTAAAATAGGTTCAAATGTCTACAGAAATCCATATTTTCCAAAATTATCAATTTTTAAAATATTAATAACTCTGGATATATTAATATTAGGAAATTGTATGTCAAAAGATGCATTTTTAAATAAGCTTTCACTTAAAAAAAATACTGAGTCAAAATTATAAGATCCTACTTTGAACTTGCTCATTCTAAATAAAACCTACTTTAGTATTATTGTATTCTGTTTGTTTTAAGATATTGTTAAAAAGCTTACAATAGCAATCTGTTTTAACGGTGTATATTCAACCATTATGTTACTTCACAAATGAGTATCATACTGGTAGACGAATAATTTATTCGGGTGTTTTTAGCTGCGTAAGCATTACAAAACAAAATCACAGGAAAAAGCAATTTGCAGAAAGAAACCTCATTATACTTTCATTAAAATCCTTGTTCCTCAGTCAGCAGGTCTCTTGTAGTCAGCGATTCTATTCTACACGCATTTCTTTCGAGTATAACAAGAAATTGCTGGTCAACGCATACAAATATCAAGGTTCTATAAGCCTGTTACATAATCCTAGTCTGACTTGCTACTTTTACATCCTGCTTCCTACACTGCAAAAACATAGTGTCTTAAATTGGACAAAAACGTCTTAAATTGAGATACTTTTGGTGTCTAAGACACGAAAAATGTCTTAATTTAAGACATTTTTGAACAATTTAAGACACCTGTTTTTGCAGTGTACTGATAAAAAGAATTGCCTGATACTTAACTGACTCTCTTCTCCAAGAAATAGGACATGCAGTAAGGTAAGGAGGATAAGAAAATGCCAAATCAACTACCAGACTCCTAGGTAATTGTTCTGGTCTTTAATTTTTAATTATTTCGCGAAGAAAGAAATTGCAAATGTCCACTCGTTAATTTCTGAACCAATTTAACTGAAAGGTTATTACAATGGTGATTACATTAATTACCAACAGAGATAAAATAATTATGTAGCTTCACTTAAATCACAGTCATCTCAAATCATTGTTTATTTTCAAATGTTTATTAAGAAGAGATTGAACAGGGAGAAAAAATGTGAACAAATTTGCTAAAAATCCTTCAGATAGTAATCATTTTTGTCAGGAACAAGAATAATTCTTTTTTTAAAAGTAACTTTGCGAAAAAAAATCATTCGTGTTCTATGGATTGTTATGATTATTCTCTGAAATATTTTCAACGAATTTTTTCACGTTGAACTTATTACTGTTTTGGAAAGTAATGATTGCTTTTTTTCCGTGTAGCTTCATTTAAATTATCAAAAAATTATCAAATTGGAATAAAATTGGGGGGGCCTTTTCGTCCTCCTTTTTTAAAAAATCGCTTTTGAAACAGAATAGTATAGTTGTTTAAACAAGAAAGTGTTTCTTTAATCTGCTTTTCTTTATGTTAAGAGACGAAAAAAATGTTTTCAAATATTTTTTCAAGAAAAGGAAAAATATAAGGCTCCCAAAAGTTTGTTACCTTTCATTTAACCAGTTCTTCATCAAAATCGGTCGTTCCGTTAAACAGCTTGTTTCAAATTAATAAAAGCAATTTTTTGTGGAATTAGGTACCTATATATATTAAATAAATAACAAGTTTTAGGCAATTATTTCCACATTTATATATTCCTTCTTTTTTTTAAGTTACATAAAACAACATTTCGGCAGCTGCCGCTACCCTTAAAAAGTTTCATTTTCCTTTTTAAAAAATGCTAAAGATAAAAAAAAATTTAGAAACAATTTTATATTTAGTAAGGATTTTCTAAAACTTAACATAGGGTGTTGCATGTTAAAGCAAATATCATTGTAAAATGCAACCCGCGAGCACAAAAAAAATCTTTACTGTATATGTATATTGTATATGTGTGTGTAATTGTGTATCTTTGCCACCTTTAACCAAAATGCAGAAAAAGCCGTACTTAAATTTTGAAAATCGTAAAAGATGTCATATTTTTAAAGAAAGATTCTCATTTTTCATTTTGAAAATTTATTCATTTATTTATAAATTATATGTTAAATCAATTAAAATTTTATATATGATGATGATTTTATTCATTATATGAATATGACATGACTTAAATTCTGATACTATTATTAGGGGAGACCGAGGAGGAAAGTAACAAAAATCAGTTTTTTGATGCTAGCATTAAAACTATTTATCGGATAAGTTCAGTAAACATATTAATCGACAGCTTGGACTTCCACCTATTCAATAAAATTAGAATTAAACATTAATAATAATTTGATAGTTCACTGCAGGACTTTTTAATCAGCTCTTTATTTGTTACTTTCCACCTCACCCCTGAGGTGAAAAGTAACAGCACAAAGGAGGAAAGTAACACTTTAAAATTAAGGCTAGCATTTCAAATATAAAACTGCTATTAATTTAAATTATTTTTATTATGAACATATAAAAAGGCAAAGTGATATTAACTACATTTTGTACATAATTGGCAGATATTTTTGCACTTTTTTTAAAACAAGTTTTTTTTAATTATTTAGTATTCGTTGAATAGCAATGAAATTAAAAAAGCATCGATTCTTAAAAATTCCAATCAAAAGGCCAATATTTAATCTTTAAAATATAAAATAAACATATAAAATGACATAGTTATAAAAAAGGAGGAGGTTTATAAAAATAAAATATTAGATGAGGAGGAAAGTAACAACGTGTTACTTTCCACCTCACCCCTCTTTTCCTTGGATTTCAAAAAACAAGTTTAAATTACACAAAAGTATTTCGCATTTTTTAATTATGCACTAACACGACTTAAAGATAAATAAAAAAGCTTCAAAAAAATGAAAAGCATATTTAAAATATCTATAAAATCAAAAAATATGATATTTTGAAAATTTAGGCAAAAACTTACTTTTGACGTAATTTTTGCACAAAATGTCAGTATCAGATATACGACTTATGGTAGACCCCTAACATAATTTGGGGGAGGTAGAGGGGGCAAAACTGACTCAAAATTATTTAAGGACTATGTCTGTCCGCTCATTGGTTTAGAAGTTATAAGCGTTGTTACTTTCCACCTCTGTTACTTTTCTCCTCGGTCTCTCCTACTTATCTTTTGCTTTTGAGTCCGTTTTATAACACTAAAAAAAGATAATTTAAAAAGTAAAAAAAATTGTAGGGGCAGCTATGGGCAGCTGAATCCTTTTTCATTTGTAAAATGAATGTATGAAAAATAGATCACAATAAATTATTAAACTAAACAGTGTAATACAAACATACTTTTTCTCTACAATTTCTAAAGTTTATTTATTAATTTGAGATGAATTGTAGAGGTTTGTTTGTATAAGCTGCTAACTTTAGTGCTAACTTTATTATACATGAAATATACAGTAAAATAATATACATATTTTATTTTCAAAGAAATTTTGGACTATCATAATACATAGAATGTAAAAGATTTTACACCCTTTTTAGATAAAAAGTTAATTTTCATCCTGCTATAAAAAATAAAAAAAATTTAAAAGCAATATTTGACCTTTTTAAAAAAAATATTAAATAAACAAATTTTTTCCTTTGAACACCTATTTAATGTATTTTAACATTTCCTCCAATCAAATTAAAAGTAAAAAAAACATTTTTAATATTTTTAATATTTAATATTTACAATATACGTATATAACATCCCAGATAACCAGCGTACAATTACTGTACACACCATGTACATTTGCACTATACTAGTACTAAAAATGTATAAAGGTATTGTTTTTCGAAGTACTGATACTAAATTGGTATAGTGCCAGTAAGTATGTATGTATCTTTTTATTACACTTGTACGACGTACTAATATCGTACTAGTATTACACTTGTAAGTAATAAATAGAAACTTCAATATTTTCACTTAGTGTACTAAATAAATATGGAGTCGTACCAGAGTCGTACTAATCCGCCATCTTAAAAAATAATTTGTCAGTTTAAGTACTTAGTAAGAGTATAATACAAGTACAGTGCCAGTTTATCATTCTGTTGAATAAAAAAGAGTATATGCACATTGCACATACTGGTACTGTACAATTTTAATGCAAGTATCTCAAGATAATTACGTTATACTCGTATAATACTAGTACAATGTGAAGGTATATGGCAAGTATAGAGCCGGTATACCGGGTATTTTGGATTAGTACGCTTGGTTATCTGGAATGGAATGCATAAATTCCTACTTTTGATTCTAATGTTCAACGGTCTCTTACTAAATTTTAACGTCATGTCCAAGATATAAGACCTCAATGTAGAGGTCTACCTTCTCTTCCATATGTTGACAGTGTATAATTTATTATTCTTCAAAATTATTAATAAATTAATAACTCTTGACAGATTTTATAATTTTTTAAAACGATTTTCAAAATTTTAAATGGATAATTTATTAAGTTTAGTTTTAATTTAAGTATGTGTTAAAGAAATAAACAACATTTATTGACTCTTCTTTAAATGTTGGTATATGTACTTAAGACAAAGCCAAAGAAGATATCGATTTGAAGTTTTTGTGTCTTGAATTTATGTTTTATCAATAATAATGTTTAAAAACAACTCTATTGTAAACAAATGAAATATAGGGAATAAGATAGAACTCTACATCGAGGTCTCCTAACTTATTGTTAGACATAATTTTAAGTAAATTAATAAATATTATTTTTTGTGAATAAAGTTTTGTGATTTTTATGTTTTTAATTAACGAACATTTCAACGACGAAAAGAACTCTACTCCGTCTGAAACGTTTAGGCAAACATGGAGAAAATAATTTTTATATTCTTGCATTAGCATCTAGATCGTTATATGATGATTTATCTGCAGAATACAGTTTTGTATGTATTACCTGGGAAAAATAATGTAAGTTTTTAAATTGGTGCAAAAAAATCTTTAAAACTTTAAAACTTTATTTAAAACTGAAATATTCTCTTTAAACTCGTTGAAGTGAGGAATCCACTCCATAAAAGTGAAAATTGAAGAACTCCAATCAGAGTGAGAAACGTACTCCATAAGAGTAAGATCCCATTCTTATAGAGTGAAATTTGACTCCAGTTCAAGTGGAAATTCACTCCAAAATTAGAGTAAAAATTTACTTTATAAAAGTGAGATCTCACTCTTTTAGAGCCACACAAAACCTTTGAGCATCAAAACGCTGCATATAACAATACAAATTTTTAGATCAATTCTCATAATTGATCGAAAAATAGGTATCGATCATTATACAAGGTTTTGATACTTTCAGGTTTTGTGTGAGTGGATTTCTTACTCTGATTAAAGAAGTTAAATTTTCACTTTTCGTGAAGTAAAAACTCTCTCGCAAGGAATTTAGAGTGTTACTATAGATTTAAAGAAACATCACTTACTGTTTGTCACACTGTATTCATATACTTGTAAGAGAATGTGCGTTTGTTTGCAAACGTCTGAGGAAGTCTTGGGTATACAATGTACATGTACATTGTACAATGTGCAGTGCATGAATAAGACGCGTACCTGCACGTACGCGGTATAACACAAATAGCAAGCCCAAGCTACACTGCAGAAACCTACGAGAGTGCAGCAGCGGCACACAGGGATTGAGGACTGGAATGGGGTTAACTGTGAGCGGCGTGATCGGGCGGTGATGGGGTGTATGGGGGTGGGGAACAAGGATGGTCAGAACCGTTTTATGCATACCGAATGCATACCAACCCATTTCAATGCATCACATTCATGGGCAATTGATTTATAACCGAAATAAAGCGTCCTCCTTTTCGATAAATAGAAAACTCCCTAGCTATTGCATTCGCGGCGAAAACGTTATTCGCGTTACGGAGACTTTTGTTCCGATTTTCAAAGAGTTATCCTCACCATTTTTCTTCACTTCTGTACGATCATTGCCTCACAATCCTTCTACTATCTTTTCACCAATATTGATTTTGTTGTTCTTTCTTTTGTTTTAAAGTACGTGACGATCATTTTAACTTTTGCTCTTATGTCAGCCTCGATTAATCATAAGTATCAGCAAGTCTGCAGTATTAGTTTCGTGACAAACCATCCTATCACATTCGCTAATATTGCTATCGACTAGAAAAGATATGATTGGTTTCTTCAGATTTTCTTATGAGAATTTTATTCAAGATCTGAAACTTACGAGAAAGAGATTTTTCACATGAAAAGAATTTTTTTCTACAGGAAAAAAAAGTTCATTGATATTTACAAAACTTTTTTTGAAGTCTTGGATACATGAAAAAGATTTATGAAAACTCTATATCATGGTTTTTATGAACTACTAAATTTCTTCACAAATATGCTACTCAAATTCCGTTAACTTTATTGAATATGTTTGCATAGTGTACACATAGGAAGTTTATAATACTTCTTAGAGGAAGAATAGGAAATATCCAAAATGAAGCAATATAGTATCTCTATTGGGGAGGTTGGAAGAATTCAAGAGAAGTTTTGTAAAATAGAACCATTATGTACAAAAAGGAAATAGAATGACTCATTAGTTGTCTGATGAGACTGTGTACGCCTCCCGTCTCTGGTCAGTAGTAGTAGTGGTATCTCGACAGTTGTTGGTGAGATGCAAGGTGATTGTTCGAAAGTTAACGATTCGCATACATTCATACATTCATACATACTTAAGGGGGTTGACCCGTGTGACAGCCGTTTTTTAACTGTTTTTTGGGATTTTTTTCTGAAGGGCGATTAAAACTTACAACTTTGGATTTTCTACCATAGATTTAGTAACTATTGAAGTAAATTCAGAAATTTTTTGAAGTCAAAATAATGAAAACTTTACGCGATACAGCGCTGGGAAGTAATTCATGTAAAAAACAGTACAGCATTGGTCGCCAAAAATCAAGTTTGATTTGAACAAATTTAGTGGTTGATCGTCCATGTTTGATTTAAACATATTTTTTGTTTGATTCAAACAAAAATTTCGTTTACTTTAAACAAAACATTATTTTTCATTTTAAAGGAAGTACATTTTATTTTAAATAAAAGAAATTTTTATCCTTATAATAATATTCTTTTATTTTGAACACAATATTTTTTATTTTAAACACAAAATATGTTCCGCGATAGTTTAATTTTTGTTTCTTACTTTTATATAAAGCATTCTTTATGTTTGAGATTACTTCAAATGTTAATATATAAACTGTAAAAACCAAAGAAAATTACACTTTTTATTAACTGCACACAATTCTGGAAATGTTGAACTTTGAATCAGTCTAATTTACAAGAAAAATGCACAAAAGAAACAATATCCTTCCTTCACTCACTTGTGCACAAAAGTTTTATTCACTTCAGATATACCTCAATTTTTTGATAAAATGATAACACTTACACTTTTAAGAAATCACTTTAATAAAAACAAAACCAGGAATGTAAACATTTTTTTCCAAAAAAATCTGAAAATGTGAATTAGACATTGTAGAGCCTAAAATAAAAAATCATTTCTGCACAATTATATGTACCAAATATTATAAAATATATCATTAAACAGGTAAAGGGTGTACTTCCGGCGAAGACGACATACCTATAATTTTAATGAAACTTGGTATACTTATGTATCTTGATGCGCTGATTACGAAAATGATAGTAAAAATTAGCGCAAATTGCGTTATCATGGTAAAAACCGTAAAAAATACTATAATAATATGGGCAGTGGGGGCAAGATAGGGTGCCTACACGGAAAGAAATATTTTGCATTTTTAGCATGAGGACACTTCATGGTCTCTCTGTAAAGGCGTTTGCTTACCTATAAAAGTAAAAATTTATGCATTTTAAGTATTAAGTGCTACCATAGAAAAAATGTATGGTAGACTTACTTTTAGTCTAAAATCATTTTACATAAAACGCAAAGCTATTTTACTCAAAAAGTAAGAAACATCGTTTTACGAAAATAGCAAAGAGACTTATAGACTTAGTCGGTGAGTCCGCTGGAACCAGTGATTTGTCTCCGCCTATTTACCCTCTCCAACCGTTTAACATATGTGTGAGTTGAGCCCGTGTCCGTGTTTTGTTGTTGTAATCTTGTGCGCGCATCAATATTTCTGATTCGATTTTGTTGGATGTTAATGATTTTCTTTTGGTAAGTATTAAAAAAATGCAAAAATACACTTAAGGCGTTTTATTAATGTTATTTGAAACATGTTATATGCAATTTCAACTTATTTAAAAGGAATTATTTTTTGGTCAGGCTTTTTTACTATAAGTTAACCTTTTTACATTTTTAAACACAAATTATTACACTGTAAACAATCATTGCTAATTGTGAGCTGAATTTATTTTTTAAAAGAATGTTTAGTGCCGTAATAATTTGTATCATTAATGTAATTAATTTCTAAAAATGTGACAGCTGATGCAGACATAACCTCAAAAATGTGCGATTCACTGACGTCTTCGTTGAATTCTCGTGCTCTAAGTGGTTTGTTAAGTTTTTATTACTTATTTAAACAATGAAGTGAATATATAAATATTTCAATAAATCTAAGTTTTTAATAACAAACAAAAAACAACATTATAGTTTTATATTTTAACAGATATTACAAATATTTACTTCGTACATGAATCACACATACGTCAAACGGTTGGAGAGGGTAAATAGGCGGAGACAAATCACTGGTTCCAGCGGACTCACCGACTAAGTCTATAAGTCTCTTTGCTATTTTCGTAAAACGATGTTTCTTACTTTTTGAGTAAAATAGCTTTGCGTTTTATGTAAAATGATTTTAGACTAAGAGTAAGTCTACCATACATTTTTTCTATGGTAGCACTTAATACTTAAAATGCATAAATTTTTACTTTTATAGGTAAGCAAACGCCTTTACAGAAAGAGCATGAAGTGTTCTCATACTAAAAATGCAAAATATTTCTTTCCGTGTATAAGATTTGAAGCTCAATAAAACTAATATTATCAATTCAAAAATATTTTATTTATTATAATAATAATCTTTGGCAATCAGTCTTCCATGAAAAAGTCTTATTTGGAATATTTGTTACTTAATTAAATATAAAATTAAGAATAAGTGCACAAATTTAAATTTTCCATTTTACAAAACGTGGGGGCAAGATGGGGTAGTATAAAAATCAACCAATTTTTGCTTACAAATTTCGCAAGCATCTTTATTGATTTTATAAAATAAATTAAATAACCAATTTAATGCGTAATTTTAATTCTCTCATGTAAAATTAAATTACAATGCTAACCTCAAAAAACAATAACTTTTATAATAGAAATAAACAAGTGGTTACCTGCTCCTGTATTGGAAATGTATTATATACATAACAAAACGTTATAAATAGTGTGTAAAATCACCAAACGCAGATTTTTTTCATAAAATAAAAAAATGATGGTTTTCAGTGCCTTATCCTGCCTTCACTTCCTATACCCCGTCTTGCCCCCACATACGGAATTTCATTAAAATATTAATTTCTTAAATTTAAGTTTCAAAACGGAAATAAACAAGTGCTTAACTTCAAGTGTAATCATTGTTGAACATGGAAAAAATTATATAGTATATAAAATGTTATTATTAAAATAACAAACACGTTCCAAATAAAACGTAAAAATGACAAGAAAATCGTCAAAAACAGTTTTTTTCATTTAACAAATAAAAAACTCGGTTTCATCAATCAGTACTTGGCCAATCAAAAACTATTGTAACGGTGCTATGTTATGCAAAAAATGATCATGATTGGTTAATTAGTTTCTTAATTAAGGCAGGTACCCCGTCTTGCCCCCAACCCCGTCTTTCCCTCACCACCCCTACACGTTTTTTTTGTTAAATCTCATAAAATATTCAAAATATTATTTATAAGAATTGTAAAAAATATTATTTAGACAAAAGTTATAGATCTAATAAAAATAGACATTTTATGATGTTATATATTTTTTACAAATAGTTAATAGTTTTCTAAACAGAAATAAAAAAACGTGTTAACGACCATGAAAATAGTCTATAGTTAGCTATATTGTTCCTAAAGAATCCTATATAAGAAACGAGTACTGAAGGTCAGCGTTAAACGGAAAAGCGTTAACAGTTAACGAAAAAGGATACTTTATACCTGGTTCCTTGGTTAGGGAGAGAAGGTATTTGTTAAAAGTTTACGGAAAAGGAAACTCTCAGCTCATTATACAAATTACCTTAAAATTTAAATTTTATTTCTTAATACAAACTATAGACTACCTGCAGGGATTCATCATCATTAGAGCAAACCCTTGTATAATGAGGGTTGATGGCTTTCGGAAAAGACATAAAATTTTCGAGTATTATTGAAAAGAGAGAAAATAAATTATATTCTGAAATTTTACCTCATTACTCAAATATTCTTCAAATTTAAATTTTTTTTTCTAAATACGAACAATAGACTAAATAAGTTTATCGTTTTTGGAGCCAACCCTTTCATAATAAGGGTTATATTAGGTTTTGAAAAAGAGAAACAATTTTCGAGCTTTAACGGAAAGAGAGATAAATACATTAGTGCGTGGTATAGAAGTGCATGGTAGTGAAAGTTATTAATGAATAGAACTTGAGTGTGTATAATGTGGAAGAGAATAATGCTAATTATTGTGTATTTTTTATTAAGCGTTTATAATAGAAATGTGTTTAATGTGAAAGTGTATAGTATTAATATGCTTATTGTTTATTAAGAGTTTGTGTTAAATATTTCTTAATACGGTAAACAAAAAGTGTTTATTAAAGAAATGAACTGTAAGTGATAAATAATAAATAATAAAGTGACTCTAATAGTAGGGGAAAGTCGGGTAGCACCGGCCATCGGGTAGCCGCGGCCACTGTTTATTTTATGTATAATACCGTATTTTTATCTTTGAATCAAATTAGAAATGGCGTATAATTTAATTGAACTAATTTTTTTAGTATAGTGACTCCATTATTTCATTTCTTTTTTATAAAAAACTACTATTCTGTAAATATAACCGTAAAGTGTTCGGACAATTTAAAAAATGAGTGTCGCATTGAACGTCATATAAAAATGTTATTATATTTGTAATTTCCGACACTATTGAATTTATATTTTTATTGATATCCATAAATTATTCTCTGACGATTATTTAAGACATAATTTGTTGTTACTTTACCGAGTTATATAATTAAAATAAAAAGTTTCTTTTCCTGTGGCCGGAGTTACCCGATGAACTTTTGAGGGTTAGTATTTTACTCCTCATATTTGTCCTTATGTTTCTCTTAACTAATATGTTTATTTTATTATTAGAAGAATTTTAAGTCTTGATAAATAGTTTGTCTTCAACATGAAACAATTTAATTATTGTTCTTGAAATATTTACACAATTTATTGACAAAAAAGCTTAAGGGTCCGGGGCTGCCCGACTTTCCCCTAAATATACATTAAAAATTAAATGTAAAAAGTGGCAGTGATTAAAATGAAAGTGTGCAAAATGTGTTGACTAAAGTAACAATATTTAGAAAGTATTGAAATTTTTTATTTTCAATAAAGTTAGTGTTATGAAATGCTAAAAGTGCCCATAAAATGGGATTATGGATTCATTAAACAAGTCATTGATAACTGTTTAATAAATAAATTAATTGTAAATGTTTAATAAATAATAAAGTGATGATAATGTTTTTAAAGAGTCGTTACAGTGTAAAATAAGTGTTAATAATATAATTATATAAAAGAGGTGAGATAAAGATATAAGACAATAATAAGTTGCATATTTTAAAACATCAAATATGTTTCCAATGTTAACAAAATTTTTATCTTTTTTAAATTCCCGGGAAATCGAATACAAATAAAAAAAAATTTACCCCTATTTTTTATTTTTTTGATCTGACAATATTAATGGGTGCCGCTTGCAACCCCTATTTTCAATACATGGGAAAAGTGTACTTTTTTTAATAATTGCGAAAAACTGTTCTTAATTTTATCGAAAAAGGCTCAAAAGCTTTTGAGACCTCAATACATGTTTAACTTTGAAGAAACTGTCAATTATTATTATTATTATTTTTTTTTGTAAACTGACCTTCCCTAGGGAAGTGGTTAAGTAGTTATATTGTGTATTTTTTATTTCTGGAAGTCTAGTTGTACGGCTCAAGATGATACCTCTTTGTATATTCTATTATGAATTATAACAAATTAATTATTATTATTATTATAATTATTATTATTATCTCATCTCATTTTCGGATAATTTTACAAAATTGTATAAACTTGGAATTTGCAATATCGAATAAATAAAAAACAATAATTTACATGTGAGGAATGTAAAAGATGAGACTCAGAAGACAAAATTAGATTAGCAAACTAATGACGGCTTTACAGAAATGAAAGGAGATAGTAGTAGTCCTTCATTAAATACAAAAATAGAACAGAAAAAAGTTGTTAATATTCCTGACTAAGAAACTAAAAAAAGCAGTACCATATATAAAAAATGTATTGTAGAAAACCTAAGTTAAAAGGAAAGATGGAAAAGAGAGACAAATAACAAATTTCGAAAGTGTAAATAGTGACAGTATAAATGTTTGTAAGAAAAAACATGTGGAAAGTGCGTCAAATTCCATTGAAGTAGTAAAAGAAGGTAATAATTATAAAATATTAGAAACAATAGTAGTAAGAAGATATTTTTTAACAATTCTAATGAGAAAAGTAGAAAAACTAGAGCAGAATATCAGAAAGAATATAGTGAAATGATGAAATTAAAACGAAAAAAATTGATAACAAAGAAACAGAAATATCAATTATGGAAGAAATATGTTTAAGTAGGGAAACAGATTTAAATTTTTCTAAAAAAAAACACATAAATAGTGCTGTTTAAGAAGAAAAGAGAGATAATAATTCTGACAAATTAATAATTTCTAGCAATTGTAATTAAACAAGTAAAAAAAGTCGTGCAGAATATAAAAAAATGTTGAAAGTCAGTTAAAGTATCTTAAAGAAGTAGGAGGAGATGATAAGAATAAGAAATTACAAAGAATAGTGAGCCAGACAAAAATTGTTAACACCTCTAATCAGAAAATTAAAAAAAAGTAGAGCAGAATGTAAAAAAAGCTATCGTCAAAGATTGAAATTGAAACAGAAGATGTGCCATGATAAGGATGAAAATAATGAAATACTATATTCAAAAGATATGCAGGAGAAAGATGTAAGCATTTGTGATGAGAAAATGAAAAAAAGTCACGTAAAATAACAAAAACAATAACGTAAAAAATTAAAATTAAAAAGAAACGTAATCCATGAGGAAAAAATAGATGTTCCGAAACATAGAGGTAAAAAATGGAGTCATTTATGGAAATGAAAACAACATTGATATTCGTGATTTTGCTTATGCAGAAAAAAATATTAATAGCATACATGTTTTAAGCTATTACGAACATTATCTTGGTAAAATGTCGTGTTTTTGCAAAAGATGCAAGGCTAAACATTTTGAGAAAGAAAAATTCAAAAGAAATTAACTTATAATTATTGTTGCAGTCATGGTGGGGTATCTTCGCCTTCAGAAAAATACCCTCATGAATTAAAAAAATTGTAATGAAATTGCTATTTTTAATAAGAATGCTGAAGGTTTAATACCAGAGTCTTATGTAACGATTTATAATACATCGATTTAACAATTGCAATTGGTTAGTCATTTAGATCCAAATGTTGAAACTTGGATATATCCTATACTTTATCCTCTAGAAAGCAAGGATTATAGTCTCGATATGATTCGTACTCATAGTGATAAGCCAACCAGAAATCAAACTGTGGCCACATCTGCTTATATAAAATATAAAATAGGAGTAAGAGATCATACCTTCAATCAATTTTTATATGGTGGAAGAATGTTTCAGCAATGATTAGTTGATAATTATGTCAAAGTTGAAAAAGTTAGGTTACATTTTTGTAAAAATAATCAAACAAAATTAAAAAGTGAAGCTTACAAAGGGTTAATTGATCATTTAGATAAACAAGAAATTGAAAATAATTTACATGTTGGCAAGATGTTGATACTGCCTTGAACATTTATAGGATCACCTCGTAACATGTTAAAACAATGTTAATATGCAATGACCATTATGTAGATGATAAACTATTTGGACAAGTAAAGTCCTATGTTTATGTTATTAAATTTCAAAAGCGCGGTTTACCTCACATTCATTTATTGGTGATATTGGAAGAAGTTTCTAAAATATTAAGAGCAGAGAGTGTTGATCGGTAAACTTTTTAAAGTAAAATTTTTAAATTGTATTAGGTATATCATTTTTTTATAATTTTTCTTGATATTCTTCATTTTATTCTTCATCTTTTTTTTATTTAATTAATTTTTAATTAATCAAAATTTGCAAATTGATATACACGATGAATCAAAGATCACTTCATTTTAAATTTATTGCAATGTCTTCTTATCATTAATTTTATTTTTTATTATATTATGTATTTCTTTTATTTCACATAATTGTACATAAATGAAACATTGTTTTAAGAGGGGAACACCAATTGTAATTTTCGAAAAATCGTTTTTTCTTTTTTTGCATTTTCTTAAAGTATACATATTTCAAAATTTGTTTGTAAATTTCTAAGTTGATCCAGTGAAAAATAAATGTGTTATACAGCACTATGCGGCGGCGCGCCAAGGTCGCTTTAGACCAGCTAACACTTACACTAGGTGCTCCATGGCTATTCGTCTTTTGTTTCACGCTTAGATTCACAGTTTTTGTACCCTTCCTTCATAATTTTGAGACCAGAAAGAATAATATGAGAAGCAAAGGTCATTTCAAGTATTTAACAAAAAATTACGTTGAAACTTTAAATGCGTTTTTCTCAAAATGACATTTTCAAAGTCGGTGATCACGATTACTCGAAAACCAATTAACCGATTTACTTGAAATTTGGTATGCTTAATTTACACATCTAAGTCGAGTAAGTGATCGAAGGATTATTTTTATGCAAAACTTTTTTTTTATAGCTGAAAATCGACCGTTTATTTTAACGAAAATCATACTGTTGACTTTGACAGGTCACCATTTTGTCGAATGTATTTTTTTCTTCAAATCCTTCGATCACTAACAGGATATTCTTATACTAAATGTAAATCAATTTCATTTTTTCATTTCATACGAAGCATACATGCAGAATCCTGATCACAGCGAAACACCTTTTTTTGGAAGTCGTCGCTTCAATGGCTCACATCTTCAAAAGTTTTGGTTAAAAAACACTTTTATTTTTTTTTTTAATTACAGTTTTTAACATGTACTTTTAACTAATAAATAGTATTCTTCAAAACGTTTCATGGTTTTCTAGGAAAAAATTTTTGAAAAAAGCACTTTCTTTAGTTACAACTGGTGTTCCCCCCTTAAGAAATAATAAAATTTGGCGTGCGCTTTAGCGCGCGCTTTAGCGCGCGCTTTTTTTTCTAGTGAACAATAATCTGATGATTGAAACAAATGTTCTATCTATGTAGTTTGATTTAAAAACAGTTCCTACTTTTTATGACACCCTAACCCTGTATCAGTTTAAAAAGAATTCAGTTTATTGTAGCACCCCAGCACCTCCGTATCCCTATTAAAAATTGAACTTATTATGGCACTCCAACCCATCCTTTATCCCTTTAAATTAAGGTTAAGTTAAAAAAAAAGTAAACATGTAATTTTAAAAACCATTTTCTTTACACAATATCCTATTATTTATTGAATAATATTGAGTCATAGAAAAGTTGAATATTCTTTTACATGTGAGAATATTCTTTTTGGTAATAGCACCTTAATTTTCGGGAAGTTTCTCATAGTAAGTTTCCCTTGGGAACTTTCCAAAAACTTCAATTGGAAACTTCTCAGAAACTTCGGGGAAGATTCCCTTGAAAAATCCCCTTGGAAACTTTCTGGAACCTTTCCGGAAACTTCCCTTGGATAATTCCCTTGGAAACTTTCGTTGAAACTTTGCAGTTGTTGTTTTTTTAATTTGAATAATAAATCATTTTTGTAATACACGATTTTGTAGTTTTTAAAATCTACCATAGCAAATCTCTTTAAATGAGATTAATTGTTAACTATTTAATAATACACCTCACTGTTAAATTGTCAGCTTTCTAAAGAAAAATTAGCAACTTTTTTTAAAAAATTTATTTATCATTTAAGTTTAAAAAAATAACTAGAAGTTTCCAAGGGAAGTTTTTAAAGGAAGTTTCCGGGAATTATCTAAACAGTTTCCAAAGGATGTATCCAGGAAGTTTCTAAAGGAAGTCTCCGCGAAAATTTTAGGAAGTTCCTAAAGAATGTTTCCGGAAAGTTTCCCGGAAATTTCCAAGGGAAGTTTCTGGAAAGATTCCAGGGGATGTTTTCGGGAAGTTTTCAAAGCTAGCCTCTGTGGGAAAATTCTAAGGAAGGCTTCCGGGAAATTTTCAGAAATGTTTCAAAAGAAGTTTCCGAGATGTTTCTAATAAGTTCCCAAGGACTGTTTCCATGAAGTTTCCAGGAAGTTTCCAATGAATGTTTCCGGGAAGTTTTCAGGAAGTTTACAAGGGATGTTTGAGAGAAGTTTCCAAACGAAGTTTCTTGCAAATTTCTAGGTAGTTTTCAAGGGAAGTTATCGAGAAGTTTCCAATAAGTTTTCAAAAAATGTTTCCGAGAAGTTCCCAGGAAGTTTCCAAGGGATGTTTACTGAAAGATTCTAAGGAAAGGTTTCCGGGATGTTTGCGAGGGAAACTTTCCAGGAGGGGGATATTTTGCTATGTCCAGGAAGCTTCCTGGAGACTACCTTTGATAACTTCAGACATTACAATAGGAAACTTCCAGGAAACTTTCGAGAAATTCTGGTGCTATCTGGGGTGTGACACTTTTTATGATTATTTGTTTAAAAAAAATCTACAGTTATAATGACACTTTTTACAATTATTTGTTTTAAAAAAATTTACAGTTATAATGTCGCCCCAACCTTTTCTTAACCTTATCCGTTTATGAAAACCCCAACTCTTTATAACGCTTTGACCCAATGGTAACAATGTAGAAAACTTGACTTCCAACTGTTATGATACTTTTCATTTCGTAAAAACAACCCCAACTTTATAGAAAAATTTACCTTCCGATTTAGCCATACGCTGCGCTGAAAGCAGTACATGCATATGTGTGATAGAACCTTATCTATTTTTTCAAAGAATATTTATTTTGATAAAAAAACTCATAGTGCATAAAATGCCTACACTGAGAAAAAAGGTTTAGTTTTACCAGCAATATTTTTTAGTTGACCATTGTTGGTTGTAACAACAATATTTTGATTGGTATAACAAAACGATTTGGTTGGCGTAACACATCAAGTTGTTTGGGACCACCATATTATTTTGTTGCTCTTATTTGGTTGAACCAAACATAATTTAGTTGTGGCAACCAAACATAATTTAGTTGTGCCAACCAAAAGTTTTTGTTATGCCAACAAACAACACTGAACCAAATAATTTAGTTGTCTCAACCAAAAAGTTTGGTTGATTAAATACCAACCAAATAATTTGGTTGGCTCAACCAAATTTTTGTTGCTATGACTTAACATTTTTCTCAGTGTATTTTTATCAGATCTACAATTTTTGTTGAAAATATTTTTTAAAATTAAATATATTTTATTAGATAACAGCAAAAAACTGTGAATTATGGTAGATTTTTGTTTTTTTACATTATAATAAAATTGGCGCCAATTTTCATTATGATATCCGTAATCAGCACATTTAAAATACGTAAGTAACGAATTTTCAAAGAAATCGAAAATATGTGCTAATAGGAAGTATATCCAATAAAGAATATTAGAATTTAATAATTTTTGGAAGAAAATTATGTTGCTTAGAAAAGTTTGTGGATAAACTTCCGAAAAGCTCGAACTTTAAATCTTTTTGATATTTTGTATACTTATGAAATTTAATGCTCTGATTACGAAAATCGTAGGGAAAATTGGCGACTAGCTCATCTATATGCTAAAAACCATAATAAACCATAAAAATAATGGTTTTTTGCATTTATTTCAGTAAATTAAAAAATATAAAAAATGTTTTGTCTAAAAGTTATAAGTCTCATTAAAATACACATTTTATATTTCTTACATTTTTTTCTAAATGTGCATAGATTTCAAGAAAAATGCATAAAACTAGAAATAATCATAAATATGTTATTTATAACGTAATTTACGTATTTTTGTATAACCGTTTGAGTTGGTTTGTAAATAAATAATTATTTATTTCGTAAATAATTCTGAACAATTTTTCATTAAAAGCAGAAAAATTGGTAAACAATATGAAACTTAGTTTTATAAGACGATTTACCCAAGACTACTAAAATAATTTCGTACTTATTCAGAAACTTGTTTTTTCCATGTCAAGTTTCCCAAAACGATAAAAACAAGGGATAAATTTTCAAGAGATTATTATTTATTCTTCCTACTTGATGATTTTGATTTCAAATGCAGCATTTTCTTAGTGAACGTTGTTAACATTTATAACTTGTGTTATCAAAGTTTTAGGTTTGATCCTTATGCATGTATCTTAAGATTCTCAAGTCAGTGTTAATTAACGTGGTGTAAACGTATTCTATGAATAATCTTCGAGGGATTTATTTGTTTAGTATTAAAAGTATTTTAAAATTTATGGAACTTATATGTTACAATTGTAACCAAATTTTGTGGTCAATACAGAGAATTTCTAATATACAGTGACAGAAAATAACACCATCAATCACCTGCAGGTACGCGTTTAGTTATATTTAATTTCTAAAACGGTAACATAATTTGTAACTGCTTTTTTATCACTTTTAAGCGAATAAATCTTTCCGATCAACTAAAAAACCACTTAATGTAGCGTGATGGTTCCAATATTAATTTCACATTACATTAAATCCCACTCAGAACTTGAGAGGATCCTAATTCCCTCGTTAATAACTGCAAGAGCGGAGTTTACAAGGCAAGGTACTTGACCGGTCAAAGTCTATGTTCTTTAATACCTCAGAATTATCTTGATTGGTATTTAGTCTACACATAGGAAATGGACAGAATAAAACTTTTATCTTAAGGGTATATTCCTATGTTCGAGGCTGTTTTGGAGGCTTATTTCAATATTTTTTTTTATACAAAATATCATTAAATCATGACAACTTTATTTTACATTTTTTTATTTACATTTGAACTATTTAAAAAAAATTTTGACACTTTTTCAATTTAATTTGTTTATAATATTATAAATTAAAGATGGCAGCTTCGAAGTGAGGTAGGTGGTTGGTGCGGGTTCTCGTTCCCCTGAACGTGCTCTGAAACAAATAAATCCAGTAGATTATCGTTTTGTATGCTTGTGGTTATCGTCCGTAGTAAAATAAGACATTTTTATCAATAAATAACAAAATGGCTGACTTGTAAACAAAAACGTTTAAAAATCGTGTTTTTTTAATTAATAAAAAGATTAATAAAAAAAAAATTATTATTAAAATTAAATAATTTTACTACGGACCAGAGCCATGGTTGTATAAAATAACATATTAAAAAATGAAAGCAATCGGATCGATAGTTTCCTTATAATCACTCGCACCGTTTTGAAAAATGCCATTTTGAGAAAAACGCGTTTAAAGTTGAACAATAATATTCAAGTATGCTGTGCATTAAAAAATGTTTGAAATAGTTGAAAAATGTTTACTCGGGGGTTTTTGGGGTCGCTGATCACAAATCTGAAGTCAAAATTTAAAAATTCAAAATGGCAGATCCAATATGGCGGACAAGAAATTTTAAAAATAATTGTATTTGCTTGAAACTTCCTACTCGGAGGTTTTTGGGGTCGCTGATTACGAATCTGAAAACACTTTTCAAAAATTTTAAATGTCGGACTCAATATGGCGGACAAGAAATTTTAAAAATAATTCTATTTGCATGAAACTTGCTACTCGGGGGTTTTTATGATCGCTGATTACGAATTTGTTATTAAAATTTATGTAAATAATTTTATTTTGTAAAAAAATTATACTTACATTAATCGGCAATACTAGGTGCACAGAACAGACCCTCTGTCTCTTCGTACGCGTCGTTTTCCGCTGTTTTGTCTGCTCTACTTGTGGCCTTCACTTTTTTTGATAATTTTGATAATTCTGTATCTTTTTCCGACGTATATTTATTTCCACGAAACTTTCTTTTCTTTTCACCATAACATGCGCGTTTATTGGAACTTCTAGAATGTTTTCTGTCCATTTTCCAAAAATGCTTTGTAACCGAAAGTCAGGCTTCAACTGACGACTAACGACGAAACACCTATACAAACCAAATAGTATATACACATATATTTCGTCCCTTTATACCTGAGAGCAGCTCCCTAAAAGTTCGTACACAAACGTATATATTGTATATAATATATATAGATATATATATATATTAAGGTGGTCCATAATAATTATTATTTAACTATTAATTATTAATTTTACAAATTAATGACCTCCGATTAGAATAAGACAAGATATTAACTATTATTTATTACTTTTACTTTGTCTAAATAATTTATTATTGTTAATTTATAACTTGTATTCAATAATTTGTCTTATTCTAATTAGAGGCCATTAATTTGTAAAATCAGGAAACTGTTGTGTCCTTCTAGGTGCATTTGTAAAGAATTAATAATTATTTACAATAATTTGTTTAAACAATTGCCATTGTGTAGTGGTTAATTTTACTGAATACTTTTTATAATTAAATAACTAATTAATTTGTAAAATTAGAAAAAAGTTGTGTCCATCTAGGTGCATTCGTAAAGAATTAATAATTATTAACAATAATTTGTTTAAACAATTGCAATTGTTATTGTGGTTAATTTTACTGATACTTTTTTTTAATTAACAACTAATTAATTTGTAAAATTAGGAAAAAGTTGTGTCCTTCTACTTGCATTTGTAAAGAATTAATAATTATTAACAATTATTTGTTTAAACAATTGCAATTGTTGTTGTTTTAATTTGCTTAAACAAATGAAAAGTAGAGAAAAATCTCTATGAACATTCTTATTCATTGGGTTTAAACTTTTATGGAGCTAATCAGGTATAATTATATGGAATAACAACACACAGATAAGACCGTTGCATTTGTCGCTCGGTTCGCAGCAGGCGGTCCTGACCTGTTCTTGGCAACAGGCTATATCTTAGTAAATATTTTGTATTTATGTCTACAATTTACACAGTACACGCTCAATGTAGTGTACTTTTGAAATTTGTAAAAAAAAAAAATCGATTTTTTGAAGCCCGAACATAGGAATACAGCCTTAAATAATAAATATCATTTACAGTACAGTGCACTCCTTCACTAGATGCTAACATCTATTTTAAGCTTATAAAATTATTTAATTTTTTTTTTTGAACGATATATGTAAATTCTAAATAAACTAAGCTTTCTCAATAGAAAATTTTCCTAGTGCTAAATAGAAACGCTCGATTTATAATAATTTTGTATGAAATCTAACATTGCAATCACTGAAAATTAACTATATACCTATAGTAGATTTGACTACTTTTTACTTACTTTCCGCAATAATATAAATGTTTATTAAAATTTTAAATTATGAAGTATACAAAATTCAAAAATTATATTTCATAGGAACACCAGGGACCATGCAGCGAAACCCCGCATTGCGGGGGGGCCTCGGCTTGCTGGGGGGCCTCGAGCCCAATAACCCTAATGCAAAAAAAAATTTTTAAAAAAATAATTAAAAATAGAAAATATTGAACTAAATTATTTATACACTATTTAAAAAAATATTGGGGGGGAGGGGGCCTCCTGAAAAAATTCGAGGGGGGGGGCGTCGACATTTGTAGTTACGTCCCTGAGAAACACATGTTAGCACATTTTTCTAGAACACTCGTTTCTCACACTTTTAATTCACAAAAAACTGACCTCGCTAGACGCGTAAGTGTAGATTACTTTGCGGTTAATTTTCTAACACAATCCATTCTTGTTTCTCACTTAATTGGTTAATTCAACATTATTTCATTAAACAGTTCACTTTTTAACTCTTCAAAATGTTGATAGCGATAAAAAGTTCACAATTGCGGAAAGAGATCTGACAAATATCATGTGGCGTCAGCCATTTTACTGCGAGGACTCAGCGCCGACAATGGAATTAACATGCATTAAATTAGTTGTGATAGCTAATACTTAGCTGTGACAGCTAACATATTCTAGCTAATATTGATTAATTTTGGTAGCAAATGACCGTTTGCTACTATATATCTGATAATCTGATGTATCAACTAAATCTTTAGCAAAGGCAGCAAATGAAAATCAAGCAAATTTGCTGGTTAACGCTTCGAACGACTACGAAGTTTAAAGGGTTGGAAAATTTCGAAGGATTGAACGGATGCGGAGTACACACTGTAATTAAAAGCTTTATGAATTATTATTATTTATTTACTATTTTTGTTTTCATCATTCATAATCGAAAAATGTCAGAAACTAACTTTTCTTTATAAAATCAAAAATATTTATTAATTATGACGATAAAATTCTAAAATTTCAGGTGATTGAGAGAGCGGTGAAAAATTCGAGGGGCGTTTCCCTTGGGAGAGACTCAAAAGAACTACACAGTGACTTCGACAGGGACTTTGTTGTCCAAGTGACTCTACTGGGATTTCTCTGACAATGAAAAGTCCCTCAGAAAAATTATTGTTGACTTGTAGATGCGTAATCTTAGACTACATATTACAAATGTATAAAGGAGGAAAATAGAAAGATAAAAATATTGATAATGTTACCTTACAAAATTTATTAGGAGATTAGTTGAATTGTCATGAGTATGAACTAAAGGTTGGGGTGATACTGGTAAAAGACCAGTTGAGGACTAACTGAATGTCGACTCCTCGGAATAAAGATTTTGTTTCACAGATTGAGCAGATATTCACATTTTTTTTGTAAATGTTTATTTAAGAGATGCCGAGGTTGAAACTAGACTTGTAGGAAAGAAATAATTCTTGAAATATTCAGGAACTTTGTACTTGAGTTTGGGGCAAGGATGGAAATTCAGTACTCATTCAAACCTAAATATTTCAGGTAAATTATAAACTAGTTCCTGAAAAATTCATTAGATTAGATGGAAAATAAAATTTATATTTTGACTCCTGTCTGTCCGATTTCAAACATACTATTTAACTGAAGATTGATGATTTTAATGAAAAATTTAAAAATCTGTAACCGAATAATTCAAAGCTCGAAGACTCGAACTCGCGACCCTTCACTCTAAAGCCGGCTGCTGTATCCACTAGGCTGCTGGCGCAGTTACAAATGTTTACTTACACGTTATATACGAGCAACGGCTTAGAGAGCGCTACAAGACAGTTGGCTTGAGGCCACGCCTCCTAATGTATGAAAGTCAGGAATCGGTTTTATAGTATTTACTGAATTATAAAGTGCTCAACCAAATGTCAGTTTCTACTTTACAGTTCCTGGATTTCTTCTGAATTTTCGTGAATTGTTAATGAAAGTTTATCAAGAATCGTCAAATTTTCTCTATTGCCCCAAACTTATGAATAAATTCCGTACTTATTCATGAATAATTTTTTTCAGTGTAGATTTAAAGCCGATGAGGTCTAAAGGTTGAAACTCTCATTGACACTGAGTTTTTATCATTTAGGTATGTCAAAAAATACAGTACCTAATGTGTACCACCCCTGCAAGAAGTTCTGGATCTTCGTCTAGAAAGATACCATGAAAAGTGGCGTGTGCGTGTGCGTGTGCGTGCGTGCATGTGGATGGGCGTGTGAAGAAGAAATAGAGTAAGAGGGGGGGGGGGGGGAAGAATTATTCTGATAGACACAAGAGAAAAGCAAGATTAAGGAAGAGAATTAGAGATAGAAAAAAGACGAAAACTTTTCTCACTGGCAAGAACAGCACAATAAATCTATCGACGGAACAATCCTACGGCTCCTAGGAGAAAGAAGATTTTTTTATCTCATATCTATTCTGAGAATTCGAATAGCACTCTGAATCTGTAAGCTCAGTATTCTGAACTTAATCTTTAATTTCATTCTGTTAGCGGGAAAAGATGCGTAAACAGTGGTAACAATTAATTTTTTCCTATTAGAACTTGTTGCAAAATCTAAACAACTAATTATTGTCTTTCTATTTCTTTCTATAAATTAATATTTTCATGCAAGTAGAATATTTTTTTTTAAATATAAATTACACTGTAAATGTCGAAAATTTTGAATTTTACTGGATTCCTGGTGGGTAACCCTAATTCGAGTACGCTGAATCATTGCCCGGGAAAATGGGTTTAGATATGATTAGATATATTCCACATATAATCAGATATATTGTAGATATAATCAGATACATTTAAGATCTAATGATATATGATTTGATCTATTCAGATATAATCAGGTATAATCAATTATTAAACATATATATATATTTAGATATCACCAAAAAAAATGAAAAGTCTCGGCGTGGGCATTTTTTTTAAATTATTTATTACAAATGTTTATTAATTATATCGCCCAACTTCATAATTTTTAATAATATTTATAACTTCCAATAAATATATTTATTTATTAAAAAATTTTGATCTGGTTAAATCTAATTATATCTGGTCAGATAGAGACAAAATCCAGATATGATTATATATAATCAATTATTTCTAATTATATCTGATTATATGTAAACCTTTTTTTCTGGGTGATTCAAATTTAGAGAGTACTTTTATATAAATCTATTTTAGGGTATTTTAAATGTAACACAAGGGATTTTTTTACTTTATCCATTTAATGTTAAAAACAACTCCTACATTCTGCCTTATTGAATTCAGAAGCAGTCAAATCTACACTTAATAAAAAAGTTCTAGAACTTCCTTGTCAAGTTCCCTCGAAAGAAAATTGTAATAAAGCAAATATTCATCCAGATATAGCTAATAGGCGGTCAAAATGAATTAGGAACAATGTATCCTCGTGAAAGGAAGGGAACCACAAAAGAATGCAAAGTTCCAGAAATACAAGTCAACTTTAGTATCCCATTTGCACTAATGAATGGGAGAAAATTACTTAAAGTAAACTTATTTCTAACTGTGTAAAAGGTTACAAAATTCAAGTTTTTTAACTTGAGTGTTAAAGTTTGATACCTCATCGTGTTTCATATTGTGATAGTGAGACTCAAGACTATACACTGTAGCCATTATAAAGCTTCTTGAGTTAGCCACTGTCAGAAATAGACACGCAGATGCCTTCAATATTCAATTTTACTTTGAATATTGTCCTTGATATTATCCTTGACTAAATTAATTTGAGACATTAATATCAATCCTTTTAATTATTTGATTAAACATTCGTTCTTTTAGTAGTATTAAATTATGAACGTCTGGAATTGAAATTTTGCGAAAGCAGCAACGATAATGAAATGAAAAGTATCGTCAATGCAAATTTGAAATAATACAAATCGGGGGATGTTTAAGTTTCAGGAAAATGCAAATTTGAGGAAATGCAAAGTTGAAAATACACAGATTCGGAAATATGGAAATATACTGCAGTTATGATGTAGATTTTGGGAAATTTGTTCAGTTACTCAGAAAATAGATGAAAATTAAAAAATTCAAATAATGTATTACCTACGCAACTAATTTGCCTTTTGAAGACCACTAAAATTTTAAAGAGAAATAAAATTCATTCCACTGCTACAATGTATGTCATGAGTTATATTATGATTTGAAATTTGCTAAGTTTTTTGACATTAGATTCGTGTTCAGCACACCCAAAACCATAAATATACATGTCGTCAAAGCAAAAGATTAATAAAAAAAAATTATCATACAAAATGTACAAAAGTGCACTAATCTTATGAAAGACCCCATGTAAACTTTAACCCTTCGGTGGCACGGGTTAATAATAGTCGATTGGGCTGTCCTTCTGCACAGCTCATTTTTTCACATTCTAAAGCAAATTCGTCCCGGCGACCTAAGAACTTCTAACTTTCGCAAAATAACAGTCACCCTAATGAACAGATTAAACTAGAATTAAAAGCACTTATCTATTCTAAAATGTATAATAAAAAAATTTGAGCATTTTAATGAATATTTTTGATTAAAAAAAAGTTAATTTATGACACTTTTCGGTTATTAATGGTGGAAACAAAAGCAGTGAATAAATATGATATTTTTTAAATAATAATTCAGAAATTCTTAATAATTAATTACTTAGAAGTGTAGCCAATACTTTAATGTATGATTCATAATAAAAACTTAATAAACTTAAAGTAAAAAATATCTGAAAGTTGTAGTATATACTTTATGTTGCATATCACCCACCTCGATGTATAGTACATTGGGTAAATTTGACAGCAGATTGATTAAACCTTATAATTTATTTCGTCACTCCAAAAATAACAATATTATTGTGTAAATTGCACTCTTTCCCGCGTAGGATCTACACTATTCCCTTCGTTCCGTGTACATTATCCAAGAGCGGATAGTGTATGTGTATAGTGTACGTTATTTTTAAGCAGAGAAAAAATAAAGAGGCAAAATATGTCGCAGAATGGAACATATTTTGTTTTAAAAATACTAAATTAATAAAATTTTACACTGCAAAAACAGGTGTCTTAAATTGTTCAAAAATGTCTTAAAATAAAACTTTTTTCGTGTCTTAGACACCAAAAGTATCTTAATTTAAGACATTTTTGGTTAATTTAAGACACCATGTTTTTGCAGTGTATGTCTACTTGTATTTTGTAACAACAGTTTTAAGAGTAAATAGGTGCACTCCACAACAATGAGACAATTTAAGGCATTTGCGAGACTTTAACAAAATTTTTATACTAAGAAAAAATTCAGACAAATTTTATAAAAAATGGTTTCTAACTCTAATTGCAAGTATTTCTATATCGCGATAAAAATTTACTTGAAAATTACCTGCTCTTAATAGTATAGATACCTATTATCCGTAAGACGATTCCTTGATAAGTATTCTTCAAAATAAAATTAACTTTTCAACATAAGAGTTGTTTATGCTTGAAGATAACAGTCAGCATTATCAAATTGGTTAAACTTTTTGAGATAATCTCAAAATTTGTCCGGGACAATATTATGCTGTTGTATTTTTTCTTCTGAATCTGAATCCTAAGTTGGAATTGCCAGATTGGTTTAACTTTTCAAGACAATATAAAAAAACTTATCAAAAACACAAAAAAATCGCTTTTTGAAGATTATTTAAAAAATTTTAGCTAATCTGATCATTCTGACATTGGATTGAGATTTAGCAGAGAAAAATACTTAAGGCCAGCTTACTCTGAAAAACGTGATGTTTTTCAATACATTTTATTTATAATACAAAAAATGTTAAGTAATAAATTTTTTTACATGATAGTACATACATGAAGTTACTTAAATTTTTTTTTTTTTAAATGGCGGTCTTTAAAATGGCTGCTGAAAGTTATCTACTTCGTAGATGGATGACACAATTTCTTGAAAAAGAATAATCTAAAAGCAAAAAACAAAACGGTTTCATGTTCTGTATCGAATTGGCTATGGCCTCAAGCCAAATGAAACATTTTCAATAAAAAAAAAACAAAATGGCGGACTTTTGAATTTTTTCAACCTTTTTTTTCACTTTTAATTCTTTAGAACTTTTTTAAATAATAATCAATATTTCTGGTTCTGCTTGAGGCCATAGCCAGACATCTAAAGAGTAAAATGCCGTTTGGTTCATATCGATAAGTGCAATAGTTTTGAAATGAGAGTGTCATCCATGCGAAAAAACGTGGTTCGGAGAAAAATCAGTTCAAAGTTTTTATTCGTGAAAAATCATAAAAAAGTGAATTTTACTTACATATCCATTCCAGCTGCATACACAATTCCTTCCTCATCTTCGTAAGCATCATTCTGAAGAATTCTTGCATTTCTTAAAACAGTTCTGTGATCCTTAGACGCTTCAGTAGCTTCTAGCTCAGCTCGATCAACACGTCTGTTGTTGGCCCTATCAGCAAAGTGCCTTGCTCCCCACTCTTTTATACCTGCTTCTCGGTCTTGCTGACCTTCGGGACTAATTCTATACTATTTCTACGAGTATACAGTAGCAATTTAGGAAAAAAAAATTTCGATTTTTTCAAAATTGTTCAGAGTAACTTGGCTTTAAAAATACACTAGTGTAGTGCCCTGATAATATTTTTTCGTGTTTCTGAGCAGTTTTTTAAGATTATCTAAAAAATTTTAGCCAATCTGGTTATTCTGACTCTGGATTAGGATTCAGGGAGGAAAATACGTAAAAATACACTAGCGTAGTGTGCCGGTAAAAATGAAAAAAAATTTTTTAGTTCTAGAAACAATCTAGCAATTTTGACTTCGGATTCGGATTCAGCGAAGAAAAATACGTAGAATTATATTAGTGCAGTGTCCTGGCCAAAAGATTTTTTTTTTTTTGTGAGGCTGTGTATTTAAATGAAATATGAGAAATACGAGAATCTGATACACGCATAGCCAAATCCACCCAAACCTAGAATTTTGAGAAGGCGGAAATTTTTAAAGTGGAAAAAATAAAAAATCAGGTAAGTGCCAGTTACACTTGCCCTGAAACTGAAGGATTTCGTACGTCCCTAATTTTTCAACTATATGAGCTAGAGATATGAAAATGTCTGCAAGAAGGAGATATAGACATTTTAATACAATTTAGGCAAAAAATTGTGGCTTTTGCTTTGATAACTCTAGGATCATTGTCTTCTATAATAATTTTCTTTATTTTTTGTGTCATATATGCACTACATAAAACTACATTTATGTACCAAATTTTAGCACTCTTAGTCAAATTTAAGCGGGAAGGAGGGGGGGGGGGGTGGCACGATTTAAAAAAAAAGTTTTTCCTTGACAACGCTATGAACATCAAAGCCAACAATATTCTCTGTACTTTTTCTATAATCTTCGCGTAAAACTATTTACCAAATTTTAGCACTTTAAGGATAAAATATCTAAAAATAAAAAAATGTATCCCATTTCTATGCTGTAATTATTTATATTCTTTCAGAAGAACATTGTAAAGTTACTGTATAGAAACATTATTCTGTATAACCGCTCCTTTAGAAAATTCTGTTACAATTGTAGGTATCATATAAAAGTTTCGTGAATCTCAAAATATTTTCAGTAGTGTGAAAAAGAACATCAAGTAGTTATAACAATAAATTAGTGTTAAATAATAACTATTGTCAACTAATATAAATTACAACAGGATCAGTTACTGAATGATTCTACATATAAGTTGTTAAAATAACTATTTTATAATTATGAATGCATAATACATTATTTCCTCGTACTGATTGTTGAATTTTAAGAAATGACTGGTTGATCATTTACTATTTGAAATGGTCACGTTGCGATGAAATTGTCATTAAAATTTGTTCTCTAAAATGGCCTTCTGGATGAAAGCGATCACTCGGAAGTACGAGCCCTATGCACGCATTCATTATTCGCGTTCGCGTACAGTATCCATTCGTATTCATATCCGAATTGCTTTTGCAGTGGCAGTACGTGAATAGACTGCCGTAATGGCTCCGACACATACAAAGCGTGTTACCATTTATCTATAGAAACGTCTATAGTGAGTATGTTTATTCGAGAACTGGACATATTAACCCATTAAAGACTACCATTTTTCCAATCGATAGAAGTAACTTTCTCTATTCATATTGTATTTTCAACTTTCTCAGATTAAATTAAAAACTTCAACTAAATGTTTTAATAGTAATAATAATTCAGTTACTATGAAAAATATTTTCATTGATAGAAAATATATTAATTAGAAATTATTCTGTGAAAGAAGCTTTTTTATTAGGTATATTATTAGGTGGAATATAGCCCTAATAGCACTGAACGTTATTTAAATTCCAGATAACGTTGCTGAAGGTCGATTTAACGTTAAAATGTCCTTGGTCATTTAACGTTCGTCTGGAATGTTATAGAATGTTACTTTAGGACCTTCAATGGACATTCAAAAATGTTTAAAAATTAAATAACGTTAATACTGTGCGCAGTAGTTTTCTATCACAACTAGAGCTGCGCAGTTGTTTTTAGCGACCACTGTTCTTAAGAAGCAATAACATTATCAACATTGATTATAATTAATAAAAAAATTTTCAGACTTTCCGCAACATTTTTCCGCAACCCGCACTGCGATTTTTCGAATGTCTATTGAAGGTTCCAAAGTAACGTTCTCTAACGTTCTAGCGGAACGTTAAATGTCCGTGGACATTTTAATGTTAAATCGACCTTCAGTCGATTGCCTGGAAGTTAAATAACGTTCAGTGCTTTTAGGGAGGTACCTATTAAAGTTGTCAATCTGTTAATATGATTTGGTGTTGAATGTGTCTTTTATCACAGTCATGTCATGGTCTTTTTTTGGAAAGTGGTTTGAGGTTATATTTTTCTGAACTGATAATTCGCTACACTGAGAAAAATGGATGTTTAGAATTAGATGTTTAAAACAAGATAGTAACGCTTAACCTCTAAATATTAAAGGTTAACATCTAAGATATTAAATTTTAACATCCAGATATTAACGTTTAATATGTAGATGTTAACCCCGAACATCTGGATAGCTGTCCCTATGTTAAGTGATAAATATGTTAACCGTTAACATCCAGATGTTAAGGGTAAACATCCATTTTTCTCAGTGTATCTAGTAGTTGGCCTGGGAGCTAATCTGCCGCCAGTTTCACGACTAGAATGCATTTTAACGTTATGTTTATGTGAATTGACAATCTATCAGAATCGAGCAGTGCCATGCCATGCCTGGGGTTAAATAGAATTGCAAAACTAAACTGCCAGCTTTGGTGCTAATATGTCCAGTTTTCCATGAGTAGTTTCTACATAGGTACGAATATTATTAAAAATGCCATATGCACTTATTAGAATAAGAGGATGAGTTTTCTGCCGTGCAAAGTGAAGAGATACATATGCGCAATCTTAGTTAAACGAAGAAAGTCAAGAAAAACTATTTCTACTTAGAACTTTAGTTTAAACAATAGCGATGTATTTTTTAAATTCTATAAGAAATTATCTTTAAAATCACACCAAGACCATAAAGATATCTTTATTATTTTAAAGGTATTAAAGATTTAAAGAAAATGCTGTAATATACACTTTTTTAACTAGTTTTGAACTAATTGCAGAGAAAAAATTTTATTTTAGAATTAAATCGCAAAAAAATTGATTAATCTGCACGCATAGAAGAAGTTTACTGTGCCAGTAAAGTATTTGCTGCCGCGTCAAAATAAATTTGCAAATACAGGGACAGCGAACAAATTTGCTGTGAGAGTAAAAAAGTTTGCTGTGAGAGTAAATTAAAAATTTTTTTTCTAATATTGCTTATCACAGCAAACTTTGTTCATTGTCACAGCAAATAATTTGCTGTCGTTACTAATTTTGTTAGATTCAACTGCAAATATTATTTATCCACTGCAGACAATTCATTTTTTTCCGTGTGTATCACTCAAAGCAGGTGGCCACATACTACTGGCCGATACTGTATCTTTTTATTTTGCACGGCAGTTTTCATTTTTACAGATTCAGATAGTGTAATATTTCATGAAAATGTCTTTGAGCAAATAGTTTTGTCCAGTAAGAATTTAATTGCAAGCTACTGTGATGAATGAAACATAAAAATGCATCAAAACTATCCTTTAGATTTGTTACACGAAACTAAAATAACAGACAACTTTTAGCCCTTGGACATGAAGAGATCTAGTCATTCGAATAGAAATACATGGAGAGAGAGACACGATTAATATAGAGAGAGATGTAACGAGACGCTCAATTAAAAGAGGTAGTGGGAATGATTGCCCGCAAATTTCTCGAATTGGGAATTTTTCGTGAAAAAAATACTAAGCCCTACGAAGGGCTTAATATGTAGTTTCTTATATCACACGTTCTTTACAATATTAATATTGTACTCGAAAGTGAATTATCACCGCAAAATAAACGCTTCGCCGACGACCTTATAGGCACGTAATAAATTGTAAAATGAGTGCAATTAAGTGATATTATGTGAGGATGGTATTTTTTAATTCATAATCTAAAAATCTTTTATAATGTGTCGATTTTTATTATGATGTTTTACCAAATGTAAAGAAGATTATCTGATCGCTTCTTGGCAGACTTCAACGGCGATTATCGAAAGCGTCCGTTAAGTAAATGTTGACAAACCTTGGAAAATTCAACAAATAAAGTGCACAAAGAAATTATTGTCTTTTTACGGATTATCTCCTGGAGACATCAAGGAAGCGATAAGTCCTATTTTTGTGTCATAATTTTTATTATTTGACTAACTGTCCAAATTTATTTCTCTCTCTCTCTCTCTCTCTCTCTCTATATATATATATATATATATATATATATATATAAAAATAATTTATATCTCGCTATATTTATAATTAAAATTGTGCACATGATGAGCTCATCTCTAAGGGTTTAAACAAGATTTGTGTTTTTGAGTGTTAATTTTGTAATTCAATAATTATAATCCACATTAATTGAATGACTAAAATATATATGATATTACTTTAAATGATAAATTTGAATTTTATTTCATATATATAAATGTGATTTTTTATTATTTATAAAAATTCATTGAAAGTGTGACGCGTAAAATAAAAGAACCGTTACAGACATTTGGACAATCTAAGAAAATCCTTTTTATTTACTTTTTATTATGAATTAATTTAAAAAAAAGTGAGACATTAAAGAATTTACAATACTTTTGAGCATTTAATTGACTAAAGATTTAATAATTATTATTTGAAATTATTTATTTATTCTCTGCTTTTGCCTTAATAATCATTCATAATCGTAAATTGTCAAAAACTTAATTTTTTTTTATAATATCAAACATGCCCATTAAAACTCACAATTTTTAACTTATAAGTTTTGGAATAAAAAAGTGGTATTAATTTTACGTAACCAGTTATCTAAAATATGTTAATTTCTTTAATTAATCGTGTGCCAAAATATCCCGTAAATAAATTGCCGTACATTTGCCTATACACTCGAATCTCAGTATAGCGGAAAATTCGGAACCGTGAACTTTCGCTATAACGAGATCCCACCATAAGATCTGTTTTTGCTTGTTTTATTAAACGTCAACTTTTAACGTTAGAAGTAATTTTTATGCAAAATTATTATTTATTTATAATAATGCAAAAAATAAACGGGTTGTTTAAGTTTAACTATTAGTTATAAAAAAAAATTTTTGTTTTTGTTTTTAGAAATCAAAAAATGTAAGATGAACCTTATTATAATTATACAAATAAAATTTACTTACATATAATATTAGTAAATAACCAAATTTGTGGTTAAGTGTACACGAAAAATGACAACAGGTCAAAATAAAAGAAAGCACGCTTTGAATAAAAAATATGTAGTAGGAATAAATGTGAAGTTGTTTATCTCGTAATAGAGAGATTTTGTTACCTCGTTTTAGAAAGCGTTCGTAATAGCGAATGTCGTTATAGCGAGATTTGAGTGTATTATGTTAGATTCTAGTAGGGTTCCGATCGATCAAATCTAAACCAGAATATACTTATACTAGACCCCTGTCAGATCCTATGACTATCTAATTTTATAGGATCTGATTGGAGTCTAGTAAGTATATTCTAGTTTGGATTTGACCGATCTGGACCCTACTAGAATCCAATATCCAATATTAGCAGAAACATTGACCCAAGGTAAATCCACAATATCGCGAAGTTCGCAGCTTTAAACACTCGCCCAAGTTTTTACCGATGGATCACTTTGCATGGGTTGTGTTTTAAAATAAACACCAATACACCTGTTTTATCAGTGTGGCCTCTTACATAAGGCTCTTGACGCATAATTTTATAGGTAGCAACTAACACAGAAAACATCTGAACTGAGTTCTGAGCCCGTTTAATGTCTCCCTTAATGCCGATAGTGAGCCTGATTTGTCTCGTTTTGAGATAACAGAACTTTTTTTTTTAATAAAAGCTGCAATATTAAAGCAAGTTTCCTGTGCGATAAGGTTTTCATAAATTGGAGATTAATGAAGTTAAACAACAAAGAATGCAAAATGACCTAACCAGTCTTGGTCTCCTCTACTTTTAAATTTAATAAGTGAAATAAACAATTTTAATAACGAAAATTGAAGTAAAAACAATAACATGAAGTTATTGCTTAATTAAATAAAAGTAGAATTTAATAATTTTCAAATAAATTAAAATGCAAACTCAAAATAAAAAAATCACAAGTCGACGAGTTCACATTCGACTGTGCAACTTCTGGACTGGTGTGTTTTAATATTTTTAAAGAAATTAAAAATATTTTGCCTCGTCACATTACTCTATTAATTTGTTTTTGAGGTGTCTATTTCATTCCAATCATTAAAATTATTAATTAAATTTAATTTGGTATAAAATAAAGCTTTATACAGATTATTTCAGTTCAAACAATTTTCTGTGAATATAGTTAAGGGGACGCCTAAGTGGAAAAATGAAAAAAAAACCGATTTTCTTTTTATGTGATTATCCAAAACTAGACTCATTTAGGAATAAAAGAAGACTATTTAAAACCTTTTCTGATGAGTAGAAGTAGCCGAAATAAATTTGTAATATTTCTCGACATGATTCGCAAATTCAAAATGGCGGATCAAATATGGCGGACGAATTTTTAAAAATTGACTGAATTTGCATGAATCTTGGTTTATTGGGGTTTGCGAGGTCGCTGACTTCAAATTTGAAGTCAGATTTGAAAAATTCAAAATGGTGGATTCAATATGGTGGATGAATTTTTAAAAATAAATTGAATTTGCATGAATCTTGGTATGTTGGGGTTTTTGGGGTCACTGATTTCAAATTTTAAGTCAGTATTGGAAAACTCAAAATGGCGAATCCAATATGGCGGACGAGTTTTTAAAAATTGACTGAATTTGCATGAATCTTGGCATATTGGGGTTTTTGGAGTCGCTGATTTCAAATTTCAAGTCAGATTTGGAAAATTCAAAATGTTTTAGTAATTTTTTAGAAATTTGATCACCATATTGGATCCGCCAATTTGAATATTTCAAATCTGACTTCTAATTTGAAGTCAGCGACCTCGCAAACCCCAATAGACCAAGATTTATGCGAATTCAGATAATTTTTAAAAAATCTGTCCGCCATATTCGATCCGCCATTTTGAATTTTTAGAATCTGACTTCGAATTTGAAATTAGCGACCCCAAAACCCCCAATATACTAAGATTCATACAAATTCATTCAATTTTTAAAAATTTGTCCGCCATATTGGATTCGCCATTTTGAGTTTTTAAAATCTGACTTCAAGTTTGAAATTAGCGACCCCAAAAACCCCAATATACTAAGATACAAATTCATTCAATTTTTAAAAATTTGTCCGCCATATTGGATTCGCCATTTTGAGTTTTTAAAATCTGACTTCAAGTTTGAAATTAGCGACTCCAGAAACCCCAGTATACCAGGATTAATGCAAATTCAGTCAATTTTTAAAAATTCAACCGCCATATTGGATCCGCCATTTTGAATTTTGCCAATCTGACTTCGAAATTGAAATCAGTGACCCCAAAAACCCCAGTATACCAAGTTTCATAAAATTTGGATTATTTGATTTTGAAATTCATGAGATTTTTCTTCTTTTTAGTTATTCGTCTCTCCTGTAAAATTTGATTTTTTAATTTTTTTTTATGTTTCGGTACACTTTTCTCTTGAACTACTAAACCGATTTACAAGTTTTTTTTTTAATTTGTTCAGTAAGGTTTCTAGATTACGAATAAGAAGTTTGACATCATCTTGAGTTATATAAACGGAGATGATGATTTTGGTATAAATGTTTATAAAAAAGTATCTATTTAAGATAACGTGTTATTACTTCTTATTCATACAATTGATTATATGTGTAATCGAACAAAACAAGGAAGAACGCAATTGGAGTAATAGTTTTTGAGAAAAGTGTACCGAAATTTGACTTTTTTTGCATTGTTTTAAGGTGACGTAGGCGTCCCCTTAAATTTGTACCCTGAAGTACTTGTTTCATGGGCTTTAAGGTCAAACTGACGCTGGAAATCTGTAACTTTTTAATATTGCTTGGAATAAGGCCTCAGTGGTAAGGTCAGTGATAAGTCAGCCTGTGTTAGTTTGTCTTTCCTCAGTAGATACAGTCCGCGTAAAGTAAGACATATATTATACACCGATCCTTTTGAAATTTGATCCTCTTTCTACACATACATGACGAAGTAACGTTGTCGAGTTTTTGTTTTTTAATTTAATTATTATTAGTTTTACAATTACAAATTTTCCAACCTTTTTTTTAGGAAAAATCCATTTTTTGACATTGAAGTGTCACCAAAAATTAAAAAATTGATTAAAAGAAAACTCGACAGCGTTACCTTGAAAAATTTATCAATTAACGAAAACAATTCAGTTTTTTAATTTCAAATGATATTCTTCGAATATTCTTCGAATGTGATACTATAATAATAAAACTATCCAAACGTACTGGAAAAAACAATAGTCTTAAAAATTTGTAAAAATAGGTTTTTTTCATCGAAGTAACGTTACCCCACCCCCCTCCTTCCATTAGTGAATAGGAGATTATCGGAAAAGGTTTCTACTGAATAGAACTCAGTAGGAATACCTTTAGCCTTAGTTTCTCTTGCACGTTGACATGTGCGTGTTTGAAGGGTCACGGTTATGATTTGCAATCGCTTCTATTCCGCGAACCCCCAGGCGCACAGCACCTACTTCTATGCTTCTTAATTACTTGCACACGCCAAGTCAGGCCACAACGCGGCACGAAATTATAGCTGGAGGAGGTAGCTCGGAGTCGGACTTGTGGTAGGAAACATGAACTGACACAATAGGAAACAGTGTCTTGGCTTAGTGTTTGCCGCTTTCCGTGTTATGCACCAACGGTTTAGACTGCGTTTAATCAACTGAGCAACGCACCCAAATTGTGCGACTGTTGCCGCTACTGTTGTACCTTCTACTGGTACTGATGCCTGTGCTAGTGGTAAACCTACTGCTGCTGTTGCTACGAGTCTCGAGATGGATTAAACTTTCGAGATATATACACGTTGTAGTCAAGTTGTTCTCCCGCGATATAATTGCTTGCACTTGTGAAATGCACAATTATAGTTCTAGGATGTTTTAAATTTCTACTTAAGAGTGCTTTTCTATTCAAATTATTTCTGTAGTTTTTAGTTCAAATTTTATTTCATTTTATTGTAGTTAATATTTGATAAATCATTGCAATTATGCGAAATTAATTTGAACAAATAATAACATATTAATAAGTTATTTGGAAAAAGATAAAATAACAGGAACCAAGCTCAAACGGAAAATATTTTGTGTAGAATATATGGATTACCAAAAATCCATAAAAATAATAATCTACGCTGCAAAAACATGGTGTCTTAAATTGGCCAAAAATGTCTTATTTTAAGACATTTTTGAACAATTTAGGACACCTGTTTTTGGAGTGTACTCATACTTATTTTCTCAATATGCAACTCTTCCATAAACTTTTAAGTTAAAAATATATAAAATGTGTTAAATTTGTCTATTATACTTTCGGGGGCCTAAGACCAAAAATCAACCAATCATATACAAAATTGTTATCAACTTTAATAAAACAACATATCGTCGGAGCTACTGCAATACCGCGAATCTACATATTTCCATAAAAGTTATTTTTAGTGTAATTTGCCATGCAACAAAGTCCTTATGGAAATATGTAGATTCCCGGTATTGCAGTAGCCCCGACGATATAACAAGGTCATGTGGCCCTAACAGTTTCAAATTTATTTAAAAAAAAAATAAAATCTGTTTATCAATGATATTTGGGTCGTTTCGCAGGAGTGTTAAGGTTCAAGTCTCAAATTTTTCTTAAGTTTTGTTTGTAAATAGCATTTTTGGATACAAATAACTGTATTAAGAATTACTTTGAAATTGTTATAATGTTTTAATATACGTGCATTAAAATTTCTTATCACTTGCTTTTTCAGTTTATTATAACTTCCTTAATTTTTAATTTTATTATAAATTGAATTTTTATAAAAATTGTCTCAAATTTTTCTTAAGTTTTGTTTGTAAATAGCATTTTTGGATACAAATAACTGTATTAAGAATTACTTTGAAATTGTTATAATGTTTTAATATACGTGCATTAAAATTTCTTATCACTTGCTTTTTCAGTTTATTATAACTTCCTTAATTTTTAATTTTATTATAAATTGAATTTTTTATAAATTGAAGTGAAAGACGAACTTTTGAAAAAATAGTATTTTACTGAAGAAATTAGCTTTTTAGGAGGGTAATTACCTTCCCCTCTCCAGACAAATGTAGATATACTAATGCATATTTTCACTCCTGCGACAATGACTAAGCTGGTTGGTGCATTCTAAATTACTCCAAATAAACTGTTCAAAAAAAAAACTTTCGAAGCTTTTCGGCACGTTTTCTTTTAATCAAAAGACGTTAAACTAGAATCCGGTGCAGTATATATAGATTTCGTAAATGCAAAACAGTCAAATTTAGTTAACATAGAGTGAAAAGTGTGCCAAGTAGCCCGATCTTATCTAATGTTTTATTTTTAATTCTGATTGGCAAAATCGAAATTTTCTCAATATTAGATATTAAATAAATTGTAGCAATATGCTTTTTTAGATTGTTATACGAAGCATTCTCTGGAAACAAGTTTTTTACAAACAAACAAAATTTTTTTTACACTTTATAGTAGGGGAGACCAGGGCTATTTGGCTCACTATTGGTCAGACAGGAAAAAAGTTAGGAAATTATTTTTTAAATCCAAACATGGATATATCATTTAGTAGCCTATCATTTGCACTTTCAAATTTGCAAGGACTTTTTGATTTATCTTTTATAGTTTTAGCTCTAGATAGTTTTGAATGCAGATATACCAAATTCTCAAACTGCAAATTTGGCAGGTAAATCGGCTCACCCTGTGGGGCAATTCGGCGACTTTTATTTTTTACGAAAAATAAAAAAGTTCAATAACCTTTATTTTGTAAATATGAAAAGTACCTATATTCTTATTATAATTATGCAGTGATGGATCAAGGTCAAAATTTTTGGGGGGGGGACTGGGCCCCTAAAATTAAAGAAAATTCATTAGACCTTACTTTTTTTTATTTTTTTATAAAAAATAAAAAAGTTAGTACACTCATTATTGGTAATTATTAAAAGTAGTCATATTCTTATCATAATTAAGCAGGGTCGGATCAAGACAAAGTATTTTTGGATAAGATGATTAACCGTCGCGTGAGCCCATTTACCCCACCCTGACTTTTGGCACTTTAAAACAAATACAAGTCACATTTGATACATATAAATAAAATAGCATAGGTGTATCGAAAGAGCACACCTGAGAGCATAAAAAAAACTTAGCCAAAAAAATTAGGCTCGTAAATTAATGTACTAAAAACGTAAAAGTTTGTAAGTAAAAAGTGTACGCGCGACGCATAAAAACATAATACTCTACCTGACACGAGGCTGAATCAATAGAATTACACTAAATTTCGTTTACCTAACTAAAATGTTGAGACCTATATTCTATAGCGACGTTTCCCTCCTAGATTCTAATTAAGGCGTGAAATCGCTAATGAGCCGAATTACCCGCCGGTTCGGATTGCCCCGCTCTCCCCTATACATAAAGACAAATATAAAAAATAGGGTTTTAGGTTTGTATAATGCGCAGTTGCTATATTCGCAGGGGTTAAATTTAATTGCAGTGTAATTTTCGAGTGCCAATAACTTTTTGCCTAATCGGAAGTCGAATAAAGTCAAAGGATGCCGGAAGAAGTCGAATCCTCGCGAAGCTCGTTAAATGTGTCTTTACATTTCACAATGTAAAGTTTCCATCAGAGTATTGTATAGACTAAGAAAACGCTTTCAAGCTTCTATTTATAAAAGAAAATTTAAATTAAATGCATTCTTAAGTCTTACAAATGACAAAAAATAAATTCTTATTTGTAGGGGAGACCGGGGCTATTCGGCTCACTTTTGGTCAGACAGGAAAAAAGCTCCCGTGAGGAAAAATTTTCTGGAAGTCTAATTTGTGGTCTGGCCCAAGCCAGCATTCGCCTAGACCCGCTAGCCTGGAAGGTGTGGTCAGGAACAGACCTGAACCAAACCAGACTTCCAGAACAACCGGTCTGAGTTCTTAAAATAGTAAGTCTGGTCAGCGCCAGATCTGGGCCAGGTCAGAGCAACTAGTCCAGAATCTCTAGATTGCTTGGTCTGGAAGTCTGGTCTGGCCCAAATTTGGCGCTGACCAGACTTACTATTTTAAAAACTCAGATCAGTTGGTATGGAAGTCTGGTCAGATCCAAGTCTGGCCCTAACCAGACCTGCTAGTTTAGAACCTCTAGATCGGTTGTTCTGGAAGTCTGGTCTGGTCCAGGTCTGGCTCAGACTAGACCGTAGTGTGCCTTTAAGAGACTATTATAACAATTTTGTCTTCAGAAGTACTGATAGCAGAGTGGTTAGCCTCGAGGATTTCCAGCTGGCACATCAAGGGTTCAAATCTTCGGAAGTTCCAAATTTTTCATGTTATTTATTTATGTGAATTGATTCATAAAATGAATTGATTGCATCTTTCAGTGTCTCCAGGGTGAAATAGAGAAAATTTAAAAATTAAACTTGAATTTTTTTCAATTAGCCAAGATAATTTTCAGCTGACCAGCCGCAGTCTAGACACGCTGGCTAGCGAAAAAGCGTTTCACTTCTTGCCAGCCGCTGACTAGAGTTCCTGGCTAGCCGCTAGTTTGGAGAGGTGGAATGCTGAATTGGGTCTGGCCAGCGCCAAGAAAAATTTCCTCACGGGCTAGGAAATGATTTTTTAAATCCAAACAAGGATATATCATTTAGTAGCTTATTATTTGCACTTTAAAATTTGCAAGGACTTCTTGATTTATCTTTTATAGTTTTAGCTCTAGATAACTTTGAATGCAGATATACCAAATTTTCAAATTGCAATTTTGGCAGGTAAATCGGCTCACCCCGGGGGGCAAATCGGCGACTTTTATTTTTTACGAAAAATTAAAAAGTTCAATGGCCTTTATTTTGTAAATATGAAAAGTACCTATATTCTTATTATAATTATGCAGTGGTGGATCAAGATCAAATTTTTTGGGAAGATTGGGGCCCCTAAAATTAAAAAGAATTCAGTAGACCTTACTTTTTTTTTATTTTTAATAAAAAATAAAAAAGTTAGTACACTCATTATTGGTAATTATTAAAAGTAGTCATATTCTTATCATAATTAAGCATTAAGCATGCTAAGATGATTAACTGAATAATCAATAACCCCACAGTCGCGAGAGACCATTTACCCCACCCTGACTTTTGACGCTTTAAACCAAATACAAGAAATATTTGATACATTTAAATAAAATAGCATAAGTGCATCGAAAGAGCACACCTAAGAGCATAAAAAAACTTTCCTCAAAAAATTATGCTCGTAAATTAGTATACCAAAAACGTAAAAGTTAGTACACTGAGAAAATAAGTTGACTAAATACAACCAATTTTTGATTAAATTTAGCAGAGAGAGGTTGTTGATATAGCACCTGCAAAGCACTTAATTGATTTTAGCAGAGCATATGCTCCGGTATCCTAGAAGTTTGATTGTCATCGCCGGTGTTTTGTTTGTTTTGTCCCGAGGAACCCTAACCTAGAAATAAAGCTGCTTGGCTAGAGGCTTATTTTCTCAGTGTAACTAAAAATCTGTACGTGGGACGCATAAAACAGAAAACTCTGCCTAACATGAAGTTGAATCAATAAAATGACACTAAGTATGAAATCGCTAATGAGCCGAATTAACCGCCGGTATGGATTGCCCCGCTCTCCCCTATAGACTGAATATTCTCAATCTAGAATATTATATATTAGATACTATTTGAAAACCATTTCTCACAAAAATGTCAAGATATCCCACCTCTAAATTATTTTAATGTTAAATTTACTACATAACTTTTCTCCGTGTACAAAATTCAGAATTGACTCTCTTTAATTCAGTAATTCTGTGTCTGTTTTAGGTAAGCAAATTTTTTCAACTCGAGTGCCTTCAATATTTTGGTGAGCTATTGGATTTAATACTAAGTGCATGCTCAGTTTGGCTTCTTGAAAATGAATTTTCTTATTCAATTCATGTCACCTAGAGATCTTAGAGAGAGAGGTGAGACAAAAATTTCTAGGTTTTGATTGGTTTTGATTATCCGAAACCAGAAGTGCTATAAAGGGCGTCAATTTAAAAATCTGTATAATTTTTCTGATACTTTGTTTTGTGAAAAAAATGTGTCACTTATAAACCAAGTTATAGCATTATAAAGCAATACATCAAGAGATTACTTGATTTTGTTATAGTTGTGACGCAACTTCAAATCTCACAAACCTTAACTTCTCGAGATGACGATCGCGTCGCGTCAATTCAAATTTTTCAGTGTAACTTTTTCGCGCGTTTTTATGCTTAAACAAATTAATATTGTGTATTTACAACTTTTTATCTAATAGAGCTACACTGAGAAAATAAGCCTCTAGCCAAGCAGCTTTATTTCTAGGTTAGGGATCGTCGGGACAAAACAAACAAAACACCGGCGATGACAATCAAACTTCTAGGATACCGGAGCATATGCTCTGCTAAAATCAATTAAGTGCTTTGCAGGTGCTATGTCAACAACCTCTCTCTGCTAAATTTAATCAAAAATTGGTTGTATTTAGTTAACTTATTTTCTCAGTGTAGAGATTACTAACCAATTACTAAGCCAATTACTAACAATAAAGTAAAATCAACAATTATGAAAATTGTTTAAATAAAGTAATATATCTATTGTTTTTTTAATTTTTTTTTTTCGCTTAAAACGTGTTACTCGGGGGTTTTGGGGGTCGCTGAATTCGAACCCACTATCAAATGTGCAAAATTCGAAATGACGGATCCAATGTGGCAGACCTTATTTTTAAAAACTTATTAAACTTGCTTGAAACTCGTTACTAGGAGGTTGTTGGGGTCTCTGAATTGAAATATGTTATTACAATTTTTAAATTAAAAATGGTAGATTCAAAATGTCAAAAAAAATGTTCAAAAGCATCAAATTAGGCTATGAATGCTTACATAGGGGTTTTTGGGATCGCTGAATTCAAATATTTTATTCAATTTTCAATATTCAAAATAGCGGATTCAAAATGGGGGCAAAAAAGTTTTAAAATAATAAATTATGCTGAAAATGGTTGCTCAGGGGTTTTTAGAGTCTCTGAATTTGAATACACGGACAGAATTAGTACTAGAATTATGCTAGAACTTGTTCAAGAACTGTGGATAAGAGAATAATTTTAGAATTTTAGTAATTAAAATTTTCCCAGAAATCTTTCCCAGAAATCTTTATACGAGTTTTGGAAGTCATCTCAAAATAAATTCTAAATCTTCTAGAAAATTTTTTTGCAATATTACAAAGAATTAGTAATATAAAATCTTCCGAATTATTTTGTATCCACACTTCTTGAACAGGTTCTAGAATAATTCCGGTACTAATTTTTTCCGTGTATGTTTGTTAATCAAAAGTGCAGAGTGAGAGCCAAAAAAATTTGCTAACGATTGCACACAATGTTTTTGTGATAAGTGCTTCAATGATTCACACGCGTAAGAGTAAAAAGAACAACAAAGTTAATAGGAAATAAGACAAAAAATTATTTTGAAAATAAAAAGAAAAAGAAATTTAAAATTAAAAATTAAATTACATATTTTTATGGAATCCGCCATTATAAATTCTATATTTTTTAACGTGGATTTGAATTTAGCGACCTTAAAAATCTCCAAATAAAATGTTTTAACAGAATAAGTATTTTTTCAAAAATAATGTCCTCCATTTTGGATCCGCCTTTTTGAATTTTGCATTTTTGATCATATATTTGAATTTAGCGATCCCTAAAACCCCCGAGTAACACGTTTTCAGCGAATTTAATCATTTTTCAAAAATAATATCCGCCATGCTAAATCCGCCATTTTGAATTTTGCATTTTTGATCGTATATTTAAATTCAGAGATTCCGAAAACCCTCGAGTAATACGTTTTATGAGAATTTAATAAATTTTCAAAAATAATGTCCGTTATATTGGATTCGCCATTTTGAATTTTGCATTTTTAACGCTGATTAGAATTCAGACACCCCAAGAACCCCCAAGTAACGAATTTCAAATCGATTTGATGAATTTTTATTAAGAATTATGAAATTGTTTAAATAATTTGTTTATTGCTAATATTTCGTAAACAAATGCCCATTGGTAACAAAGAAAAAACATGTGTCTAATGGATTCTGATGTAGAACAACATATTTTATCCCCAGTAATATCGGCGGGGGACAGTTGACAACATAACATCTCCCTGTTAGTCAAAATTAGCTACAACTAACATATGCAGGCTCTTTATCTGTTGAAATCTTTGGTAAAACTGCAGTTAAGCTGCTTTTCCGAATTATAAAGTTTTTTAATCTAGACCAAGCCTAAATGATGTATTTTAACACAAAAACAAATAATCCGGAGGGGAGGTTAAAAAAGTTAAGTTAAAGAAGTTAAGTTAAAAACCTGCGATTTTCAAAAAACTTCATTTTTTAACTATAGAAGTAAAGAATATTTGGTAAAACTTCAGTTAAAGATCTGTTAAAGATCTGTATGCAGTTAAAGATTTGTTATGACAGCAATTTTTTTACTCTTAGTATACAATACGTATACTAGTATGTAGTACCGCCAAATTCTAAGTCAAATATTGGTTTTATAAAGAATTTTAAAGATTTTCTCAATAAGTAAAAAAAAATTGTCTAACTTTCTGTCAGGAAAGTTGTCTTGCATGCGACAACAGTGAAAATGTTTTAAAGCATATTTTCTTTATTACAGTGTATAAGTAATGCGGCAAAGGAAAACGGGATTACTGGGAAAGAACTTAGGTTCTCAAGCGTAGGAACGTGTAGTAAAGAAATCACTTCTTTGGATTTGCGCAGCGTATTCTTCTAACTTAGCAGCCAGTCTTGGCTCAATCAGACCCTTGTTAACTCCAGCTGCCGTTACTGCGGATATCGAAGTATTGATTCTGTTCCTCCCTTAGAAATTTTATGCCGGTATTACGGATTTCATGTCCCCACCACACTAAACTCTCTGCTTTCATTGCCACAACTCGTCTATCCTATATAAAAGCTGGATATTTGCATTTCAAATGATTGATTAAAAATTTATAATTATACCAACGAAAAAATTATCAAATCCAAAGAAAGCATTCTTCGTTCCTTTTTACTTGAAGGAATTTAACGTTCTATATGATGATCACAGATGGGAAAGTCTTATAACTGCTTTATAGTGACGACCCATTGAAAGCCTGGTGACAGATAATCTTGTGGAAAATGGAAATAAAATCTATTTGATGGATTAAAAATTGAGTTTCTATGTAAATTTAGAATTAAATCATAGGGAAAGGTTTGCAGGTTGCCATCCCCAAGATATTTTAACATTCTAGCAGTGTCAATTTCATAAATTCCATGGACAAAGACGTTAACAGAATATTAATTACTTTTTACATGCTTTACATCAGATTAACGCAATCACATACTGTTTTCTGTGCAAAAGAGGAAATTTCTCTTCAAATTTAATTGAATAGAGTCAGAATTTACGAATTAACCTCCTGTTTCACCAACATTGTTGAAAATTAAAAATCATTATATTTTTTAATACTATTGATTACTAGGGTCGAGGACATTTCCACCAAAACCCAATTGACCAAATTTGTAATTGGCCGAAATTTAATTGTCCGAATTTGTAATTCTACAAACTTGCATTTGTCAGAATTTGCAATTCCCCGAACTTGCGTTTGTCCGAGCTATTAACTTCCCGAATTTGCATTTGTCATAACTTCCAAATCATCAAATTGACATTTGCCAAAACATTTAAATCGACGAAATTGCATTTGTTAAAATTTTTAACTCCTCGAACTCGTATTCGTCTGAACTTTTAAATCACCGAACTTGCATTTGCCAGAACTTTGAAATCATCGAACTTGCATTTGTCAAAATATTCAATTACCAGAATTTGCATTTGTCCGAACTTTGAAATCACCAAATTTGCATTTTTCCGAACTTTGAAATCACCGAACTCGCATTTAGCAGAATATTCAACTCTCCAAATTTGCAACTGTCAGAACTTCTAAATCCCTGAATTTGCATTTATCCAAACTTTAAAATCACCGAACTTATATTTGCCCAAATTTTGAAATCTCCGAATTTGTAATTGTCCGAACTTTGAAATCACCGAACTCACGGTTGGCCGAACTCTTAAGTCTCCGAATTTGCATTTGGCCGAACTTTTAAATTACCGAACTTGCATTTTTCCGAATTTTTAAATCACCGAACTTGCATTTGTCAAACTCCTTAAGTCACCGACTACTCGTGTCCCCGAATTTGCATTTGTCCGACCATCGGAAAGTAGGTTTTCTAAAGGAGTCTTATGATTGGATGGTAAATTTCCCGGTAACATTACCAGCCAATCAAAAGACTCCTTTAGAAAACCTACTTTCCGATGGTCGGACAAATGCAAATTCGGGGACACGAGTAGTCGGTGACTTAAGGAGTTTGACAAATGCAAGTTCGGTGATTTAAAAATTCGGAAAAATGCAAGTTCGGTAATTTAAAAGTTCGGCCAAATGCAAATTCGGAGACTTAAGAGTTCGGCCAACCGTGAGTTCGGTGATTTCAAAGTTCAGACAATTACAAATTCGGAGATTTCAAAATTTGGGCAAATATAAGTTCGGTGATTTTAAAGTTTGGACAAATGCAAATTCAGGGATTTAGAAGTTCTGACAGTTGCAAATTTGGAGAGTTGAATATTCTGCTAAATGCGAGTTCGGTGATTTCAAAGTTCGGAAAAATGCAAATTTGGTGATTTCAAAGTTCGGACAAATGCAAATTCTGGTAATTGAATATTTTGACAAATGCAAGTTCGATGATTTCAAAGTTCTGGCAAATGCAAGTTCGGTGATTTAAAAGTTCAGACGAATACGAGTTCGAGGAGTTAAAAATTTTAACAAATGCAATTTCGTCGATTTAAATGTTTTGGCAAATGTCAATTTGATGATTTGGAAGTTATGACAAATGCAAATTCGGGAAGTTAATAGCTCGGACAAACGCAAGTTCGGGGAATTGCAAATTCTGACAAATGCAAGTTTGTAGAATTACAAATTCGGACAATTAAATTTCGGCCAATTACAAATTCGGTCAATTGGGTTTTGGTGGAAATGTCCTCGACCCGATTACTACACTTAAAAACCTAGAATGGTTTTTAAAAATGTTGAAAATTAACAAAGTTATAAACAATCGAAATTTAATGTATTATATTTTTTACAACTCATGCACGTTTCTCGCGTCTTTGTTCGCCGCAAATTAACATGGGCGAACCTAACCTTCCTTACACGCCGGGAGTTTTCCAGAGTTTTTTCTCCCTCCGGGAGCAAAAGTAGGTAAATAAATTTTTTTAATCCTGTTAGCTGAGAAAATCACGTCAGTCAATGTTTTTAGAACAGAGTTAAACCAGTCAATGAATGAGAGACTTCGAAAGCTAAGTCAAGAATGCGCGCGTAACTTTAACTAAAAGAATGTAATTTTATTCAAAACACACTTTTTTCAATAAGTTTTATGTAGATACACAGTCGCAATTACCGAGCAAACAAAACATGTATTTGATTTAAAAAATGTATCATGAATTTGTCGGAAAACTTACTTAGTTTAACACATCTGATTAAGATAGTTGTTGTTTCACACCTCTAGAGAGTTTTGTTTTGCAGTTTCTACATGCAGCACTTTGGTAACTACTAGTTACTAACATGCGCCATTGCCGTGAACTGTCAGAATTTGCCGGTTACAAGTTTCATGAACTTTTAAGTGTTTTGAATCTTTTGAGATGGTTTTTTTGTTAAGAAGGACTTCGCCCCCCTAACTTCCAGAGCGGGGTTTCACCCCTGGACTCGTGGGGGGCTGCGCCCCCCGAACCCCCCCTCGGTGCTTTCTGATGTATCAAAGTACAACTCGAACATCTTTTAATTCTCTGCGTATATTACACCGTCCGACACGATTTTTCACACACAAAAAAATCAAATATTTTCGGAAACTAGGACCAAAAAAAAATAACCGTGTCTGGCCGTTTTGCTAGATCAAGTCGTTTGTGGCTTCTAGGGGTGAAAACAACCCTTAAATTAAAAATGACAAGAGATCTTTTAAAAAATATTCATTTTTCATACAACTTGATATCTAGGGGTTTTCGGGGTCGCTGATTACGAATATATTGTCAGATTTTCAAAATTCAAAATGGTGGATCCAATATGGCGGACAACTTTTTTAAAAATAGATTCAAATTGCCTGAAACTCGTTACTCGGGGGTTTTTGGAGTCGCTGATTACGAATCTGATGTCAGATTTTTAAAATTCAAAATGGCGGATCCAATATGGCGGACAACTTTTTTAAAAATAGATTCAAATTGCCTGAAACTCGTTACTCGGGGGTTTCTCAGGTCGCTGATTACAAATCTGATGTCAGGATATTAAAGTTCTAAAGGCGGATCTCATAAAGATGAAGATTACAAAATATTTAAACATTTTCACTAATGTGTCTTTGCATATTGGCCATTTTTAAAATGACAAAGCAAGTTTTTGTAGTAGGTAAGTATATTCAATAATAGGAAGCTTAAATAAGATGAATTCATAAATATAAAGTGATTTTTTAACACTGCTTTTCAAAGTGAAAATATCAACGATTCGCATTTGTTTTATATAAATACTATTTTCTGTAGCAACGCAACTGAAAATCAAAATCCCACAACTAAAGTTTGCAATTTAATTTTAATTTTGTATTCTTTATTTTGATCAACTATTTTAAATTCTGAAAATCTGCCATCAGATGCGTAATCAGCGACTTCAAAAACCCCAGAGCAACAAATTTCAGGCAAATTGGATCTATTTTTAAAAAAGTTGTCCGCCATATTGGCTCCGTCATTAGAATTTTGAAAATATGACATTAGATTCGTAATCAGCGATCCCAGAAACCCCCGAGTAACGAGTTTCAGGCAAATACAAATAAATTTTTAATTGTTGTCCGCCATATTGGATTCGATATTTTGAATTTTAAAAATCTGACATCAGATTCGTAATCAGCGACCCCAAAAACCCTCGAGTAACAAGTTTTAAGCAAATCTAAATAATTTTTAAATTTTTCGGGCGCCATTTTGGATCCGCCATTTTGAATTTGTAAAAATTAACGTCAGATTGGTAATCAGCGACCCCAAAAATCCCCGAGTAACAAGTTTTAAGCGAATCTAAATAATTCCTCAAATTTTCGTCCGCCATATTGGATCCGCCATTTTGAATTTTAAAAATCTGACATCAGATTCGTAATCAGCGACCCAAAAACCTCCGAGTAACGAGTTTCAGGTAAATTAAATCTATTTTTAAAAAATTGGTCCGCCATATTAGATCCGCCATTTTGAATTTTGAAAATCTGATATCATATTCGTAATCAGCGACCCCGAAAACCCCTAGATATCAAGTTGTATGAAAAATGAATATTTTTTAAAAGATCTCTTGTCATTTTTAATTTAAGGGTTGTTTTCACCCCTAGAAGCCACAAACGACTTGATCTAGCAAAAAGGCCAGACACGGGTATTTTTTTTTTTGGTCCTAGTTTCCGAAAATATTTGATTTTTTTGTGTGTGAGAAAAAAAGTTAAATTTTGTCGGACGGTGATTATTCGCACATTGGGACACTCGAAACGTGCATTTGTTAAAAAAAACAATCTATGCACCATTGGGATAACCTTCTTTCGATTCAGGCGACGATTTCAGCACACGCCTCGTGGTGAAAACGTCATCCTCGTCAAAAAAAAGTCTGGCGTTATTCCGCAAGTGCATAATATACTATTAAAAGATATGTATTTTAAAAGGCTTACCTTGCAAATATATCTCAATGCCTGATTTTTACATACAAATATACAAACTTTTTTGAAGTGTTCTTTTTTTTAGAATAAGGTTTATTTTTGTATTTTTTGGAATTTTTGAGTTTTTTCATTCTTTCATGTAATAAACTCAAAATTATACATCAAGTATTTTTATTTACTAAAATATTAGGTGTGGCCAACTCTTCCTCACAGCTATGGCCATCTTATACTGATACTCAGAGAGATATGGCCAATCGTACTTTTTAAGAAACAATAATTTTATGATTGTTCCCATTAAAATATTATATATTATCTATAGTTGTTTGAAAGTTAAACGGGCAATGTTTAATTAACAATAAACATCAATATAAAAATTTTATTTTTTATTTTTATGAACTTTTACGAAGACTATGGCTAACTTCCCCGGACTAACCCTACCCAATAATAGGGGAAAGCTTTGCAGGTTCCCACCCCTTAGCGCTTTTGCTCATAACTTGTTATAAAATTAACGTGATGTTATAATGTTAACATAACACTTGAAAAAATATCTAAAAAAATATAATCCTAAACCTAAAACCTAAATTTTGGTTCCTTAATTTCCTAAACTTAGGAATTTGAATTCCTGAAAAATAAAAAGTTTACACAAAATTTCCAAAACTAGCTAAAATTGACCTCATAAAACTTCGCTTTGCAAGTTGGCACCCACTGGAAAAATTGATGTCTTTGATATTTACAAACTACATACATTTAAGTTGAAGTTTATAGAAAAACATTTTCGTACTCTTCATATCTGACGAAATGACATGGTTTTTTATTGCATGCTGCCCGGTAGAACTGAACTGGAATTTACTGTTTAAAATCGTCTTGAGCCTTTATTTCTTTACCGCTTTTACTGAATTTCATCCTAAATGAAAGATTATGAAATTTTAAAGAGATTTGTCAACCCCCATTTTTGTACATTTTTATTTGTTTATATTAATTTTTTTATTGCAAAACAAAAGCACACATTTTTTCAAGGGAAAGTTATCTCCAGTTACAGAATGTGATGCATGCTAACAACTATTTGAAAACACACCTTGAGTACACCCTCCCGAACAGGGTAATCCATCGGCAAGAGCTTCGGCGCGAGTTTGGGACCGCGAGCTTCGATATTGGGGATTTACATTGGGCCAATGTTTCTACCAATATTGGTCTGTCACTTCGGTCCGAGTCTCAAAATTAATCTATGCCCAATATTGGTACTTCAATATAAGCCCAATATTAAAACCTTTAATCTACCCAATTATGCGTACATTATACACAAAAACAAAAAATCCTAAAAATATTTCGATACACGGTTTCTGAAGCATATATTCTGAGATTATACCCATTATAATCTTTTTTTGTCATTTATATATTTATTATAATTTATATAATCGCTTACCTAAGAGAAAAATTCCCTTCCGCTGGGAATCGAACGCACGACCCTAACACTAACAGTCCGCAACCCTAACCAACTATCTACGCAACGCACGCTACACTGGTTTATAAGAAAGTTGAAGACATTCGTACTACATATTACACACAGAGTAACACTGTTAAATGTAGATGATTAATTCATAATATGTTCTACTTATAAATTGCATTTAGTAAAATGGTGTTGTCTCCCAATAATAAACATAATTATTTTTAGTTAAGATAAAAATGAGTCAAATATTTTTGCTATACGGTTCAAAATATTATTTATAACGCAAAATAAATAGTACAAAAATAAAAAGATCTTATATGATCGTGGGCTGTATACTCTGGCAAATAAAAAAAAATTGTTTTATATTTAAATGTTTTTAGGTTAAGCTATAGACTATTATTTCTTTTCTTTTTTTATAAATAAGTTTAATAACTGTTTTACAATTACAGTTTTTAATCACAAAACTGAAGTATTTTAAAAAACCCAAACAAAATTTGTAATACACTGAAAAACTTTATAGATCATTATTTGCTTAACTCGCAATTAAATTTTAGTAAACTGACTATCAAAGTGGGGAAAAGTGGTCACTAGATAAAATATTTTATTTAATATAAGCTTATTAACAATATATGATTTCTTTTTTATTAAAATTTAGTAGTCAGTCGATCAAAGCTGCACGCATGCAAATGAACATTGCTCGTACATGTAAGAAAACATAAGCCTACGCACAAATGAGGAGCACTTTTTCAAAAGTTGATAAATCCATTTTTCAAAAAAGTTGAGATAATTACAAATTTAACATATTAGGAACCTTACAAATCGATCTGTCACTGTTAAATTCAAGAAAAAAATTTATTACCAAAGAATTTTCAATTTAAAAAAAACTTGTACTTAACCAAGATGATTTAAAATTTTTATTTTTTTCCTAGAATAAATTACAAAAACCTTTTAATTACTTTATTACTATAAACTTTAATTAAAAATAAATCTCCTTAAGTGCAAAAAACATTCGTATATAAATAATTTCATATATTTTTTCTCAAATGTACTATCATCTTCAAAAGAGATTCTACTTGAATGAAAATCAATTATGTTCCTTCGAAAATTTGACCTGATTAATAATATTCAATCTGACATATTTTGAAACTCTTGGGTGTGTGTTAGAAACAATGTTTCATTCGAAAATACTAATCTCACAAGTGGTAAGGAAATTATTGGATACATTACGTCGGTTAAATCGAATGTGATTTTATCAGTATTTTAGGTTAAGATATATGTTGTAACATAAGTTATATTATGTCAGTTTTAATTCTACTTTAATACATTCAATAATATATTATTGAAGGTAGCATTGAGGTTAGGTTAGCTGTCATATGGCGATTCGACGAAGTGTTGTGTTTCCGCTCTATACTTTTTCTTCCTTTTAGGATAAAATTTTAATCAACGGACTACTAAAAATTGAATGTTCTTTTAGTCAAATCATGAATTTTACATTTTAATAGTCAAACTGTGAAATAATAATAGTGTTCCAGTTTTTTCCTGGTATGATAGTTAGTTTACTAAAATTAAATTGCGAGTTTAGTAAATATTGATCTACAAAGTTTTTCAGTATATAAAACTAAAGTATACGTTATTATAAAGGGTCGTTATGATTTTATTGTTCATATTTTAAAGAATCTATTTTCCATATTAAGTGCCAAAAAATATTTTATTTCTGATTGTTTATTTCTGCGAAATATATCTGTTTGAATTTAACCTTAAATTTTACTGGACAACATGATATCTAGAGATTTTACCACCTATGATGATAAAAAAATAACAAAATCCTTAAATAATGTCGCATAGTAAAATTGAGGGTTAACTTCAAGCTAATATTTTGCAGCAATAAACAATTAAGGGGCACACCTAGTGTGAGTGACTGAAAAAAACGTCGATTTTTAGGAATTTTTTTCAGGGAAATTATTGCATCTAATTTTTTTTAAAGTTTTGTACATGTATATTTGTATAAATAGTGAACATTTTGTAATTTTTGCAAAGAAAAATATCTTTTTTTTAAAGTGTTATTCGATATATAAAAAAAAAACCAGTTTCTCCACTGCTGCAGTTATTGCGGCCTTCTGAGTGACTGAAATAAAAAAAAACCAAAAAGATTATTAAACTAGAAGACATTTGCCGTACTATGACCCTCGGATGGAAAAAAATATTGAATTTCAAAAAAATGGCGGAATTTTGAAAAAAAATTATAAATTTCGACTAAAAAATTCGATAGTTTTTGGCATCCCAAAATTTTATTTTTCATCCAAAAAAAAAACTGGAGCCTCATAGTACGGCAAATATCTTCTAGTTTAATAATCTTTTTGGTTTTTTTGATTTCAGTCACTCAGAAGGCCGCAATAACTGCAGCAGTGGAGAAACTGGTTTTTTTTTGGATATAGCGAATAACTCTTAAAAAAAAAGATATTTTTCTTTGCAAAAATTACAAAATGTTCACTATTTATACAAATATACATGTACAAAACTTTAAAAAAAATTAGATGCAATAATTTCCCTGAAAAAAATTCCTAAAAATCGACGTTTTTTTCAGTCACTCACACTAGGTGTGCCCTTAAAAATAAAAATTATTTTTTAGCACTTTTAAATATGAATTCTTATGTATAAAAAGACTGCATGTGTTATAAAAATATATTTAAATATGAAAAATAAATTCTTGAAGATATGAAAATAAGCCCATACTGACCTCTTAATTACAACATGGTAGTATTTTATATTCAACAATATTTTTGGTTATGTGTGTATGATCGACTTAGGCCGAACATTGCCCTTTTGTCTCATAACCAACATTGGCACAAGTTACATAAGCCCCAGAATCGGCAGAATGTGAGGCCCCCAACCTAAGACAGTCAATATTGGCACAAACATTGGCCTTTACTCGTGAATCCAATGTTGGCAATACGATAATCGGCCGAGGTTACAGCCAATGTTGAAAGCCCGAGTATCAATAGACTACATAGAGCCAAGCAACGGCCACGTTGGCTAGCTCGGTAAACCCTGCTCGGGCTAAGCTGTAAAAAAATTAAACATGTAAAAATTTAAATATTTTAAATAAACTATGTTAACAAATAACAAGAAATTGTTAATGTCGACAAAGGCTTTGTTACATTTTGATGAAATTGTCTACTCGGGGTTTTTTGGCTCGCAAGATTACGTTTACGTCATTAGTTTTTCAACATTTAAAATGGACTAAATTAAAATTTGATGTAATCGGCTTTTAGGATTTATTTGAATTAAAATGACTTGGAATTATAAAAAATTCGATATAATTTCTTACTTTTATTTTCTGCCTAAATATTTTTAGTCCCATTTCGAGTATTTCAAATAAAATTCTTTAAGTTTTTGTGGAATAAAAAGTTAAAATTTTCAAGATTCATCTACAAATTCTCGGAATTTCTTAAAAATTACCGGACTTTTTCAAGAATATCCTGATTTTTTTTACAAATTCCAGCCAAAAACCCGCCGAGTAACAACTATCAAGCAAATTTGATTGAGTTTTTAAAAAAGTGCCCGCCATATTAGATCCTTAATTGTGAATTCTGAAAAACTAACGACGGATTCGTAATAAGCGACTCCAAAAACACCAGAGCAAAGTGTTTCTATCAAATTGATAGAAGATTGTCGAAATTAGATTTTCGTCAATCTAATGTTTTGCCTAAAAATATAACAAATGGTACGAAGACCATAAAGAGTTTATTTGTTTATAGTAATTCTGTGAATTAGACAATATTATTTGTAATTTAGAACATCGAATAAGACAAGAGGAGATCAAGGATATTCATAACCATTTAAATTTTTTACATAAAAAACGTGTTAATAACACTAATGATTAGACAAATATTGTTTCTGCACGGTAAAAAAAAATTAGCAGCCAAAGCTAAGACTTAGCTACCTTAGCTAACTTTAATTGCTATTATATGGATAGCTAATTTTTTAGCTAACACAACTATTAATTAGCTTTCACAGTTAATTTTGTTTGCTGAAACAGCTGAATATTAGCTACCACAGCTAAATATTAGCTACCACAGCTAAAAATTAGCTATCCATATAGTAGCTAACTCATTTTTCTCAGTGTGTTACTGACTATAATATTATTATGGCTAACGGTTTAGAATTTAATCGGATTTCGGTTACCAAAAATTCTACTTTACAAAAAAAAGTAATTAATTTGTAAAAATCTTGTAATCTTGTTAGTGTTGAAGTTTCTTTAAATGAACATAACAATCATGAACATCGGACAGTGACTAATAATTTTGATAAATTAGATCCTTGGTTTGTTAATTGTTCTGATGTAGTTTTTCCTAATTCTGTTAAGGACACGTTGAGGTTGGGTAATAAGTTTTGCTCGTCCTTTTTGATTAATAAAAAAGGGTTGTATTTAAAACTATTAAGGACCTTGAAACGAATATCTATAAAATACCGGCAGATAAAAGTGATTATTTCAGAAAAAGTTTTATAAATACTTCTTCCTCTTTTCTTAAAAAATTACATAATTTCTCTGCTACTGATAAGGCTATTGCAAAAAATAAGTGATACAAAGAATTTCATTCTAAATAATAAAAATTTATTAATTACAAGTGCTGATAAGGGTAATATTACGGTAGTGATGAATAAAACAGATTACAGAAATAAAGCTTTTTTGTTGAAGGATGACACTATATGTATAGGAGAAATTAGATTATGATTCGGAAGAATTATTAAAAAAAGACACGTCGAAATTGTTGGAAAAATGGAGAGTTAAAGGTTTTTTAGGAAAAGATACTAATAAGAAAGACATCAATTTGGATAATACTCTTTTACCTAAATTTTATGGTCTTCCTAAAATACATAAGATTAACTACCCATTAAGACCTGTAGTTTCGATGATTAATTCTCCAACTTATTATAAGGCTAAGATTTTTTTCTGATATTTTAAAAAAGACTATTTCTATTTCTAAATTTGTTATAAAAAATTAATTTACTTTTAAAGACATAATTTCAAAGATAATTAGACCGGATGACCATGTTATGGTGTCTTTTGATTATATATAAAAAAGGGTACTTACTTTACTTGGGATGAGATTTATAAGGGAATAACACATCTTATGAGTAATACATACTTCGGGTTCGATCAGCAATTTTACAAACAAATTTTTGGAACACCAATGGGTTCTCCTATTTCACCTGTTTTGGCTGACATAGTAATGCAGGATTTAGAGGAGGAGGTTTTTTGTAACCTGAATTTCAAAATTCATACATATGGCAGATATGGGGATGATACTTTTATGATTGTACCTAAGGATAAAATTGATGCTATTTTAGAAGCCTTTAATGTATACCATGATAGGCTTAATTTCACTCATGAAATAGAGAATAATGATTCATTACCTTTTTTGAATCTGAAGATTATTAGAACTAAAGAAGGAAAATTAATCACAAACTGGAACAGAAAAGATACTTACTCGGGAAGATATTTAAATTTTTTATCTGAAAATCCTGTAAAACAAAAAATAGGTGTGATCTATAATTTAGTAGACACGGCCATTTTACTTTCTCATAAATCATTTCATCTTGAAAACTTAAAAATAATCAAAGAATTATTACTATTGAATAATTACCCAATAGTGTTTATTAACAAACATATTAGTAATAGAATGTTTTTCTTGAAAAATAAAAATGTAAATAAGACACCAAAGAAAGATATTGATTTTAAACGCACGATTTTGTTGTCATATTTCTGACGTTTTTCTATAAACATAAAAAGAATTCTAAACAGAAAAAATATTAATGTTATATTCAGAAGCAATTCTAAATTAGATAAATTTATTAAGCTTGGAAAAGACCAAACAGATTTATTAAAAAATGCAGGTGTTGTTTATAAATTGTCTTGCCTAGACTATCCAAAAATATATGTAAGTCAAACGAGAAGACTTTTGAAGACCCGCTGTAACGAATATAAAAAAACATAAATCTTAATAAAAAATATCACAATGTTATTAGCAAACATAGATTAGAAAATATTAACGACGATGGATCTAACCATAAAATTGATTTTGATAATATTAAAATTTTACACAAAGAAGTAAATGATTTTAAGAGGATTTTGCTGAAACAATTTTTATAAAAAGGAACTAACTAATAGAATTAATAAAATTACTAATCTACAAAATTACTGTCCGATCTATAACTCTATTATTAAATACATATAATGTGTAATTTCTTTTAGCTGATTTATAATTGTGTAAATTTTTGAACAAGATTTGCTGAAAATACGGTACGTCACTGTTGATAATTTTGAAATGTAAATAATTTCTCTTTCAGTTCGTCTCTGAGATTTGTTGATCATAGTTATTATATTGGTTGTCAACTGAAAATTTAATAATTTCTAATTAAGTTTGTAATGAATTTCTCTTTTACTTTTATTTTAGTTAAGCTAAAATTCATTCAATTTTTTAATTCAAGCAAATTAACTAATTTATTTTAATATTATTCAAACTCGAAGGCAGACAGGACGGAGGAAAGATACAATATTTCGATACTCAATTTTTAATTACACACTCGAAATTATTTATTACTTAAAAATCCATTATTATATTAATATTTGAAGTTAAAGTCAATCAAAGTAAATTCAATTATTATTGGTTAGATTCAATCATTATAAATAATATATAGATATATAGAAAGACTCTAAACCATAAAATACGTCAATATGGAGACTACTTATCAATTCAAAATCGACGGAGGTAAGGCGACGGCTGTTTTCACATGCGTAAGAAAGATTCAAATGTCTAGCGATAGTGTTGGCTTCTTTTTCATTTTAGTTTTCTCCGGATTTTCTTGCTTTTCCACTCGGGTTATTAATCTCGGCAACCAAAATAATGCCACACAGCTCAAGATTCTCTCTTTGGTGTCTTCGCCTCGTGATCCAATCACCAAGAATTCGCCACACTAATTTAAATTCCAATATTTAATTTAACTGAGTAGTTATTTAACGAAAATTACTATTTTATACAAGGAAAAATTACCAAACTTTTGATATTAAAAATTATTACCAACCTTTCAGTGTCCTCGGCCGGCACTTGGATGCGTGGCGCGGATCCCTCCGTCGACTTGAAGATATTATGATTGAATAATCAATTCATGAGTAATTCTTCAAATCGAAGGTGGTTTTCCAATAGCCAGTGTTATCCCCACCAACCAAGAGACCACGTGAGGAAATTAGTTAAATATTTTCCCTCTACTTAGGATTATTGATCACGAGCGAGGACGAGAAAGCAGGCATGAATCACACGATCGACAATTAAATATATTCCTTAATTATAAATTTCAAAATAGTTTCTTAAAAAAATCGGGCAAGTTCGAGTTACACTCGCACTAAAATCGAGGGTTCCGTACACAAAACAAAATAATTTTTAATATACTTGATACTATTAAATATATAAATATATTATCCATATTATATATAATATAATATATAAAATATAATATATAATGAATTTTTTATACAAAATGGACCACCCCCCCCCCCCTATCTTCCAAAATATTTTACTTAGAGAGTTCAAATTTTGTACAGGAATGTATTGTCAGGTGTAAATTACATAAAAATTATAGAGAACGTGATGGTGATTGCGCTGTCAACGAAAAATCCAGAGATTTTAGCAAATATCCATAAAAAATACTCAAAAATCATTTTATTTCCTTAACAACGCTATGATCAACTTCTACAATCATGTTCTCTTCCATTTTTCTGTAATCTACACGTGAAAATACATTTGTGTACTAAATTTGAACTCTCTAAGTCAAATTGTTTAGAAGTTATGGGAGGGGGGATACGGTCATTTTTTAGCATTTTTTTTTAATCGTTGGTTTTTGCTTAAAAACACTATGATAACGATTTGCAACAAAGTTCTCTACAGTTTTTCTGTAATCTATATGGCAAACTACATATGTATACCAAATTTCAACACTCTAAGTACAATAGTTTGGCAGATATGGAGGTGGCATTGTATACTTTTAGTGCATTTTTGCTAAAAAAATGACCGTATCCCCCCCCCCCCCCTTATCTTCCAAACTATTTGACTTAGGGTGCTGAAATTTGGTACACGTATGTAGATTTACGTGTAGATTACAGGAAAATTATAGAGAAAGTGATGATTATAGCGCTGTCAAAGTTATAACACTAAACTATGGCCCATATGTTAAAAAAATGCTCAAAAATATTGTTATTTCCTTGACAACGCTATGTTCAACACATACAATCATGTTCTCTATAATTTTCCTGTAATCTATACGTGAAAATACATTTGTGTACCAAATTTGAACTCTCTAAGTCCAATAGTTTGAAAGTTCAGGGGGGGGGGATACGACCATTTTTTAGCATTTTTTTAAAAAAATCGTTTTTGTTTGCTGAAAAACGCTATGATAACAGCCTGCAACAAGGTTATCTATAGTTTTTCTATAATCTACACGTCAAACTACATATGTGTACCAAATTTCAGCACTCTAAGTACAATAATTTGGCAGATAAAGGGCAGGAGTATCATATGTAAATTACAGAAAAATTATAGAGATTGTTGTGGTGATAGCGCTGTCAAAGAAATGGCAAAAGTTATCAGCCAAAAAATATCAAAATTTCTCAAAAATCTTGTTATTTTCTTGACAACGCTATGATCAACCCCTAGAATCATGTTCTCTATAATTTTCCTTTCATCTACACGTGAAAATACATATGTGGGCCAAATTTGAACTTTCTAAGTCAAATAGTTTGGCGGCTAGGGGGGGGGGGGGATACGATTTTCGACAAAGTCTTGCCAATAGGGTTCCGTGCGTACACTTGTGGTGTACGGAACCCTAAAAATGTGCTTTTTTGAATTGAGGTAATTGTTTCAATTGTAGTTTAATAATTTTTAAAAAAATATTATAATGACTGAATTTTAATTTTTCCTTTTTTTTTTTAATTTAAAAGATGAGTTAATAGTAACGAATTGATTTTAGAGTGGAATTGGAAAAGATTTTATAAATTGACGACAATATGTGACTTGTTCCTTTTTGGATTTAAACATTGGATTATATATATATTGTTCTTTATTGAAAAGATTGACGATTATATGAATGTGAGTAGATGGTCCTAATTTATTATTTTTTGTAAAGTATATATATATATATATACTTTTTTTGTATCTTACTTATTAATGGACAATATATGAACTGTTATAATAATTTTTAGTATGGTCAATTTAGTGATGTATTTTGTAAATTTATTGTAGATTTAGGAGGTCATTTAGAATTCGAAACGTTGACACCTATGAACATCTGAATAAATAATAAAAATTCTTGTCTGAAGCTATCGTTTCTCTTCTAATAATTTATACTATCTCAGACGTTAAGAGTATATATATATGTCGTAGCCACTTTGTGAAAAACTGCACTTCATGAAGTGCTTAGACGTTTCATGAAGCGCAGCCACATCGTGAAAAAAATATTTTATTCACAATGTGTCCAACATTTTTGGACATTTCATGAAATGCTACAGCCAATTATGCACTTTGTGAATCCAAGTGAAATCTTACAATAAGTCAAAATATAAAAATCATTTTTCGAAATGTCCGAGTCGTTGAATGCCGATAATGAAGAGACTGTATGAACAGTTAATTTCGTAGTATTTCCTTCCTTAGTTCTTATTCCCCACAATAACCGATCAATTAGTCATTCATTTACAAATCAATGTCAATATCTATCTATTAATGTAGTGTCGTTAGTACATTTGACTAAGAGAGACTGACTAAGAGAGACTGCTTATATCATAATTTTTAATTCGAAAAAAAAAAATGGAAAACGAATCTGTGTCGCGCGTGGTAGTAAATGAGAGTGATTATCTCGAAAAATTGGAACAACACTACCTAAAAAAACCGAACAAAAAACCTTATACTCGTGCTGAAATAGACAACATGATTATTGAAATAGTGGCTGCAAAAAATAAAAAGTAAGTAATCTGTAAAACCAGCATTTAAATATAAATAAAAGGAATGTAATTTGTTATAATTAAAAAAATTATACTAAATATTCAAATTTTAAATTAAGGAACTATAGTTGTACATATTATTGTCATTGGCTTGTCAATAAGTGGTTATTACGTACACAAATAGTTTTTGTTTTCATTTTCAATGAACACATTGGTAGAAATATAACAGTGAACAAAATTAAATTAAAAGTAAATTAAAATTTATCATCAATTTATTTATAGATTTTGCGAATAGTTTTCATATAAAATATTGTTTATGTATTTTATGTTTCTTATATAATTATTTCTTATTTTGTTACAGTAAAACGAAAAATCGACGTGATTATCATCTTCTAAGTAAATACGACATTCTAACTATAGGCAGTAAATCATATTTGATTGGAAAAAGTGACGATATACAAAATGTAGAATATATTGTGCCCTACGAAGATTTATACGAATTGATTATTGATTATCATGTTAACAAGACAGGACACGGCGGAAGAAGTAAAATGGAAAAAGCTTTTCTTGATAAATTCAATATTCCTCGACCTGCAATTAAATGTTTTTTAGAATGCTGCAAAACTTGCAATGAGAAAAAAAGTTCATCAAAAAAAATTGTCGTCAATCCTATTTTATCAAGTATTTTATAAATTTTAAATTATTGTAAGATTTCACTTGGATTTACAAAGTGCATAATTGGCTGTAGCATTTCATGAAATGTCCAAAAATGTTGGACACGTTGTGAATAAAATATTTTTTTCACGATGTGGCTGCGCTTCATGAAACGTCTAAGCACTTCATGAATTGCAGTTTTTCACAAAGTGGCTACGACATATATATATGTTACGGGCAATGTCCAAAATTGGGCATTGTCAACAATGCCTGTACACTGAGTAAGATTTTTGGCAAAAATTCTTGTGTTGTTCACTATAAAAGCGTCATAATTGACAGTCCTCAAAATTTTGGAACAGGAACAGGATTTTGGCACAGGAATTTTTACCACAATTTTTTCTCAGTGTATATTTCGGGCAAAGTCCAAAATTATTCATATACTGGAATATACTATATGTGAGAATAAAATATTCTACCTTAATAAGAATAGAGTATACTTTTTGTAAAAAACATTGAACGCGAAATGTGAAAAAAGGTATAGAAAAGGGTAAAACTGTCTCTTGTCATTTTTTCTCACATGGACAGCTTTTACATTTTTATGCGAAATCACAAAATCTTTTTCCGCGTACAAAAGGGGTTAAGAATTTTCGCATGAACGAAAAAAATGAAAATTTATCAGGTTTGTTGAAAATTTTCTTGTAGTGACGAATTGAAAATTTTTTTTATTTTAGACAGGCACAGAGATTAAGGACGAACTTCCACTAACTTATACATTTTTTGAACTACACTAAATTCACTAAACGCACTTGAGCACAAGGAAGTGGAAGAAAGATCCAGAATTTTTTCCACAAACATTTTAATCGCGCACGATCTGATGACGCTATGAAAACAAACACAATGGCGTCTCTGGGCTTCTGGCTCGTACTGAATGACACACAGTCCCTTAGCGCATGCGCACATGCGTAGAAAGATACATTAAGTATACATCCTAAATTCTAGAATATATTCTTGAATACTTAGTGTATATAACCCTTATTATAAGAATACTGTGTATAATTGTGTACAAAAGCTGGAGATATTCTAAATAAAATATTCTAGGATATCATATTATAAATATTAGGATACTTTTTATTCGGTGATATTAAAAAATACGTATTTCCTTATTTGTCACATAAAATTCGAAAAAATTTGTAATTGATCAATGTTTTGTTTTGCAATAAAAAAATTAATATAAATAAATAAAAATTTACAAAAATCGGACTTAACAAATATCTTTAAAATTCCAAAATCTTTCATTTAGAATGAAATTCAGTAAAAGTAAGCTTTCTAAAAGCTGAGCTTTATTTAGAAATAAAAGCTCAAGACGATTTTGAACAGTAAATTCCAGTTCGATCCTACTGGGAAGCGCAGCGCAGCTTGCAGAGCATTCTATTGTATCGGGCAGCGCACAATAAAAAACCATGTCATTTCGTCAAATATGGAGAGCACCAAAATGTTTTTCCATAAACTTCAACTTAAATGTATGTAGTTTGTAAATATAAAAGACATCAATTTTTCCAGTGGCTGCCAACTTGCAAGCCGAAGTTTCATGAGGTCAATTTTAGCGAGTTCAGAAAATTCTGTGTAAACTTTTTATTTTTTAGGAATTTAAATCGTTTTAGGTTTAAGATTGTGTTCTTTTAGATCTTTTTTCAAGTGCTATGTTAACATAAACATTACGTTAATTTTATAAAAGTTAAGAGCAAAAATGCTAAGGATTGGGCACTTTCAACCCTTTCCCCTATTTTTGGGTAGGATAAGTCCGAGGGAGTTGACCATAGTCTTCTTAAAAGTTCATAAAAATAAAAAATAAAACATTTTAATATTGATGTTTATTGTTAATTAGACATTGACCGTTTAACTTTCAAACAACTATAGATAATATGTAATATTTTAATGTAAACAATTATAAAATTATTTTTTAAAAAATTCTAATGACACTTTCGGACAAGTCGGTTATTCAATAATGCATTTTTATTAAAAAGTTAAAAAAAAACTACATTGGTCCGACGTTTCGAGAATAAACCATTCTCATTTTCAAGGACTGTAAAAAGTATAATAACAATGAATTTTTATTATATTAAAACTAGTTATTATTGAATAACCGACTTGTCCAAAAGTGTCATTAGAGTTTTTTAAAATTTAACCAAACCTCGGACGTTAAAACGTTTTAATTATAAAATTATTGTTTCTTAAAAAGTACGATTAGCCGTATCTCCCTGAGTATCAGTGTAAGATGGCCATAGCTGTGAAACACAAAAATGAGTTATCTTAAAGTACTGGAGCAATAGACAAAATAAAAAAAAGTATTATACTTAATTTTTTATTCTTTTACGCAAATACTTATTTCTTATTTGCATCTAGATACAAAACGAAGAGAAATAAAGTCTACAATATGTGACTTTATGAGTTAATTACTGTAAAATAATTGAATTGTCCATCTCTTCTATATGACATCTTCCCAAAGTTACCCTAATATTGAAATAAATAAAGAAAACTTCATGTGTAATTCTAACGCTATTACAAAACTTGGTCCATGCACTGTTCCAAAAAATACAAAATAAGCCTTATTCTGAAAAAAAGAAAACTTTTACAATCAGTAACGAGAACTCATTGACATTTGTTACTACTAGTCAAAACAATACACAAGGATTTCAAATACTTTTTCATTTTTTATCTTCAAGTTTTTGTTTTTGTTTACTTCCAAGCACAGAAACGAAGCAAAATAACCAATAATAATTGATATTAAACAACAAATTCTGTAAAATATTTGTATTGACCATCTCTCCCGCATGGTCATCTTTCCGGACTTACCCTATGGAATTTTCAGTAATTTTTTTCTTCTTTAAGAGTCCAACAATATTGTAAATTCACCATTAACCTAAAGTTTACTTTGATACTCTTAGTCCGCCCTTTAAAGTGGAATTTAAAGCGTCAATCTTTCAATTTGGGGTTTCTCGCTTGACTACAGGGTCATTACTTTAAAATACCATTAGAAACCTCAAGTTAAAGCTCCAAAGTCGTAAAATTCAACATCCGATTTCTTACGCTGCGGAACATTAAATTGTTCAAAACATTAAATTATTTAGTTGATATCCATGGATTGCATTTCAAGTTTCTTTTACAAATTCTGATTATGATATATTTTTGTCATGTACGGATAGTGAAATAATTTGGATTTCTCTTTTGAATCCTTTGAACATTATGCCTTTAGTAAAATCAGATAAGACGAAGTGATTCAGTTATGACTTAGAATTATGAGATATTGTTTAAACGGAAGCGAACTTAATGCTTTTGTAAACTTAGCATCTTCCGGATGGAAGGAATTTCCTTTTGAATTCACTCTGATCGTATTAATACAAATGCGAAAGTCGGCGTGGCTCAGAGATCGTTGGGACGTTCGGAAAGGTGCATCGAAGGATAAACGTGCCGAGCCTGAGGAAATTGCATTCCCTCGCATCAATCTCTGTCGAGAACTACTAAGAAGAGAGTAGGGGGTCTGTGGAATTTTTCAATATAGGTAGATACGTACCTATGTCGTGCCTTACTTCGCATCGTGTGGAGATATAACGTTGGAAGCTAAAAGCTCACTCCACTTTATCCCTATGCCCGTGCCCTTCATTCTACCGTGCCGCACCACAGACATCGTGCCTGTAATTACACTCTGATAAACGTAGCAATTTCCCATTCGTCTACGCACATTAAGCCAAGAATCTTGCTTTGTTTGCTCCCTTTTCGAACTTCCGTACACATTCGTAATAACTGCGGTACATAAAGATGTTTCTCAGCTACACAGTATTCGATATTTAATGAAAGCTGTTGTTTTTTTTACTCATCAGATCTCTGTTGAGAGGATATATATGTGTACGTCTCTATGAAAAAAGTACACTTTTTGTCAATATCATTTTCCAAGATATTTGCAATTTTCTAGAAAGGTTTCAAATTAATGTTTTTTATTAATTTCTTCCTCATAGAGAAAGTATTGTTTCACCCCTAAATTGTTGATTACAATTTTTTGACATATCTCGACATATTACTATGTCAAAAATGATGTTTATTAAAAATGTCTTGTGTGTGTATGTTTACATTACGCTTGACCTTATATCTTGGGAACCATATTTTTTTTACAAAATTATGGGTCTCTTAGAAAGACAAATTATGACATAGGGCTGTTCCCCCTAACGGTCTTTTTTCTGACGTGAAAGCAAAGTATACCTTAAGTTTTAGTACTTGGTTATTAATATAAAAAATATATACCAGATTCTTGCGAGAATCCGAGATTTTCTTAGTCTCACCTTAAATTTTTCAGTTTCGTCTCGTCTCGGTTTCGTTACTAGATATCGAGACTAGAAAAAAAAATTTTTTCGTCACGTGTGCAGCCTTACTGACATATAAAAAAAACTAAAACATTGATTGAATATGGAGTGACGTGGTGCCGGTAAAATGATTGGTGTATTTGCGTAAGTGACAAACATCCTGTGCGCCAATTACCCATTCTCTAAATTTCTTGGAGTGAGTTTTCACTCCACTAAGAGTGAAAGACCCACTCTTAAAGAGTGAACTTTTAATCCAATTTAAGTGGAAATTCACTCCAAAATTAGAGTGAGAGTTCACTTTCTGCTTGGAGTGAAAATCCACTCTATAAGAGTGAGATCTCACTCTTTTAGAGTGAGTTTATCACTCTTCATTGGAGTGGCTCAATTTCCAGTCTTAGTGGAGTGAGAACTCACTCCAAGAAATTTAGAGAGCAAGTGCACCAATCTTTATACTAACATAAATTTTTCAGGTGTTTGTGTATATTGCGGCGCTGCGTTAGATGTCATAGTTTTGCTCCAAAAAAATAGTTTTAGAATGAGAGGATCCTCTCACTTTAATGCGGGTATGTCTAAAAAAAATAAACGAAATCTTCTCAAACTGAGAGGATCCTCTCATTCTAAAACTATTTTTTTTCGGTGTGATTCAACCAAATGCATTAGAGCTTGAGCTTCTTGTTCACAACGAATGTAGATGCGTAGTGTGAACGACGTTTGATTACAAGTACTTATATTCACTTGGCTCCCTGATGTCTGATCAGAGTAACGGGAAAACTACTTAAAAACCTGTACTAACTGTACAGCGTATTTATCAACACTCGAGTCGGGCTGTATACCTTCGAAGACTTGGATGGTACATAACGAGATTTGACTTTAAATTTCTTGTTTGAAAATATTTCAAACGCAATAAAAAACACCAAAATTATATACTGAGAAAATTAACCTCTACCCGAGTTGTTCAAATAACTCTGCTAAAAGGAGTATATTTAAAAGTAAATAAGATTTGGTTGAAAGACAATAAACAATACTTTCTGTCACTACTGAGCTTCGGTGTACAATGTAAACAAACTTTGCCCTAAATTATAGAAGCTTTATATTGTTTTCTACAGCTTATATGATATTCGGATGAAGACTTTACATTTCACAATGTGAATTCAGAGTAACAGTATATTAGATCAAAATTAGTTCACATATTACTCTCTAAATTTGAGTTAATAAAATTTTACTAATTTGATTAGTAGAAGTAGTGGGCTAAACGAATTAGTAGAAGTTCAATATGAATTCAGTAATCTTTGATCGTGAAAGTTTAACTAATGAATTAGTAGTAGACATTAACTAATTCAATATTAAAAGTGACCACTGCAAAAATTAAAACCATAAGTTTTATGTATGAAAAATTGTCTATACAAATTCTTAGACACTTCAGTGGATGACACTTTAGTATCTCTGGGATATCACAAACGTAAAATCTATTCAAAAAATTTGTTAGCCCAAATGTAATGTTGAAAATTAAAATGAAGTGAAGTAATTAAGCTTTGAAGAGTAAAATTTTCTATAATACCTATTTTTATTTATTTTTCTGGAACTATATTATTTTGAGACGTTTTCACTACAAACTCACTTGACGTGCACAAACAAAATGTACAAAGAAACAAATATAAATAATGTAAGATTTCAATTCTGGAATCTAATTGTTCACATGAAGATATAAAATTCTTCTAAAATTAATGTAAATTTTCATGTACACATTTTCTTAGTGTAGAAGTAAATACTAATAGACAGTTGAAAATAAACGATTTTCTGTATAACATTAAAAAAGTGGATAGTCTTGAAATTCCCAATGGTAATGTACATACATTTTTATGCAATTATAAGTACTCAGTTTCCCATTTAAATCATCTGAATATTGAAAAAAAATTCAACTTCTACCAATATTCGTTGGGAAGTTCCACAAAGTTGCTTTAAAATGTTAAGTAAATCTAAAAATCTAATTCAGAGTTGAGAGAAAATGCAATTAATCAAACGAAATAGCTTAACCTAGTTGTGTAGAGTGCTGAAACTGTCCTTAAGTACAAAATTTGTAAAAGGAGAACGAAAAAAGTACAATTTTTCTCTGCAGCGATAGTTCGTCTGCAGAGTTCAATGAGCCGTTCCTAGCAAATATTAACTTTTATATTGAACGGTGTTAAGAAGAAACAGTACCAATAACTTGCTAGAGCCTGACGTTGGCAAGTGGCTCTTGCAACGCTTTTCAATAATCGCCACGACAAATTACAGTAAGAACAAGCTGTGTACTAGTTAAATATATTGGCACCTTTTCCTTTTCTTCAACTTCTTTGTTTTTACTTATTATTTTTTTTTTTTTTTTAGTTTAGAAATTATGGTAGTAGTAAAAATTGTCTGGCTATGAAAAATATTCAAATTTTCATAAATCACGACATTTTTAAAAATTCAGATTAATCTTGTGCTGAACTTTATTATTGGTGCTTCAAACTGTGAATGATTTTGATGAACTTCACTCTGTAATACTTTAGATTAGAGATATAGAGTTCTACAACTGCACAAAATTTATTTTTCTCTTTTAGTTTTTCTCCTTTTTACTTCAGAAGATTTTCGTCCCACAATCCTTCGCTATTCACGGCTCTGTGCACTTTTAATTTCACCAGTCCGCACATTGTGCTTCAAAAAACGAAGGCATCAATGTGTTTTTAGGCAGTGAACCGATTTTCTTTTTCTATCAAGATTCCAATCGACTTTTTCTTACCGTCATCTTTTTTACAAATAAAAAAAATTGGTTTCGTTATGAAAATAGCTTTTTCTTCTAAAAAAGGCTGAACTATTACATCAAGTTGTAAATTCCTTTAATGATAATAAAGATCAGAAAAACCTACAAAATTGAGAACATTTTTTTGCTTTTTGCACTACCAACAACGAAAAAACGATTTTCTAATATTAAGATTATTTGTGAATGTGCGCATAAACTATAATCAAAAGTTTATAATAGCTTTATTGTAATTAAAAAAACAAAATAATCTTACTTTTAATGCGTTTAAAATGCATGACCGCTAATGGTTAAACTCGTTTTTCTAAAAACTAGGGTTTTGATACTTCTAACTTTGCATGCTTGTAACTTTGTGAATTTTTCATCTAACTGTGTAGACCTCTAAAAATAGCAAAATATTCGAAATGTAATGAAGAATATGGTAGAACTCTGCGCCGCCTCACCATGCCGCCGATAGACTATCGGCTTGTCAGTTTTTGGCAAAATTTAATTAAATCTAATAAAATCAATAGTTCTTTATATTTTGCAATAAAATAATCACCGTGAACAATATATTATTAGTGAAAATTAATTATAACCTTTGAGTAAATTTAATGCAGTTTTACAATTTTAATGTTTTATAATGATGTGAAAGTAAAATATGATTTTAATTCTGTTTATCTTTTATATTTTAAAATATCCGTAAAATCCATATTGAATAAAAGATTAAAACAGTCATTTATACATAACTAGCAGTAACAATCAGTTGTGTTTATAACTTTACTCTTTCTCAAACAGTTAAAAAACGAAAACAATCAATTTGTGTCCTCTCTAGTTAGAAACTCAACTTTTTACGCACACGTCTATGCGACAAAGTATTTTCCACGTACACATGTGCGTGAAAAATCAAGTTCTAGTAAGAATTGTCACAAAAAACAATTTTTGTACTTTATTTTAACTGATTTTGCAAGTAGAATAAGCAATAAGATTAAGACTGTTGTAAATAGTACACTGGTAAACACCACTATTAAAGACTAATGGTGTCGTCTGGAAAACTAAGTGATTAAAGAAAATACGCTCCTAGAAAACCCTTTTTAGAGTTAGAATTTTATTTCATAGTTTAAAAAAATTTTCCCAAAGTAAATGTTTTTTAGCATAACATTATTAAGAAAACTATTAAGAAAATTTGTATAAGAATATGTTATCCTCAGAATTAGAAAATCGTTTTTTCGGTGTAAGATTTTTATGTACGCGGATTTCCATTAGCTACCCTGAGTGACCAAAATGTTTTTATTTGTATATTGCAAAAAAGATTTAAATTTATTAAGGTTTTTCAATAAAATTGTTGTATGTCAGTAAATAATATATTTTATTAATGTTATGATAAATTTTTTATTTGTTTAAACAATTTATTGTTACAAAATTTTAACACCCGTGGAGAATTTTCAGTAGGATTTTGGTAGGGACCTTGTAAGACTTCCCTATTACTAATATGAATCTGATGGGGAAAAATAATGAGGCCCTGGTAAATTTTGTGACGCTCGAATCTTGTCAGAAGTGCCTTGTGGGGAAACACAGTGAGGGCCCTACAAGAACCCTATGAGAGCCTATCGAAAATTCTCATTTTACTACAATTGTCACATAACCATGATCTTAGGTTATTTTGTTTATAAATAATAATTTTTGTAAGAAAATATTAATATTTTATAATATGAACAAACATTTATTGAGGAAATTTATTGCCTAAACTCTGAAATAAATTTTTATCTTTTCCCACATTTATAAGTTGAAGAAAAATTCCCGGAAATCTTCCAAAATATGAGCAAGTAAAGATTTTCAATAATAACCTCAGGTATGTTAAAATTTTTAAACTATTGTTATTTATTTCTTTATTTGATAATAATTTTTCATCACGTTATTATTATATTTAAAAATAATTCATTTTAAAGTGAAATATTAAAATATTGAATTAAAATAATTAATTAAACTTTTTATAATCAAGTTATGGTGTTGTAAACATCAATTTTCTAAGTTTTCTGGAGTTTCTTAAAAATTGTTTAAGAAATTTAATACACTGTTCTGATAATTATGTAATTTCTGTAATTCTAATCTTAAATTTCTATTCATTATTTAATGTTATTTAAAAGATAAAAAACTTTTTTTCTTTCAAATTAAATAAATATAATTTGAATGTTTGTATAAAATCTTGTTCTAAGTACCTATTATGAGACAAAAATCATGTGAAATATCTTCTTAAATCATAAAAGATCTTTAAAATTTAACAAAACGATTCTAATTTTTGAAAATTTAAAAGATTTTAATTTTCTATCCATTTTTTAATTTTATTCTTTATAATAAATAAAATTTTAACAAAGTAACCTAAAATCATGTTTAAATGACAATTGTAGTAAAATGAGAGTTTTCGATAGGCCATCGTAGGGTTCTTGTAGGGCCCTTGCTATATTTCCCCGCAAGGAACTTCTGACAAGATTCGAGCGTCACAAAATTTACCAGGGCCAAACCATTTCCCTATATTTTTCCATACTAGAAACCTATTAGATTTCACTTAGGGAAATTTCTTCACGGGCATTTTCAAATAAGCGGAAAAGTAGCAGAATTATAAATATTGTAAAATTTTTTAGTTTTACTTACCATTATAAATCAGTAAGTTAAATAAGATTTTTAATCAATTTACTAATGACACACTGATAAAAACTGTGAAATAATGTTAATCTTGCCGCGTATTTGGCCGATCTGCGATTGCACCAAATGGATTCCAGTTGACTCAATAACACAGTAGTTGCAGCAATTAATACGCTTTATTTGAACCACAAGCAGGATGATATTATCTTTAAAAAATATTTCATTAAATTAAATTTCATATATTACTGAATCAGTAACTTGTGAAATTCTTATGAAAAACTATGAATTTAAAGCAATCACCTTAAAGATATAGTTTCAACGGATTGTCCGCAAAGGGTGTATTACGCTACATTTCACAGGAGACACCGCTGATAGGAGCAGGGTCCCCAAGCTGCAATGCATTGAGGTTGAACACAGGCCAACTCTTCCGCCCAACCGGTGGCGGCGCCACGAGTCCGCAACACATTCACATTCTGTTGTGTGTACACGCACAAACTTTACATGTGTTAGTTTAAGGGTTGGTGCGCAATTATTCGCAAGCATTGCGTACCAGCCTTTAAACTAACACATGTAAAGTTTGTGCGTGTACACACAACAGAATGTGAATGTGTTGCGGACTCGTGGCGCCGCCACCGGTTGGGCGGAAGAGTTGGCCAGTGTTCAACCTCAATGCATTGCAGCTTGGGGACCCTGGATAGGAGTTGTAAGAACCCGGCGCTGTATCGACAATTCTTCGATTATATATATTAAATACATATAAGTATATTTCTATAAAATGTCGTTTTTTATTTGGAATAAAAATGCATTAAATGTTCAATAGCTTCAACAAACTATTTTTAATTTCATGTATTAAAAATACTTCAGCACAATCAGGGATTTAATAATATTAAAATAAATTAAATTTGACATTAAACTCTAGAAACTTTAATACTATAATACTATAATACTATAATGTAAAGCTTCTTACCGGGTAGTCACAATTCGAGACTTATTAAGTTTAAAATGATAAATTTACATTAAATTAAACATATCAATTGTAGTGCGTTGAAAGTCGTTATAACAATATTTTCAACTTATTAACATTTGTAGTACCTAATCTCTGTTATGTTTCAGTTTTAGTAAAATTTCAATCAAGTCGTCTTTCAATCTATTTCTTTTTTCCCGAAATTTTAAGTATTATATTGAATAAATATTTTGTTAATTTTGGGAAATTTCTCTAACACAGTCAATTTTGATTTGCTTTTTACATTTTTCTGAAAATCATAAAATTCTTGAATGTTGTTTTCATCATTCTCATTAGTTTGAAAGTAAAAATTTTTTTTTAGATAATAATATTTGATAATTAATTAAATTGAGTATTCTATTGATTCGATAGTATTTGTTTTGAAAATAGTAAAAGAAATACTTGTTTGAAGTGAATTATATTTATCTCAATTTCTTAGGCATTTGATTCCAGTACATTCAGTCAAACTCGCTGAGCTATTCAGACAATACAGCGGACAATTTCGCCGCCCGTAATTACGCCGCGAGATTGACTTAACTGAATCCCACTTGTCGTTAGGAATCCTATTTCTCAGTAGCAGTTATTAAAGCATTGTTCAAGCAAATAAATGTTGTTATTTACCAACTTCTTACATAATGCACCTATAAAAATTCACTTTTCTCCCCTAATATTGTAATTAACCAATCTTTATGTCTTACATCTTTAATCACATTGAACCTAAAAAGATGCAGTTTTTTTCTACTTTTACAATTAGTCAATCTTCACATAAATAATTACTCTTTAAATTTGTATAAGTGATTTTCTACTAATGAATTAGCGAGACATCGGTTAATATTGAATTGTTAAAAATTTCATTAATAGAAAATTACTAATTATTAGAAAAAAAATACTAATTTGACAGTTGAATAACTACTAATTGAGAAAGTGAACATTCACAGTTACAGTTAGTTGATATTTTACTTTCAAATTAGTAGTTTTCTACTAATAATTAGTAATTTTATACTAAAAGATATTGAAACGTTTCAGGTATTTAATAGTAACCGATCTCTCGCTAATTCATTAATATAGGTACAAAATCACTACTTCAGATTTAGAGAGTACAAATAAAGAATAAAAATAAAGTTATTATTTAAACATTTTTTAAAAGTTGGCATCGAAACGTAGTAATACAATGGTGTACTGGATGAAATTATGATTTATTAAATTTTTTGAAACAAATTATTGTTTTCATATGTCAGTTTTATACACGCAACAATGCATTTACAAAGATGCATATTTTTCCTAATTTTGCAATTTACCGATCTTTGCAGATGCATTATATGAAAGATACTAACTATGAAGGAAATAATTGATTACATTGTAATATGCCGAGTTTGTTATATTGACCAACAGAAAAATATTCAATGTTGTCAAAATAACATGATTATTTAATTAGCTATGGGGTCTGTATCGGTACATGTGCGTATTTACAACTTAAAATTAGTACAAGGAATTTTCTGATTGGTCAAGATTTTCTGTACATTTCCAAAGTAGAATGTGTTCTCATTATTTATTTTATATCTTCTCTTAAAATGTTCAGTTTCTTTCTTTTTGACGATCATAATTACTTTATTTTTCATTGTTATTAATTATTAGGTACTTTTTTCCAAATGGTCCTAGAAAGAACCAACTTTTTTCTTATTTTAGAAATTAATGAGCTCTGTTTAGAGTTTCTAGAGTTCAATCACTAGAATATACAATTGTTATACATTATGTTCTTAAGACTGACAGTTTTAAGGAAGGGCGCGCGTTGCGCTCCTATATAGATCTAGTATTAATAAATAGCATTATGAAAGAAACTAATAAATATTATTAATATAATTCTTTTAAGAAAAGTTTAAATAATAAGTTAATATTTATCTTTACAGGTGCAATGTGAGCAAAATTGGAGTAACAATAATAATTTTTTTTAAAAATGTTCAAATAATAACTTTATTTTTTTCTTCATCCGTAATTACACACAGATTGGTTCTAGAGAAACAATACACTTGTTCTTTCAAGCTGTGAGTTGACTAAGCTAAAGAAACTAAAAATAGATACATAGCAATAAGTTGCTATCTTTTCTCTAAAGAAAAATAAATTATACGAATAATAAGGTTTTATAAGACCGTGGTTACTTGGCAACAACAAACGCCTGCTATCACCATTTTTGGTATATAAACAATACCCAAATCTTGAAAGCTCAATTTTCAGTTCAGTTCTTAGTCGTCGCTTATCAGTTTAACGTCATCTCGAGTTGCAATAACTTTTTGATATCCGCGTGTGTAATATCCAGTCCTGTTCCAATATTTGTGAATCGTAATTGACATCAAATTAAATGTAAAAAATTACATTACTAAATTATAAAGTTCATAATTTAATCCGTGTTACAACTCCGAAGATTAATTATCAAGAAATTTAACCATTGTAATACTACAAATATTGTGAAAGTATAAAAGTATATTGTGAATTGAGAACTCCTGGCATAAATTGTCGGTACTCTGAGAAAAAAGGTTTGGTTGGCGTAACACATCAAGTTGTTTGGGACAACCATATTATTTTGTTGCTCTTATTTGGTTGAACCAAACATAATTTAGTTGTGACAACCAAACATAACTTGGTTGTGACAACCAAACAATTATTAAAAAAAATTGGTGATTAGTTTGTAAGTAAGCTGCCGATAATAATATAAATAAAATCTTAATAAAAACCAATACCAGACGGTCGGCCGAACCTGGGTCTGATAATTGAGCCAACGGTGTCTGTTACTGAACTGTCTAGCTATAAGGTTTATTCCATATTGGTCATTCATATCTCTCATGGGCTGGTAGTTAGCCTACTGGACTGGCAGCTGGAAAACCCGGGTTCGAATCTTAATGACTAATGAAATTTTTCTGTTTCAGGTTTTCATTAATATGAAATTTCTACATTCTCATCTGATTATATTTGTGTAATTATAACATGTGAATTATGTAATTATATGTGTTGGCCGACCGAAAATTTGCACCTGGGTTAGTTAGCTCCCAAATAAAAATTTTTTTTATGGCAACCAAAATTTTTGTTATCCCGAATAACAACCAAATAATTTGGTTGGCCCAACCAAATTTTCGTTGCTATGACTAAACATTTTTCTCAGTGTACCAACATCTTAAAAAGACTCCTGGAATATTCCCGTTAATTAATTCTGAAAATTAAGAATTATTTCTCTTGCATTTGCAATCATTACAATCCTCTAACTAATTATCGAAATAATAAACTGTGAGCATCAAAATCCTCTGAAATTGAATATTTGAATCTGTACTATACTTGATCACATTATTCGGAGGGACTCTTCCCTGTCTCAACAGCTAAGGATACATAGCTTGTTACCTAACACCACCCTGTATTAGGTTTCTGTTGGCCCTCTGCATCCTTGCATACTTGCCAAGGTCCTCTATTCGTACTGTCAACCCGCTGAGGAGGAAGGCACTACCCTCATAAATTTATCTTGCTGGAATCATTGAGTGCAAACAACTATATGGGTGTGAATATTTGAAGACCAGGTCAACGACTCATTGATTCTTAAAGAGGATAAGATTCAATGCTTGAGTATTTTCTTTGATTGGTCCTTATCCTGTCTAATGAATTGTAGTTGTTGCAGTAAATGACAATTACAAAAAACAAAAAAAAAAACAAAAAACAAGGAATACTTTCTTATCCTTCTCTTATACTTCTCAAGATTTTATTTAATAAAACAAATATTTATAAATTGTACAACACATCAAATGCTTGTTTAGAGGATTTTTTTGCCCTGTACCCTTGATTCAAGCCTTTCGGCTTGTAAATATAACAGTGAAATAAAATATTACAATAATTAAATTGTCAGTGTCTCTTCCGGACATAACAATTACATAAAGATCTGTTAATTCTGAAATTCGATAAAACTGCATTTTTGTAGGTGGAATGTGAACTAAGTTAGAAGATAACAATAATTATTTTAATAATTTTTTTTGCATAGGATGTGAAAACCTGTTCTCAGGTACTCGGTAGCCAGTGCTACATGGTTATGCGAGGGTGGCGACTTGACGACATGCTAAACATGCCCCGTCGCTGCCACCAAGGCAGCTTTTTTGGCTTTTCTTGGCGGTCATATGTATCCTTGAGCCCCGCAAAACTGCTCAAGGATTCCGATGAACCGTCATTACCTTTAGAACGGGAGTAAACTTTCTCTATTCACGTCTTCTTTCTGTGCCACCTAGCTGGCCCTGATCCGAGAGCGCCTAAGCGCCTTTTCTTTTTTCGCTTATTCTAGAACTCTCCTGAAATAGGCGCACTTACATGATCCTGCTACATGGGACGCTTCCGTTCATGTGCTGGAATCTCCCGCGCACAACAAGCAGGAAGACTCTTTCTGGCATTCTGCTAGGGTATTGCTGGATTCTCCGCACTTATAACATGAGGAGGACCTTCACGTGTCCAACATTTTCTAGTTTTTCAACTTCTTCTTGACTGGCGTCAACAATCGCTAACTTTATTCTACGTCTATTCGGCCCCAAAACCGTTGTCTGCCTTTTCTCCCGGGAAGTCTGTAAGAATTCCTTGAGCGCTACAACCACTTCTTTCTTCTCGATTAGACTGTCAAATTCTCGGATTTCCAAAGTTAACCTTTGGTCATCCGGCGCCTTGATGATTCTTATGCCATCTACAGCCTCGCCAACCTTGGCTCTAAAGGCCTTTTAATCCAAACCTTCCCCTAATCTTAGGAGGAGATTTCCCTGCTTCGCAGGCATTACACCCACTACCGTGGACTGACGGGAACCAAGGTCCACATCTTTTCTAAGCTTCCCAAGGACAGAAGCATATGTCTGTCCCTGGGAAATCCGTACTAACACCGTCGATTTCTTAGGCCTCACAGGCTCCACTTTTACACAGCAACCTTGCTTGATATTTTAGGTTTGAGTTAAAAAAAAAGAAAGTTCTAAAAGATTTTATAGTTCCTTTTTAAGAACAGTTTATTTGGAGCAATCCAAAGTGCCCCAACTAGCTCCGGTCCGGGGTTGAATGGAATATATTATAAATGCACAAAATAATATTACCGAAGTTTGTGATGTTTTCTTCATCCAGTTTTGTCAGTCAGCTGTTTTCGTTGTTCCGTCAGGCTCTACTTCGGCACCGTCCATAAATCCCGTAAACTATTTAGTTTGCAACAGAAAGCTGACACGAAATTCCCGCGTAACTTTTAAAATGGGAATTTCATATTACAGACGCATAGTTCAAACGAGAGAGCTGACAAATGAATTATATAATAAAATGTGTGTTTTAGGATTAATTAAGTTGATAGAATTTTTAATTAAATAGCACAGAGATTTTGAAGCATTAGTTATAACACAGTAAATATGATTAGAAAATTTTTTATTATTTTTGAAAATTACATTAATCTCCAGGAGTGATGACTCATCCCCAGGAGATGCGTACGTTGAACTGACAATCTGACATATAAAACTTTTTTTTATTTTGATTGTGCTGTTGGCCATTGTTTTTTTGTGCTTCACCGATTTAATGTAATTAAGTCTTGTTCAGGAAAAAGGGCAATAAACGTCCAGAAATTGAACTTTGTTGATTTTGATATGTATGCACAGTACATCTTAATTAATTCTTATGAATTTTGAAGAACTCTGTCCTGGACTTCGTGCGTTGGTCCGATTTCGTATGTGTCACAGTATCTCTCTAACACTCTTTGTCTTTCTTTCCCCTCTAAATTATTTTTTCTCTCTTTTATTAAATTATCATTTTGCATCAATCGTCATTACTCTCTCTAGAATTATCTAATTTCTAGTATATAATTAAATCTAATAAAGTTCATGTCTTAATGAAAGATAAAACAAGTAAAGTGGAAATTTATTAGTGACAGGCCACTGATAAATTTTATTAAGGTTACTCTTTAGAATTCCCGCACCAAAAATAGAACGAATCACGCTAAAAACTTTTATATCATCGGCGAAGGAGAGTAATTGCGACTCTATTATACCCCCGTGTCATTGATGAATATCGGTGATTCTAGAGAGAAACCTTGGAGCACTTCACGTAAAAGGACAACAATACTTGACATAAAATAACCACTACGCTATGTAGCGGATAGACAGTAATGTAACGCTTGTATCGACTAGCCGCTAGACAATTTGACTAGATAGGCTCTACACGGAAAAAACGAATTTGCTGTAACAACAAACTAATGTTTGCACACGGAAAAATGGTACGTGAATGTTTTCTTGATTTAGACTTAACTTTTGGATAGGGCCAAAAGTTCAATAAAGAATAAATACTCATGCACTAAGATTTCAAAGAAAGTCAATAAAATGTTTGTAACGATTAAAAGCTATTATGGCTATCTTTAAAATCGCACATTTAAATTTAAATATAAAATTATAAAAAGAATATAAATAAAATTACGAAATATAAAAAATATATGTCTAAAATGCGCTAATGTCATGAAATAAAGTAAAAGTCGGAATCTATCGTCAATTCCTATATAAGAAATCAGCTAGCTATGGGCTTGTAACGCAAAAAGCGTGACGCTTAATGGTATAGAGAGAGAGGAAGATTGAAAATAGTTGAAGTGAGAGAGATAAGAAAGGTAGGTATAATTAGAAAATTTTCTTCGTCTAATGATCCTGATCCTAATTGGGGATGGCAGGTAGCTTGAAGAATTTCGAAAAATTGGGATGACAGGCAGCTTGAAGGAGAGAGAGCGAGAGAGAGAGAGAGAGAAGGGGAATTTCGAAAGTTTGAGAAAGCAATTTCAAAAATAGTTCATTTTATACATTTTGTATAAAATTGGGATGACAGGCAGCCTCTTTTACCCTTATTACATGCTAGGAGGTGGTTGGCATTTCAAATTTCATAGAAAGTCGTGTTCAACAAAGAAAGAAATAGTTACATTGAAGTCGTTTTCGGTAATGTTTTTAAGATTTGTTTATATGACTAATTATATAATGAACAGCACTATATTATGCACAGATAACAATATTTTTCAGAAAGTTGAAATTGAACATAACAAAATTAGTTAAATATGGTTAATAATTTTATGATTAAATATTATTAATTATTTTATAAACAATAAATGGGTTTATAAAAACTAAACTTTGAAACCTTAAATAAATAATTGCACATTTTGTAAAGCTAGGATCAAAACAATTTTATAAACATTGCCGAAAAGCGAAAACGATTAAAAAGTAACTTTTTATTTATTTGTTAATAACAATATAAAAAAAAATTCAAATGAACACTGTTGCTTAAAAATATTTTTTAATAGTTGCTTAAGTAGTACAAATCATTTTTAAACAAAATTTTGTAAATTTAAGAGAATAATACTGTTTGAAAGTGGAAAAATATATTTTGTTTAATTTGTTGATTAAGGAGGAATCGGACAAACAATCGGAAAAAAAGTTAGTCCAAATGAATAATTTTGATTTTTGATATAGAAGACACATAAGTTAATGTAATTTTTTTCAGGGATAGTGTGAACATTTGTAGTTTTTACAAAATGAGCCGTTAAAAATGGCAATTTGATGAAAATTAAAAAAAATTGACGTTGGAAACGATTATTCAATTTCTGTTAATTTGAACCTCAAAATGAAAAATCGTTTCCAACGTCAATTTTTTTTAATTTTCATCAAATTGCAATTTTTAACGGCTCATTTTGTAAAAACTACAAGTGTCCACACTTTCCCTGAAAAAAATTGCATTAACTTCTGTGTCTTCTATATCAAAAATAAAAATTATTCATTTGGACTAACTTTTGTTCCGATTATTTGTCCGGTTCCTCCTTAAATATTTGATAAACAAAATTTTTTCAAATTCCGAGAAGAAGATTCGATGTCAAATTTATCTATCTTTAATTTAAAAAAAAATTTAGATAAAATTATTTAAATATGGTTAATTATTTTATGATTTATTATTTTATAAACAATAAAGGGATTTTAAAAAACTAAACTTTGAAACCTTAAATAATTGCAATTTTGTCAAACTAGGATCAAAACAATTTTATAAGCATTGCTGAAAACGACTTGAATGAAACTTTCTATTTATTTGTTAATAACAGAATCAAAAAAAAAATTCAAATAAACACTGTTGCTTAAAACTATTTTTTAATAGTTGCTTAAGTAGTATAAATCATTTTTTAACAAAATTTTGTAAATTTAAGAAAATAGTGATATTTAAAAGTAAAAAAATTTGTTTTGTTTAATTTGTTAATTAAATATTTAATGAATTTTTAAAACCTAACTTTGAAACCTTTAATAATTGCAATTTTGTCAAACTAGGATCAAAACAATTTTATAAACATTGCCGAAAACGACTAAAATGTAACTTTTTATTTATTTGTTTGTAACAAAATCAAAGAAAATTTTCAAATGAACACTGTTGCTTAAAACTATTTTTTAATCGTTGCTTAAGTAGTACAAATCATTTTTAAACAAAACTTTGTAAATTTAAGAAAATAGTACTCTTTGAAAATGAAAAAAAAATTTTTGTTAATTAAATATTTAAAAAACAAAATTTTTCTTTTAAAATTCCAAGAAGTAGATTCGATGTCAGATATATCTACCTTAAATTTAAAAAAAAATTTAGACAAAATTATTTAAATACTAGCTGTCGTTCCCGTCTTCGAAGGGGTTTTAGTTCCTACTGATACATTTCAACTTTTGTCTTTACATTGCTTAAAATCTTCTTTACAATTTATGAAATTCATAAATTTTTTATTTTATTTAGTTTTTGTTTATTCTCTACGATATTATTTCTAAGATCTGTCACGTGAAAGTAACCAATCATTCGTCTTCAAAAATAATTTTAAAGTCTCTTAAGAATAGTCACATATTAAAGGATAATTTATATTCAAAAGTATAATTTACTTAAAAAGGACCAAAAAAGCAAAAATCTTACGAAAATTAATAGTTTTGTATTGTTTCGTTTACATTATATTATATTTATCATAAGAGTATTTATAATATACATTATGCAAATCTGTTTTAATTCCAACTTTAAAATAAAATGAAATTAATTTTAAATTAATTAATAAAATTTATATTGCCTATTAGTTACAAATATTAGAATTCATGTTTATTAGAAAATGATGAAACTAAGAAGAATATTTTTAGATTGTTAGAAAAATTGTTCAATCTCCAATTTTAAATATTTTTAAAGTTCTGTCAATTAAGGAACATTGTATAAAAGAAACAAATCCAAGAATGTACATTTTTCAAAATTATGTTGTGTCTCCCATATTAAAATTCAATTCAATTAATTACAATTTTTTATTTAAGTATTGATTTGTGTCCATTAAATAATTGAATTAATTATTTTAATCTTGTATTTCTTAATTTTACTATTATGTATTATGCATCAAAGTAATTCGTTACAATTATAATTTTTTTGATTTTATTTATCCCGATAACAATTTTTTGTGTTATAGAATATCATTTTTTTTCAAAATTCTGCTAAAATGTGACGAATTCACATGTAATATGATTAATTTAATTAAATTAAACTTGTAATTTCTCAATTGTAGAAAATTTAAAAACAGACCATCAAAAAATGTATAATTATAAAAATTTTAATTTTCTTAATTTTCTGAAAAAATAGTGTATCTCCCGTTGTTATTAATATTTTTCAATTTTGTAAATTTATAAACCCTACTTGAGTCAAGACCCAACACTCTGTCAAATTAGGTTTTAAACAAACAAAAAATTTTACAAATGAATATTTTTGATTTTTTGAATTTTGAAGAAATTTGAAATTCTTTGTAATTTATTTTTCCATTTTTTTTTTTAATGTTAAAATATTAATTAATTTAATAAATTTTATTTAAATAAAAGAGCTAAGTACAAAGAGTTTTGCAGTGATCCGTCAAAACATGGAAAAAATTACAGTTTTTAAGTTTTATATTTTTTTGAAAAAGTGTCATAATTTCCGTTTAAAGAAATATTTTTTAATGGGGTTTGGCTACAAATTATAATTCAATTATTAATCCCTGATCAATTATAATCGAAATAAAAAGCTATAGGTACAAAGAGTTTAAGAGTGTTACGTAAAAAAATGAAAAATATTAAATTTTTCGGTTTTTTTATTTTTTTGAAAAAATGTTATAACTTCCTTTAAAATTAATATTTTTTAATGGGGTTTGGCTATAAATTTAAGTTACGCGAACACCTAACAGACTGCAAGATTTAACTTCAATCCGTGTAGCCGTTTTTAAGTGATGCCTGGAAAAAATATCGCGGACATACATACATACATACATATATATATACATACATACAATCATACAAACATACATAATTCTTATAAACAGCATTTTTGTAATTGAAAACTTGAAACAAAAAAATAAACAGAAATTTCAAAGTTCTGTGCAATGTACAGACAAAATACTTATTTTCTTAATATAGATTATTTATTATTTTTTAAACAATAAAGGGATTTTTAAAAAATAAACTTTGAAACCTTAAATAATTGAAATTTTGTCAAACTAGGATCAAAACAATTTTATAAACATCGCCGAATACGACTTAAATGTAACTTTTTATTTATTTGTTAATAACAGAATCAAAAATTTTTTTCAAATAAACACTGTTGCTTAAAACTGTTTTTTAATAGTTGCTTAACGGTGTACCACAGCCAAAGTTTAAGAGGACGTTGGGGGTTGTCCTCAACGCCATTTTTCCTAAGTATGGTCCTGACTTCCTGTTACATATGGCACAGTGTGAAGATTGGTGCATATGATCATCTCTAGCCCTCACATAAGGTAAAAGCACCAGTACCTGGACAAAGCAAAAATTGGGACCAGTAGTTGGACAATAGCAAAAAAGAGTTAAAATTTCCTCCAAACTAAATGAAAAAATTTATAGATACCCTTCAGATAGTCAGTTTTTAGGTATAATTAAATTTGTTAATCTTAGATGCAAAATGTTTAACAAAAAAATTATTTAAGACGTTTCTTTTAAAACTACTCTGAGTTGTCTGTCCAAGTTTACCTGACGTTTTTTATACGTACCCCAGTAGATGGACAGACACTTTGCAGACACTAATTAATCAATAAAATAATCAATTAATTAAAAACCTAATTAACTAATTAATTTAGGAGTTGACAATAAAAGTATTAATAATAAATAATAACAAATAATCTATAATAGAATATGTATTTTCCTAAATGTCCAACTATAGGGTCTTATGTCCAACTACTAGGCCCGTCCAAATAGCGTACTGTCCAACTTCTGCTGCAAAGAAGCTATATTTTTATTTCAAGTTTTTAATTTAAGGAAAACATTTATTATAATTAATTTATTATTAATTCGAATCCTTTATATGTAAGTTAAACGAAAATCCAAACATTTCGTAAAATATAATTAATTATCGTAGTACAAAATATCGCTAAACTTGACACCCCTTCAAAAGTGTCCAGGTACTGGTGCTTTTACCTTAATTGTTTATGAAATGTGTCAGAAAGTTCTATTCGTACTTCCCATCATAAATTGACATCCAATAATGAAATCTTTCCGTGTTAATTTTTTTAGTGCCGTACAATTGTCAGGACGAGGCCTTTTTTCCAATTTGTATACTTTTTGTGCACAAATAATTAGTGAATTATATATACGAGTGAGGACCGTAGTTAGGAAAAAAACGTTGGGGGCAACCCCATGCGTCTTTTAAAACTTTAGCTGTGGAACCGGTACCGTTTCCGGTACCGATGAGTAGCTGACGCGTTTGTGAAGGGGAAATAGTTTTATTTAAAATTTATTAATAATAACTAAAGGGTGGGCAGTGGAGTGATTGGTAAGTGTAGAGTGAAGTGCGAAGGTGTGAATGAAAAGAGTGTATGAAGAGGTAGTTAAATGTATGAATGGTAAAAAGAAGTGAAAAAGAAGGAAAAATTGTGAGGTTATGGTGAGAGCGAGCTGAGTGAGAGTAACAGATAGAGAGAGTGACGAAGATAACGATATCGAGAAAGTGTAGATAAGGTAGGGCGAAAGAATGACGGAGAGCAATGAGTCGAGTAGTGAAAGAGTGAATGATGACAGGGCGCGTCAATTTGAAAAGGAGGATATCATGAAAAGTATTAAATGTAAAGATTGCCAAGTTTTACTTAGAGTAATGAAAAGCTCAATGAAGGATTCGAAAGAAAAATTTAATGAAGCTTGGGAGCAAATGGATGATTTTAAGGAATTAGAGGAAACCAGGTCTAGGCAGATTAAAATGTTAAGAAAGGCAGTGAAAGTGATTTTAAAGCGGTTTGAAGAGTGGGAGGCAAGTTGGGAAGAGAAGAAAGAGAGTATGTGGAAAAGAATAGAGAATGTACAGAAAGGAATAAGTATAGGTGAGAATGAGAAGAATTTGCGGAGAGAGAAGGTAGAAATGGAGAGAGTAGCATTTAATGATAAAAAAAAAATGAAAAAAAATGATGAAAAAACTTATGGAAAGAGAGAAAAGGAAGAGGAATATTGTGATCAGAGGAATCAAGGTTGGCTGGACAGAAGGTAAAGAAAAAGTAGAAGCGCTGTTGTCAAGGATTGGGGCTAAGGTTAGGATCAGAAATGTTAAGGGGGTGAGGGGAGATGATAAGGAAAAACCAAAATTATGAATTGTGGAATTAGAGGATGAGGAAGATAAGAATGAAGTTATTAGATTAAAGAGTAAGTTGAAAGCATGTGTTGAGAGGATAGATGTGGATAGAACGTGGAGAGAAAGAAGGAAAAGATGGATGCTGGAACAAGCAGCGTGGGCGGAGAGAAGAAATGGAAGTGAGGTAAAAATGGACAGAGAAAGTGTTTGGGTGGATGGTGTAAGATGTCAGGTGAAAGAGAATACGGAAGGGGTCATCAAAGTGGGTCCAGAAATAGGCTTAGGCATAGAAAGGAGAAGTTAAAGAGATCATGGAGAGGAAGGAAAACGTATAAATGGAAGAACGAGAAGGTTATGATGATGTGAGGATGGCACGAGAGACATTGAGAGAAAGTAGTGAATGAAAGTTAGTGAATGAAAGTTAGTGAATGAAAGGGTTAATGCTAACATGATGAAAGGAGAAAGTAGAGTTTGACTTTATAAAAAAGGGTGGGCGATGAACGGGATGAACCCATTATGAGAAAAAGGAACAAGAAACGGAAGCCCAGGCACTTGTCAGTTAGGTGGTTTAAGAGATGAGAAGATCTAGATGAAAAGAGAACGAAGGCCCTCGAACCCGTAAGGGATGAGTAAATAAATGTTACTCTTTGAAAGTAAAAAAATTTTTTTGTTCAATTTGTTAATTAAATATTTAATATTATTATAAAGATGTTGTCAAGTCCATTAAATTTTAGCTTTTCTTTATTTAAGCTTTTCAACCAAAATTTTGGTCCTCTTCAGAATCTACATACAAAAATTATAGTTATTTATACAACGAAGATTTCATTTTATAAAACATAATTGTAAGGATAAATTTACAAGAGCCACTTACAAAAAACGTGGGGGTAGTCAACATTGAGGTTAAGAAAATTACCTTATCATTAAAATTCTTATATTATAGTCAAAATAGTAACCTATGTGCCGATGTCAACGGCACAAAAGGCAGTAGAGTCCTTAATAACTATGTTATTTACACATTATTGTGTTGTTTTTAATATAAAAAGTCAAAAAAAATCAAACTTACCATGCTATTAGCACGATATTTAATAAACAAAGTTTTCTTTTAAAATTCCGAGAGAAGATTCGATGAAAAATTTATCTACCTTTAATTTAAAACAAAAGTTAGACAAAATTATTTAAATATGGTTAATTATTTTATGATTAATTATTTATTATTTTATAAACAATAAAGGGATTTTTAAAAACTAAACTTTGAAACCTTAAGGTAGTTCTCTCGGAAAAATTTTTTCTTTGAATATTTTTCTAATATAATATATATCTATAATAGAACATTCAAGGAATAGAATGATATTTTTTTAAAGGTAGGAAGCGGTGCTACTTATAATTATATTTGAGAATGAAGTTAAATCTTTTAACATGGAAGAATATAAAACACATAGTTGAAAAATACAATTTTACTAACCACGCAATGAATTTTCTTTAGGTTTAAAAATAAAAGCTACTAATTAATATTTTAAAGTATAAGAAATTCGTGTTCGGCGATGAAAAATCTATAAGAATATCATGGTCTGATTCTTGAATCATTTTCGGTTTCGACCAGTGTAATTGCTTCCAACAAAGTTCTCTACAATATACAATATAATAGAAGGTAGCTCATTATTTTAATTTAGTTAAAATGTCTTTTATGAAAGTGGAAAAGAAATTATTACAAAATATTAAAGAAAGGAATTTCTATTGAGAAATTTGTCAAAATATAAACATTGATAAAATCAAGAATTGGAAAATTGTGTGAAATAATAAATAGAGAAATCTGAGCCTTAGTTATTGGAAAATTGGCATATTAGGAAATTGGAAATTTGTTTACTACAAAATTGTAGAAATAGAGAAATTTTTAATTAAGAAAATTAGCACAATAGAGAATTTGGTAAATGGAGACATTGCAGATTTCACTATTGTGAAATTAACAATGATTAGAAATTAGTAAAATATTAAATTGGACAATTGAAAAATAAAGAAAATTGAAGTAGGGGAGACTGGGGCTAAACCGGACGGATTTGATCTTTTCCAAAAAAAAACCATATAAAGTCATATTTTTTGCCAAAGTGTAATATACCATTTTAAAGCTTGTTTCTTTAACTAAAAAATACTGTTGTTCTATTTAAAAAATAATAGATAGTTTTGTTGGTAAGTCGCTTTGAATATGACCACCTCGAAAACGAAAATCCCAAAAATGGTGGGGTTAAACCGGACACCGTTCAAATTTAGTAAAAGTTGAACCACAAATATGCATTTTTGTAATTTAAAAATTCAATAAGAGTCTTCACTGATACATATTTAACTCATTTAATACAAAATATATTGTTTTCTTAGACATATTATTAAAATTAATGACTGATAGTAACTGTATAAAAAATTCATTAACAAAATGTCAAAAAAGGCAAAAAAAGCTTTCCTTGTTTTCAGACTCATTATTTGGATCGATGCAACACTTTTGTTAAGAAATTATATTATTAGTGGTTCACAGTAAATCACTGTGAGTTTTACGTCAACATTCAATACAGCAATTCTGATTCGTCCGGTTTTGCCCCACACGGTCATCTCATAATGAAGGCGCAATATTTTTGTTCTTTTAAAATTATTTTAAAAAAGTTTTTTTTAACTAAATTCTATATGCCTTAAGCTATAAAAAACAGTTAGCAAATAATAAATATACTTTATTTAAAGTGTCAAAAACCCAAAAAGTATAAGAAAAAAAATTTTTACTTTCAGTGAAAAAACACGATTTTTCACACTTAGACGGCCACTACTTCTATTAAAGTAATGAAATGTCATTAAAACCTAATAAAGTATATACTTCACATATCAACACATTGACAGAATGTTTAAACGGTGTGAAACACTCCGCAGATTTAGAGATATTTGACTTGCCCGGTTAAGCCCCATGTCCGGTTTAGCCCCAGTCTCTCCTACAACAGAATTGTGCGCGCGTAGCGCGCTTTTGGAGTTCTAGTATATAAAAATTACACAGCCCTGCAAATCTGAACTTTTTCTCTGTCGAATGAATGTAACCAAGTGTTTCCGAAGGGAATTTTTGCGCTGAACACGAATCTGGAGTCCAAAATGTTGCATCACGTCAAGTTTTCGAAAAAAGGGGGGTTGAAACCCTTAAAAATAGCGTTTTAGGCAGTTTTTGAAAAATCGTAGTACCAAAATTATACGTGTCAAAAATATCGCTCTTATCAGAAATTAAAGCTTGAAATATGACCTTTTAAATAAACTATGGGCGAAATTAATTGCATCCACTCTTAAAGAAGGGGATGTGTTTTTTAAAGGGTATTTTGAAAAAATTATTAAACAAAACTACTCAAGTGAAAAACACGAATATTCTTGCAACTTACACTATAAACATAAAGAAAAATATTTAATAAGTGTTTTTTTAAAAGCTGCTTTGCGTTTTAAGGGTAAAAAACATCCTTTGTGACAATAAGGATATTTTTTGCGTTTTAAGAATAAAAAAAAACTCTTTTTTATCAAAACAGTGTTTTTTGAGTTTTAAGGGTAAAACACGTGTTGAATATTTTTTGTTATGTTTGTAGTTTATTAAGTTGCAAGAATATCGGTGTTTTTCACTTGGGTAGTTTTGTTTAATAATTTTTTCAAAACACCCTATAAAAAACACACCCCCTTCTTTAAGGGTTGATGCAATTAATTTCGCCCATAGTTCATTTAAAAGGTCATATTTCAAGCTTTAATTTCTGATAAGAGCGATATTTTTGACACGTATAATTTTGGTACTACGATTTTTCAAAAACTGCCTAAAACGCTATTTTTAAGGGTTTCAACCCCCCTTTTTTCGAAAACTTGACGTGATGCAACATTTTGGACTCCAGATTCGTGTTCAGCGCAAAAATTCCCTTCGGAAACACTTGGTTACATTCATTCGACAAAACCGATGCAGGGCTGTGTTATATTTAGTCCATACAGCGATTATTAAAAATTTTACATATAAAAGTTAATACAAAATTGCACAAAATTGTAAACAAAAATCAAATAAACATCGATACAAATTCTAAGACAAAACAATAAGACACAATAAAAGGACAATTAAACAAATATAAAAACTTATCGTTCCCGCATTCCTTTTTCTGAGTTTCTTTGAGACGTGGGGCGATTATCATTATGAAGCGTGGTGACTAACGAGTAGAAACAGTTGACTGCAAAACGTCTTTTTAGCGTTGACCACTTTGGGTTGCAGTATCTTAAGTCATTGAGCACCTTGGAGCTGCATTTTTGCCATTTTGAAATCCACCCCATCGTCCTCAAATATCCCGAAATCGTCGATTAAAAATCGCCACACTTCAAAATATTCAAAATAAAGAATTAATAAAAATTGCACAAATCACTATAAAAGAAAACCAACACAAAAGAAATAAACAATTGAAATAAAATAAAAACCTTCGTGTTGTCGGCGACACACAAAGTCGTGACGATTTCGGATTCATTTGAATACCGGGAAACGATTGTGAGGACGATGGGTGCGGAAGAAATTTTATTAAATGGGAAATTACTCCCTCCCCTCGTCAGTCCCCACGCCCTTAACACCTCTTGGCGCACAGGCAATGAAGAGATTTGTCATATTATTTAAAATTCAAATTAAATTATTTTTGTCATAAATATCGGATCCCTTCATGTTCAATTTCTGTCAAATTCTTCTATTTTTTGAAAAAAAAAAACAAATTAATTTTTGTGATGTGCACTAATTACAATATTATTTATTCAACAGAGTAGCATTCAGGATCATTTAATACACTATTAACACAATTTTAAAATTAATTTATTATTTCGAAGTTTCGAACCTACATAACGCATACCTACATGAACAACGCACGCAAATGCTCACTACGCTTATCAGTCCGAAACGTACTCTAGCAAAGTCAACGAGTTTTCCGCGTACTAGTGCAATAGGACTTCCAGTAAATCAGTCCTTGACTGAACTTTAATAACTCTTGGAATTGTTTTTACTGTTTCAAGCAAATCCTAATATTCTTTTTCTTAATATTTCTTTTTACAAAGTATGTAGGTTCCTAATATGATTAAAGTTTTCAATGAAACATTCATGTACTATTTTTTTCCTTGCAGGTAATAAAATTTATTGCCACAGTAAGTATTTTTGCTACAACAGCGAACGAGTCTACTGACACAGTAAAAAAGTTTGTTGTTACAGTTAAGTATTTGCTACCACGTCAAACTATGTTCACTGGGCCTATATGTTAGCAAAAAACTTACTGCCACAGCAAACTTCTTCTTTCAGTATACATATAATTGCTAGATGTCTCTACAATGGTAAAAAAGGTTTTCCTTAACAACGATTTATACATGTACATATTTTAACGCTTTATGTATAGAAAATTTTTAAAAAAAGTTCAAAAACTTTGATATTTAATTGATTTTTTAACTTTACGACAAATTTATGTGTCTTATCCTATTCAAATTATATTTGTTTTCCACGTACATAGTAAATTTAGTCAATTTAGCTTTAAATGATCCCAGATTGAATAAAGTTTTATGAAAATTGTTCAAACTATTAAACTTTTAACTTTGTAGTCACATCATTAAATTTTGACTTGATAAAGAGTTTTTCTATTTTCTTCCTTTCGTTGTTTATTTTTACTGTTTTCCAATTTTTATGTCTTTCTACTATGCTAAGAAATTTTTTTAGAGTTTAAGAATCATCTAATAAATACATGTAACATAATTTAATAAGATTATCATACTGTACTAGAAAGTGATTCTTAAACACTAAAAATTGTTTCTTAGCATTGCAGAAATATACATAAAAGTTTTAAAAAAACAGTAAAAATCAACTATAAAAGGAAGAAAATAAGGAAAAACTCTTCATAAAGTAAAAATTTAATGATGTGACTACAAAGTTAGAAGTATCATAGTTTGAACAATTTACATCAAATTTTATTTAACTTGGGGTCATTTAAAGCCAAATTGACTAAATTTACGATGTGCGTTGAAAACAAAAAAAAATGGAATAATATAAGGCATATTAATTTGTCTTAAAGTTGAAAAATCAATTAGGGGTCGGCCACATATCACGTGATATCTTTAGGGGTGGGAGGGGAGGTAGGCAAAATATGACGGTTCATGGAAATTTAATTTTTTAGCAATATATAGAAAAAGTATCACGAGGAGGGGGGAGGAGGTTCAAATTAGCTCAAATTTGTATCACGTGATATGTAAATGATCCCTTAAATATAAAAGTTTTTTATGGTTTTTGGTCTATATCTTCATAAATTTAAATGCTAGTGAAGAAAATCTTATACAGTTTTAAAAGACTGATTATAAGGTTTAAATTAAAAAAAACTTTTTGATTTGGATAAAAACTGTCGATATTTCGAGGTATAACGTACGTGAATCTACCTGAAAACGGTTTTTTGGTACTAAAACAAAATTTTAAGGGTGTATTAGAGATTTAATATAATTATACCATTCTTTTTAGTTTTTTATTATACCTACAATTTCCACAAAGTCCGATAAGAAGCTTTTTTACTTGTTTAAATTTTGTAACACAGTGTGATTACATGGATGGAACACACTTAATTGAATTCTTATACTCTTAATCCACACCAAGTAAACATTGAACGAAAATCTAATTAAATATGGTTTTTAGTGATGAATTCAAGCGAAAAAACCAAGAAACAATCGAGTTCAATAACGTATAAATCGACTTTATTTATTAATATTTGTAGTCGTTTTAAAAAAAGTGTCAAAATGTAAAAACGACCACAAATATCAATAAATAAAGTTGATTAGGCCAAAAACAAAGAATTCTTTTTATTGAGCACGCTAATTTATATTAAATATAATCATATTAATATTAAATTAATTAAATATTAATTTACATAATTATTATTTATAAGTAAGAATAGAACATTTAAAATTTTTTATCATTTAATTAATAGTTACCTATAGAAAAAATATACATATTGAAAATTAAAAATTGTTTTTTGCCTTGTTAAATATTTAAAGAAATTAAACGCTTTAAAGGTTTATTAAACATCTTTAAAAATTGAAATTACCTGAAATAATGTATGCTATAGTATTTTTTGTAATTTACAAGAGGTGTGCGTGAGGGCTAAGAAACCAATTTGCATAGGGATTTTTTCATTGGTTTATCAAAAATAAATAACTTTAAACCTAGGAATTCAACTTTAATTTTCAATATTTTAAAAGACATTAATTTTTGACATTTACCAATTTGTATGATATTGATTTATTGAGAATATTATTTTACAGATAAACAACGGTTATTACTTCGATTATGCTTAATATCACATAAAATTTTAATAAAAAGTTGTAAAAAGGTAAATTTTTAAAAATAAATATTCTTGTAAAATAATAATGAAAATTAGAGTTGACTCTTAAGTCCAGAGTTATTTTTTTTAATAACTATTTTAAAAAAAATATTCATTCATATTAGTGTTCTAACCTTAAAGCTCTACCCTTGTTAATCAATAATTTAAAAATTACACGATAATAATAAAATAGTAAAAAAAACTAAAAAACGTTAAGAAAATATTTGAAAACCTCAAGGGGGGGTAAGGGTTTTTGCGTTAAAAAATAGTATATTATGCATCAAGGGAGGGAAGTCCGTGTTTTTTTGTCAAGCACAAATGTTCGAAGAACGAGTGTAGCACGAGCGTAGCGAGTGCGAAACGAGTTCGGAGAACATTGTGCGAGACAAAAAATCGGCCTCCCGAGGTGCATATGCTATTTTCTATCACATATGTACGAAAATCTCGTGTTTCGTTCGCGTTAGCGGGTCAGCACTCGCAGTCTTTAGGTTAGTGACTCGAAATTTTAACACAATACTTTAGAGATATTATGCATTCAAATATTATGCGTCTCCAAAATTTTAGCTCTCTAGCTAAAATAATGTAAAATTTAAGGGAAATTTTTTTTTAATTTGTAGTTTTTTCTTGACAACGCTATGACCATCAATTCAGTTCAGGATTGCTATAATTTCCCAATAATCTCCACTTAAAAATACATCAGTACGCCAAATTTCAATACTCTAAATCAAATAGTTTAATTGCTAGATGGGGAAGGTGGGTCGAGGAAGTTAGTACATTTTTACTATATTTTCGCTACAAAATGTTATTATTGCCTTAACAAAGCTATAGATAAGACTCTCTACAAATTTCCTGTAAATATGCACATAAAAATGCATAATTATGTGTACCAAATTAGAGATCCCTAAATCAAATAGTTTAGCGGCTAGGGGTGAGGTGTACGAATTTGAAGCCGAAGCCTTTTCAATAGGGTTCCGTTCGTACATTAACGTGTACGGAACCCTTAAAGCAACAAAAAATACAGAATATTAATTTTCTTCACACTCTATTATTTACAAGTAGTTGCCCTAATTAACTTTGTAACCTTAGCGTTACGAAGAAAATATTGGAAATAAATTTGTGGGGACGGGGATTCAAGCCTGGATTCGACACACGCAACCTACTGAGCTGTATTTTGTTAAAGCTAGGTATACGTTAAAGGGAACAAATCTTTTTCTTTTAAATAGAGAGAAAACACTTTTTCTTTTAGGGTACAATAGATTATTAATAAATTATTTACCTTCAACTTATTTTCAACATGTTCTTCTTAATGCTGGGTTTTTAGAATTAATTGTGGAAACTATTTGAAAATAATAAATTTACTGTTTTGTTAAAAGTTGTTAAACATCAATCTTTTATTTAGATGAATAAATGATAGAATAGGGAAGAAAATAAATATGAATTATTTCAATAGAATAATTAAATAAAAATTAATTATTTAATTTACTGCAGCTATATTTCTTCCGCCAGTTTATTTTTTCTTTTACATTTTCCTGAATCCTCAAACCATGTCATTTTTCACGTGTCGCCGGGAAAAAAGGACACGCATACATGTAATTAGTTCAATGTCGCACTTCTGTGTAAGGGGTTTTTTTAAAAGACATAACAAAAAAGGAATATGTTAAAAATATACCTTTTAGTACTAATTTAATAAGTTATTTTTATTGCAAGGAAAGTATGTACAAACTTACAGCTCATCAAGTACCTACCTTGAGAAAAGAGCAAAATTAATTAGACTTACTTTCTGAATTTGAATTAGTTGAAAATGATTAATTCAGTCATTTTTTACTATATGACAGAGCGGTTTCGTTGACTATGATTTAGTTGGAAACTACCAATTCAACATTTACTTCAGAAAATAAAGTAAACTATTTTTAACTTTAAACTTATGGAATTCACTTGAGATAAATTCTCCTTTTACCACGCGTTATACACGAGATGTTCTCCAACACCTTGAGAAATGCGTTTCCGAATATACCTTTATAATTTTAACTAATTGGAAAGAGTTAAATGTATTATTAAATAGGTTATGCGTAACTTCAATGACAATAACAAATGCGGAATAGTGCTTTATGAAAATTCCCCATGCGTAATAGTGTTGTTTATGACAATTCCGCATGCGGAATAGTGTTCTATGACAACACATGCGAGCGGATTAATGTTTCATGAAGTGAATTCGGCATTATAATTGCGCATGCGGAATTATCATAAAACAATATTCTGCCTGCGCAATTATAATACGGAATTCCGCATTTTAGTCCAATTGTGTAATTGTCCTAAAACAGTATTCCGCATGCGCAATTATAATGAGGAATTCTGCATTATATTTCGCATGTGGAATTATTATAAGACTATATAAAAATTATATATACAAATTATTCTGCCTGGCAATTATAATGCGGAATTCCGCATTCCGCATTTTATTCCGCATGCGGAATACTGCATTTTATTTCCTTTGCATAATTGTTCTAAAACAATATTTCGCCTGGGCAATTATAATGCGGAATTACGCATTCTGCATTTTATTCCCATTGCGCGTAATGATTCTAAAACGGTATTCCGCATGTGTAATTACTTTCGGAATTATCATAAATCCCTATTCCGCCTGCCAAATTTTTATAAAACATTATTCCGCACACGGAATTTTTATGAAGCACTATTCTGTATGCGGAATTTTCATAAAACACAATTCCGCATGCGTAATTATTATAAAACACTAGTGGTGGGCCTACTCTTCCAAGCGGCTAGTTTTTTCAGTAATTTACTTTCAGCACACTTTTTAACTTAGAAACTTGTAGTTTCAGAACTGGTATTGGAGAAAATATCATTACAATACTAAAAAACAAAAATTTATAATTTTTAAAAATAATACAAATACCTTCATTTTTTTTATAAATAACTCTATAGTTTTTTTTTTAATTCAATTAGTTATAGTAACTGTTATAAAAGTATAATAACAATTACCTGAATTAGTTAAATCACAAAATATTGCTGATGCATCAATTACATACTTAATTACTAAAAATTAGTCAATGTTTGACTCAAGTGCGCCATAGTGGTCCAAAATTGTAATTTGCTGTTCATAATTGCCTACAGCCTACAATTTTTTATGGTTTTTACGTTTTTTTTTTAAAAAATCTTCAGTGATGAATTCCCCAGACCACCATTGGACCGGATGTTTTATTTTCATTTTGCAACATTTTTTATTTAAACAAATAAGTTGAAAATGAACCTACAATAACAGTATTTGTTGTATATGTTTTTAAAAAGTGCTTCAATTAACTATGAAAGTATTTTTACAATCATATAAATGCTCAATGACCAAAAATCCATAATGAAAAATTTTATTCCAATTGTTATTAACAGTTGTTATAAATAAGTACCTATACCCCAAAAAACGCGTTTTTGGGGTTTTTCAATATTCTTTTTCTCTTTAACCTGACTTTAACCTGACAACCTAGACGTGCTAGCTCTAGCACGTCAAGATGAAGAGAAAAAAAATTGAAAATCTCAAAAATGCGTTTTTTGGGGTATAGGTACTTGTTTATAACAATTGTTAATAACAATTTTAATAAAACTTTTCATTATGGATTTTTGGTCCTTGAGCATTTATATGACTGTAAAAATACTTTCATAGTTAATTGAAGCACTTTTTTAAAAAAAATTACCGTAGGTTCATTTTTCAACTTATTTGTTTAAATAAAAAATGTTGCAAAAGGAAAATCAAAAATCCGGCCCAATGGTGGTCTGGATAATTTATCGCTGAAGATATTAAAAAATAACGTCAAAATCCATAAAAAATTTATAATTCAATTATGAACAGTAAATTACCATTTTGGACCACTGTGGTGCGTCAAGGAGTCCTTGAGCTAAACAACTCCGGCCTTTTCTACTATTTTAATTGAACTGAGCACTGAGTGAAAACCTCCTTTGTAATTTAACACCTTCACTAAAATTATTAAACATAGTGGTAACATTTCTGACGCCTAGATTCAATGTATTTAAATAAAATTCAAACATAAGGAGTTTTGACAAGGGTTATAGAATATAATGGATGCGCACAGTGCAAATTGGAAAGGGTAGACTTAGCGTGTCTGTTGATATCAAATAAGAACGTATAAAGGAATGTCAACGAAAGTCTGCTGCACCACGTAGAGAAGGAAGGAGAATAGTTGACCGATGTCAGGTGCTGCGTACGTGATCTCTTTTTACAGCTGCACATTTGAAGCGCTCACTATAAAACTTACAGCCCTTCTCTCCGCTTGCTTTAGCTTCAGTCGGTAAGTTACAGTCAGCGTTTTTGCGAAGAAAACGGCTTATTGGATATCCCTCTTCCTTCTCCTCGGAGTTTCTGCGCGAAAAGAATGACGAATCGTGTTCGTTCTCGATTACTTTCTGTTAGTCGTTGAACGCGTCCTGACATTCAGATGCTTTTCGCAATTCCCCTTTAGATTCCTTTCTTCAATGTATTTTAACGATTCTAGAATTTAATTTTTAAATTTCAAAGAAATGTACAAAAATTCTTCAAAGCCTTATAAATAGTTTTTTTGTCGACTAAACGGTGAATTTTCAGATTTTTAATCATAGTAAAACTTCATTTTCAATTAAATTTTATTGCTGGTAATTGTAATTAGTAAGATAAGAATGTTGTAATTAGAAACACTAACCTTTTAAAATTAAACGTTTAATTGCAATGAGAAGGCAAGCGTGGAGTTATAATCTTGAGTGTATGAGTACTAGATATAGTGTTACGGGGATGGAAAAATATCGTGGAAGATGAAGAGCGGTTTAAGAGAACTTAGACAAGTAGGTAGTACCTTGACGTAACCGAATTCTCTGCAGTTAAAAATGCCCATTACTGAGACTGGCATTATCGTTATTAGGAGTTGAGAGGGAGGGTGCTTGAGTTACGAGGCAATTATGCCGCTGGGTAATACTCGTACGTCAGTCTGAAACAGTCCAGGACTGTCCCCTCGACACTTCATCTAATCCGTACATCGCACGAACAGCTCCACTCTCCAAATGACTTTCTTTGACTTTCAGTTCTGCAAAAACTTTACTTCTCCTGCAATAATTTTTATACTCAAAAATTAAATAAAAATTATATGCAAGTTTCTAGATAATTTAATATCATTTTCAGAAATGTATATTGTCCTCGAAAAATGTATGAGCTTGAATATTTGAATGCGCCCTTTAAAATCTTTGTATTCAAGAAAATTATTAAACATGAGTAGTATAGCTATGAGAGAACCAGCGCACAGTTCCGATTTTCGCCACCAGGTGGCGCCCTAGTCAGTTACCTGCAGTGGATTTTTAGCGGTTTGTTGATAAATTACCGTCGGTCGGTAATGCAGATTTCGCGCGTGTTACCTTGTGTCGGTAATGCAGATTACTTGCTTGCTCGAAGTTAAGGTAGATTTCCGAAATCGGTTACCCTTAGTCGGTATTACCATATGTCGGCATTCTCTTGGGGATTCTCCTACGTCATTTTAAATTTTTACCCTTACTTTTGCGCGGGAATTTAAAGGTACCTCTACTTTCAGGTTCTTCAAGCGGGGGATTTCTCCATAGACGGCGCTGCAATCGAATCGCACTAAGTTTAACTTAAAATCTTAACCTTTCTAATTTGCATAAACTGTGTATTGTTGTTAACTTTTACCTTAGGACTAATTGCATGTGTTTATGACCCCATCCATCTATAGAATTTGCATAAACAATAAATTGTTGTTAACTTTTATCTTAGAAATAAGTTACATGTCTTTGGTACTACCACCCACTGTCCACCTAGTATATGATTTCAATGTATGTATCATATGCCTAACACCCCCCCCCCCCACCAACCCGCCACCCACTTAGTATATGTTTTGACAGAAACTACTCTATTCCCAACACCACCCACCTACCAAACCCAAAATGTATTGGGACTTAAATTTTCAAAATACCAAGATTAGCAGGTAGATTAGGGGGGGGTGGATCACGTTGGGCCTGATTTGACGTATGGTGCGCAACGAGATGCGCGTGGCCAATGTGAACGGATACTCAAACGATGTATATTCGGTCTAGCTTAAAAAAGAAAGGTCCACGATCCCCCTAAAGGCCTAAGCAGATAAAAATACGGTTACGGGACCAGAGCATGAGACAGAAAAAGACAGAAACAGTCTCTGTCCTTTATTATCTCATGCCCCGCTCCCGTAACCGTATTCGTTGTGCTTTGGGCTTAAGCCAAAGAGTTTTGTTATTTTTCTCTTCCTCTATCGCTGTTACTGACGCATGAAATAGAAAGGAACAAGGAGAGGAGGATGAAATTGCCACATCGTTTTAAAATTCACCTTCTCCTTTCAGTACAAATGTACTAAATTTTACAGTTGTAAAATACATAATTTACTCTCCACCAACAGAAAATGCATTGGAACTGTAAAAAATTTAATTGTATTTTGTATTGTATCGAATCACATACAATGGATTGTACATGTAATACTAACAATAAGTCTTTTTTAACATTCCTAAGCGCTGAGCAGTCTATATCTTATAAATTTCATATCAACAATTATATTAAAAAAGAATTATCAAATATGCTGTAAATAATGATAAGTGTAATAATATAATGATATTATCGGTATTATAAAGCGTACAAAGCTGACATTTTAGACATAACCTAAAAGATCCGGCCATCATATTTGTTTACATACGTCCTGGAGCTATAATGTCAAACGCAAGTACGCATGCTTTCATAATGCCCGCGTTATTTGGAATTTTTAGAAATTGAAGAAAGGAACCTAAGAAGAAAATTGGTTATTTTACAGGAGAGCGAAAACGAAAGTCGAGCGTGCATGGTAATCTGTACAAATCGAGAGATTTGAATTGTTATAACTTGAAAATTATTAAATAAAAACCTTTTCTGACTTTAGATAATGAAAAAGGAACCTTTGATTAAATTAAAACATCAATAAACCGAAAAACGATTTTTTACTTCTTAGGTCCCTTTCTTCAGAACGCGTCACATTATTACTATCTTTTAACATATTTATTATGATTAAATAATTTTACTTTAAGAAAAAATAAACTTCATGAAATATATTTTATATAAAGAAAGTATAAATACATTTTTTAAATATGGTTAAAATTAATTTATTAAAAGCATTTCTAATCAACGTGTGTATTTTGACCAATCGCACTTATGCCTGTACTTTATGTTGTCAGCAGTCAGGTTCGCCAACCAAAAAACAAAAAATGCTGCGTTGCAGCACCTTTTTTAAATTATTCATATCCGAAAAGAATTTTTTAAAAACACTTAGGTTTCTTTTCCTTTTATATTACAATATTTCTTATGACTTTATATTTATTGTTTATAAAAAAATCTATTCTAAAGAAAAAAATACTGTGGTTAAGATAGCACTATTTTATTTTGTTAAGTTGGTGTATAGTAACAGCCAAAAGTTTTTTTATTTTACTAAATGTTTAAATTATATAATATTTATATTTTATAATTATAAATTACTTTGGATAAAATAAAAATTGTTTTTTTTTCAGGAAAACTAATACCTAACCTTTTAAGATAACTCTTTATTAATGTTCACAAAAACACTCGATATGGGATTTACATGTTAATTGCATTTAACTTTTTCACAATTTAACTTTTTCAAAAGTTAAATTTAACATTTCCAAAAGTTAACTTTAACTTTTCCGAAAGTTAACTTTAACTTTTCCAAAAGTTAACTTTAACTTTTCCAAAAGTTAACTTTAACTTTTCCAAAAGTTAACTTTAACTTTTCCAAAAGTTAACTTTAACTTTTTCGAAAGTTAACTTACATTCTTATGGGATCTACATGTTAATTGCATTTAACTTTTTCACAATTTAACTTTTTCAAAAGTTAACTTTAACATTTCCAAAAGTTAACTTTAACTTTTCCAAAAGTTAACTTTAACTTTTCCAAAAGTTAACTTTAACTTTTCCAAAAGTTAACTTTAACTTTTCCAAAAGTTAACTTTAACTTTTTCGAAAGTTAACTTACATTCTTATGGGATCTACATGTTAATTGCATTTAACTTTTTCACAATTTAACTTTTTCAAAAGTTAACTTTAACATTTCCAAAAGTTAACTTTAACTTTTCCAAAAGTTAACTTTAACTTTTCCAAAAGTTAACTTTAACTTTTCCAAAAGTTAACTTTAACTTTTCCAAAAGTTAACTTTAACTTTTCCAAAAGTTAACTTTAACTTTTTCGAAAGTTAACTTACATTCTTATGGGATCTACATGTTAATTGCATTTAACTTTTTCACAATTTAACTTTTTCAAAAGTTAACTTTAACTTTTCCAAAAGTTAACTTTAACTTTTCCAAAAGTTAACTTTAACTTTTCCGAAAGTTAACTTTAACTTTTTCAAAAGTTAACTTTAACTTTTCCGAAAGTTAACTTTAACTTTTCCGAAAGTTAACTTTAACTTTTCCGAAAGTTAACTTTAACTTTTCCTAAAGTTAACTTTAACTTTTCCAAAAGTTAACTTTAACTTATTCGAAAGAAATCTCTAAACAATTGGATGCTTTGAGATTAATATGTAGGTTGAATATAGGTTGATCTTATAAATTCTCATTAATTCTTCAAATTGCGAATTGTAAAATTCTTTACCTTTATCAGTTTGTAATTTCTTTGGAATGCGCATTTCCCACGTAATATACGTAGAAAACGTAGAAAGCTAGGTAATTTAAATGTCAAATGTATAATGTATATCTACCCAGATAACCAGCGTACAATACGTACCATTGCATTATACTACTACTATATACGAGTATAATGATACTGATTTTTGAAGTACTGATTCTAAACTATAATGGCCTGTTTACACCTTCGAAAAAAAAAATTTTTTTCGCATTGGAGGGAAGGGGACAGACTGTGTATCTGAACTCTTTACTCTCATGCAAAAAAATTTTTTTTTTTCGAAGGTGTAAATAGGCCATAATAGTGCCAGTATGTATGTACCTTTTTATTACACTGAAAGAAATAATTCCACGGTACTGACATAATTATGGATAAATCACCCATAATATATTGCTAATATAGATACTGCCATAATATATTTTTCTTTTAGCCATATGACTGGTGAAACTGCGATGTATATTTTTAGGTTAGAAGAACTGTCAGTGGCGCACCGATGCATTATGGGATATTCATTCATATAGTATTCGAAGTTCTACAAAAACTGTCAACAATAATCATATGGCTGATAAAGCTAGAGTATTTCTTTCAGTGTACATTTGTATGACGTACTTGTATCGTACTAGTATTACACTTGTATGTAATTCATAAAAACTTTAAGATTTTCAGTTAGTACGCGTACTAAATAAATATGGAGTCATACCAAAGTCGTACTAATCTAGCATCTTGAAAAATAATTTGAAAATTTGAGTACATAGTAAGATTATAATGCAAGTACAGGACCAGTACATCATACTGTTGAAAAAAAAAATAGGGGAGACCGAGGAGGAAAGTAACAGAGGTGGAAAGTAACAACGCTTATAACTTCTAAACCAATCAGCGAAGAGACATGGTCCCAAAGTAATTTTTTGTCCAGTTTTACCCCCTCTACCTTCCCTATATCATGCGCGAGCTGGTTTGGGAACCGTATGTCTGATATTGACATGTTGTGCAAAAATTACGATAAAAGTAAGTTTTTGCCTACACTGAAAAACTTTAGTGATCAATATTTAGTAAGAGACGTTCAGTTTTTAGAAAACAACTATTAATGTGGGGAAAAAATGGCGTAACTGGAAAAATTTAGTAGTCAGGCGATCAAACCTCCGTTCCCCCACCACTCACAACTACACGCTTTACTTGCTAGTGTTCGCAACCATTTTGATCGCCTGACTACTAAATTTTTCCAGTTACGCCATTTTTTCCCCACATTAATAGTCGTTTACTAAATATTGATCACTAAAGTTTTTCAGTGTAAATTTTCAAAATATCATGTTTCTTTGATTTTATAAATATTTCGTGCTTTTCGTAATTTTGAAGCTTAATTATCTACCTTTAGGTTGTACTTGTGTATAATTAAAAAATATAAAATACTTTTGTGTAATTTAAACTTGTTTTTTGAAATGCAAGGAAAAGAGGGGTGAGGAGAAAAGTAACAACGTGTTACTTTCCATGCTTTATTTTTATAAACATCCTCCTTTTTTATAACTATGTGATTTTATATGTTTATTTCATATTTTAATGATGAAATATTGAACTATTGATTGGAATTTTTTTTAAAAACGATGCTTTTTAACGTCATAGCTATGGAACGAATATTAAATAGATAAAAAAAGCTTGATTACAAAAAAGTGTAAAAATATGTGCCAATTATGTACAAAATGTAGTTAATATTACTTTGTCTTTTTTATATGTTCATAATAAAAATAATTTTAATTAATAGCAGTTTTATATTTGAAATGTTAGCCTTAATTTTTAAGTGTTACTTTCCTTCTTCGTGCTGTTACTTTCCACCTCAAGGGAGAGGAGGATAGTAACAAACAAAGAGCTGATTAAAAAGTCCTGCTGTTAACTATCTAATTATTATTTATGTTTAATTCCAATTTTATTTAATAGGTGAAGGTCCAAGCTTTCGATTAGTATGTTTACAGAACTTATCCGACAAATAGTTTTGATGTTATCATCAAAAAATTGATTTTTGTTACTTTCCTCCTCTCCTCTATGCACATACTGGCACTGTACCAATTTAATACAAGTAACTAAACGTGATTAAATGTACGTGAACTGACCTATGCCACATTATGTAGAAATGTAGAAATGTAAATTACATAGGTAATATACGTTAATGAGGAATCGGACAAACATTAAAAAATGTCAGAAATTTTTTAAATTTTGAGAAATGATATTATTTGGTACAACAAAAAAGCATGCAAAATTTGAGAATTTTTTGCTAAATAATTTAGAAGTTAAAAAAATTATTTATTTATCATGGTCTCTTATGAAGAAACGGTAACCAAGGTAGGGGAGAGTAGTCAGAGTTGGACAGTGGTCAGAGTTGAATCATCGCGTTTATTTTGTTTTATTACAGTAGATCCATATGTCTTTGTGTGTAAATACTTGTTAGCAATGCCAGCGAACTTTTTACATGGATTGCAGTGAAGTGTGCGAACTATATAGACGCATTAAGCGAGTCCGTGTTATACGCTCAACAAAAAACGTTTTTGTAGTTTCAAAATTAGATAATTAAATGTAGCAGAAATATGCCAAAGACAAATTAAGTTGACTAAAATTGTTCATTAAGATGTTATACAAAAATGTGGAACGTAATTTGGTGTTTGTATAAAGCGTTCATGGTGTGTGTGTGTGATATGAAGCTAAACGACGCTTGAGTCAAGGTTGGTACACCCAAAATTTTGCAATTCTGAAGCATGTTTGCAATGAAAATGAATTTGTAAACTTAAAAAGGTGTCAAAAACTTCATTTCTATTGGAAACAAAGAAAATTCAAATTTTTCGTAATACTCTTTTCACTTTTAGATCAATTTCGCGATACAAGAGGAAATATGATTTATTCCAGTTTCATGTTTCCCTTTGTCATTTCCAAATGTATTTGAGTGCCATTCTATCATGCGAAGGCAAATATATTGTAATTTTCAATCATTTATCTTCATATTTCATTGATTTTCTACAGTGACCCAACTCTGACTACCATGTTCAACTTTGACTACCTTTTTTTTTTTTTTAATTGCCTATAACTCCGAAACTTTTGGTACAAATTTTTTGCAATGTGTAGCAAAAACATTGCATTTGAGTAGAACTTTCCAATAATATAAGAGACATCGCAAAAGTCGGCCTGCAGGAGAAGTTATAGAGAAAAGTCAAAACTATATCCAAATCTGACTACTCTCCCC